>WNWU01000006.1:30500313-30545347 GCA_012654045.1 Ptyas mucosa | reverse complement strand
TTTTTTTTTTAAAGGAAAGGGGGGGATTATATTTTTTAATAGTTGTGGAGTAGAAGTGGTTACATGCTTTGTTCAAAGATTATCCGGTTTACATCAGTGTCCTTTGAAGATCCTGCAAGAAAGCAGCTCCCCTAAATAAATAAATGGGTTGATACAGCCCTTCATGCCAGCTCCTCCCGGGAGCACCACAGGAAAAAGGTCCTTCTGCCAGCTGGTGGCTCTTAAGTTTCCTCAGCCAGGAGGGTCAGGATTTCTGTTCCTTTGTCTGTAATGACGATGGTGTGCTCAAACACGGCTGATCTGAAAGAGAAGCAGTGGAGTTAGGGGACAAGGTGGTCCTGGGATTCCATTTTGAAGGGAAAATGCATGAGGTCCAACAGGAGAACTTCCAATTAGGGAATTATCAATTAAACTGAGAATTAAAATGACAACAGGAAAGGTACTACCTTCTGAGGTCTGCACTTATCAGAGTCCAATCGTCATCCAGGAGATAACATTCGGTCAATCCTTCCATTATTACAGGCTCTGATACGACAAACAGAGAATTAAATAAGTATTATAGTGATTTGCAAGCTTGTCCTTCCTAACCCCCAAGCGCCAGTTTGTCCAGATAAACCGTCTTGAATTTTACTTGAGCCATCGCTCATAAAAATCCCAATCACAAAAGCAGTCGCTATCGGTGGAGGAAAGCAAAGCAACCGTCAAGCTGGAACCTGGATGCTGGATGCGTCCCTGTTTCAAAAGGTGGAAGAAGGGCATTTTAATCAAGCTTTAATTAAGATCCTCATGGATCATAACAACCAAAGCCCCCAGCCACTTTCCTCCAAAGAGCAGGCAGGATGGAAATATTTGATTTTTTTAAAAGCAGGTTTTAAAATGTTCATTAAATCAGCAAAACAACAATTTTCTTATTTCCCCTTAATTGCTGTACCATTTAGGCACGCCGTGAGTGAGGAATACATTTTTTCCTCTCTCTTTCCACCCCCTGATAAGCTCTTGATGATTGGTATTTAGCGTGTTCAATCTCCCAGGTGAGGGCTGCTGACTGGCTACTCAGCCAAAATGACAGAAGGGCAGCTCCTGGGCTCCAATAAAGGGGCATAATTGTTCCCAGAGAGTTGGGTGGTTAATCTGATATTTGGGGGGAATCAGCCTTCAAACTGACCTCTTACTATGAGCTCAACTTCCCTTCCTCCCAAAACCCACTGGGCTGTCATGACACAATCTAAATCTACCCTTTGGATGGACTGAGGAATTGTCAGCTCTCCAATTCCCCCTTGCTTGATGCCTCCCTGAGCAAGCTCTTCCTGAAGTCTCCAACCCAAGGCTCTACTCCACAGGGTAGTCATGGGCAGCTGTTCTGTTCTGGGCAAATGAACACTATCTCAGGTAATGAAGCCATCTCACCTCTGGACAGAGAGATGGGCAGCATACCAATTTAATAAATAAAATATATATTAAAATCAGAAGTCAGTGATAATTTTTTTTAAAAAAAATCAAAACTAATAAAATGTAGGTAGTGTCATGAAAATGCAAATAGAAATCGTATCCAATGAGTTTAGAATAACTATACTAAGACATTCGACATTCAAACAGAGGTGCTTGGGTATTGTTCTATTAAAACAATAGAAGTCCGAATGACTCCGGAGAAAGAAAATCCAACTGAACAGTAAGATTACGCAAAGATATTACAACAGTTTCAATACAAACCATAACTAACCTATTGTGAATGCCATTCCCTTCTCCATTAATACATCATTTTCGTTTGCTACAAAATAAAAGAGAGAGTTTTTAAATTACCTAGGTAAATAAAAAGATGATCTTTTGCTAGAAATGGTGTTTCTCTCAAACAGGACCAATCCCCTAGTTAAGTCCATCTTTGCCCTGCAAAGCTTCTCATCCGTCCTAGAGTATTCTGAATTCAGAAGACAGGACTGGCCAATTTGAGGCTTGCACTTGATTCTGAAACTACTTTGGGGGAGAGGGGAATAGTCTAACTATTTATCTAGTGGTCGGAATGAAAAATTATCAGAGGAAAGAAATGCATTCAGATTTTAAATTAAAATTACCCTATATGCTTGGGGAGTCAAAGAAACTAAAGGAGATCTAGGTGAATGACTATTTTACACAAAGAGTGGAGTCCACCTATTATCTTCACACCTGGATTCCTCAATATCATTACTTGAAAATAAATAACACAAGTTACTTCCAAGTAGAAGTGAAAAGATGCTAATATTCTCCCTCTACCTCCTCCCCTCCAGTTTTTAGTTAGTAATTTCAGATTTAGGATCAAATGCTGCTTCTGTTCCAATCCCCAATGTAGGAAAAAATGTAGGGTACTGTGGGATTATCGTCAAGAGCTGTCTTTTATCAATATTTATGTGGAAAAGTAGTTGCAAAAATCTGAAGACAGGTGACAAAAGAAATGTGTGGCATTCAGTATCAAATGGAAACTAGAATTTCTGATTCTGCTTCCCCATACTGCTCTTTGCACAGAAGTCATGTCTCAGAGGAGAGCCGTAGTGTACCCTCTTTCTTACATTAACATCAATTGCTGTAGATACCAATGAGGCCATGTATTGTAGAAAGCTATCTTTTTCCAACCTGCCTCCTGGAGATGGGCAATTCCAAGACACTTGGAAGGCACTCGTTTGCAAAAGGTTGCATGAAGTCATACCTGATTTAATTTGGCTTAATGCAATGTACAAACCTTAGTTATAAGCATTGCAATTACAGTAGAAATTTTGTCGTAAGGTTAGTGTCTGTCAAAAACCTGATCACTATGACTGGTTCAACAAACTATGATTTATCATGATGAGTGGCAACTACAAAACCTTCTTTGTATTTGTCAAGCAAGCCTGGGTTTGTGGGAAACCAGAAGATCCTAGAGCAGGGGTGTCAAACTCCCAGCGTCACGTAGTTTTCATGTGATGTATCGCAACTTTCCCCCCCTTTCGCTAAATCAAGGGTGGGCATGGCTAGAGTGTGATGCATCTGGCCTGAGGGCCGCTAGTTTGACACCCCAGCCCTAGAGGCTTATCACCAATAGTAAGCATTTTGAATTAGTGTGGAAAGAAAAATGTCTCCCACAATTCTGGATACTGCTTCTGTTCGATCATGTATCTGATTTGTTCATGTATCTGATTTGTTCATTTGAATTTTCCCTTAAAGTCCATTAACTTCCATTGAGTAAGGAAAGGGACAATTATTTCTAAGAAATGACAAAATGTTTATGTACTGGCAGGAACACAACCCTTTTGCAGTTGGATGCAAATATAATGTAAGATATTTAAAGGACCATGAAAAAATTAAGGAGGGACTCTCTTACCATGTTGCCAAACTTCAGGATTACTATGTAAGTTTGTTCCTATCCCATGACCACCAATGTAAGGACAGACTTGAAAACCATTTTGATGGGCAATGTTGCTTTAAAAAAAACACAGAAATATTTAATGCAACAAACATTTTCCAAATTCAGAAGAATGCATTTCGTTAAAGATATCATTACCACGTTTTCACAAAAGAACACAGCTGAGGATCCTGACACTACCACTATCTGACAGAAAAGCACATTCTTGTACATTCCTAAAACTCAAGACTTCATTTCATTTCTGAAATGGCAGAATACCCTGCTGTTCAGTCTCTGTAATAAAAAAGGGAAAAGGAGATGGAGAACATTATTAATGGGGATCTCCGTCAAGACCTAGGAAAGTACTAACTTGTGTTAAAAACCTTGCAAAGATAATCCTGTCTTTTGAAGGGTTATCCTGGCTCTAAAAATCAGGAACTTTAAAAACAACAATTACATTTGTCCAGGAACTGACAGAGGATTACAAAGTTAATTACTTCAAATCCACAGAGCATTAGATCAATACTTTCATTATTTGTAAAGCTGAGAATCTGTATCCAAAATTGTGTATTTTAGGCATGCAAGCATTTATAAAAGGAAGATTTTGCAGCCGTAGTGCTTTCAATTCTTATTTAAATAGAGATAGGAGAGGATTTTAGATTGTATTTGACTATGAACTTACCTACTTTCACAGCTTCAAAGCATTATTTGAACCAACATTTTGCCATAGTTCAAAATATGCAGTCCTTTGAATTTACAATACGCCTCAATAATTAAAAATATATTAGGGAAAAAATTACACAAAATGCATATATTAAAGTCCGTTTGTTCAAGTGGCTCAGGCAGTAACGGGTGAAATTCAGCAGGTTCTAGAGAACCGGTAGTGGAAATTTTGAGTAGTTCAGAGAACCGGCAAATTCCACCCCTGTCTGGCCCCAGAATGGGGTGGGAATGGAGATTTTGCAATATCCTTCCCCCAGGAGTGGGGTGGGAATGGGATTTTGCAGTATTCTTCCCCTTCCCACCAAGCACACCACACCCAAATCATGCCCACAGAACCCGTAGAAAAATTTTTTGAATTTCACCACTGGGCAGTAGGTTAGAAAGCTGGAGACTGAGTTCTAGACCCACCTTAGCCATGAAACCCATCTGGTTCACCTTGGCTAGTCACTCTCTCTCAGCCCAACCCACCACACAGAATTATTGTTGTTGTGC
This sequence comes from Ptyas mucosa, assembly GCA_012654045.1. Classification (NCBI taxonomy): domain Eukaryota; kingdom Metazoa; phylum Chordata; class Lepidosauria; order Squamata; family Colubridae; genus Ptyas; species Ptyas mucosa. Next base: position 30,540,783 of record WNWU01000006.1, on the reverse strand, counting down.
AGAAAGCAAAAGGAGGGAAGTGTATTGGATGTGTTCACTGCTTTGAGTTATTGGTAAAAATGATAAAGGTGGGATACAAATAAACAAAAATAAGCAAGATAGGCAAGATACACTGCATTGCAGGAAAGAAAAATGCACGTTTGGAGAAATGGTTTTCAAAACACATACACGTTTAATTCTGATTTCTTTTTTTTAAAAAAAAACATTCATATGTTTGATGAAGCAAGCAATCTATTTACAAAAGGGAGAAAAGCCCAACGAGAAAACCCCAAATCGATAGGCTCATCTCTGGTCTTAAACCAAATCACAGCCATGATTCCCTTTAGCTGAGTGGAGTTGGCTTTATCTCCAGAATTTGCAGAATCAGAAGAGCTGGGTAACTGTTGCTTTTCATTCAAAAGAAACTCAGAAACCTGAAGATTGCCATTTTCCTTTAAAGGCATTCCCAGAGCACAAGTAGGAAGTACAATAGAGATGACAGGCAACTTCTTTTCTCAAATGCTGTTTCATGCACTTAAATAAAAAACTATGTTGCTGTCTCCCTTGGATTACACTGGAACCTAAGGCCTGACAAAGTATTGTGGCCAACCCTGCCTATGGAGTTTTAAAATAAAATATTTTAAAAAGCAGCACTTACCCACATTAGCATATGTTTGCAAAGGTTAGGGATCAGTTAATTGCTTTGTGTGCTTGTGGCTTTAAACATACAAAGTAAAAATAAAGGTTTTCCCTGTCCAGTCCTGTTTGACTCTAGGAGCTGGTGTGCATCTACGTTTCTTAGCTGAGGGAGCCAATGTTGTCCATTGTCCATGATTATATGCTAAGGTGCACAAAATGCTGTTACCTTCCCACCGAAGTGGTACCTATTTATCTACTTGCATTTGCATGCTTTCAAACTGCTAGTTTGGCAGGAGTTGGGACAAGTAAAGGGAGCTCACCCCATTGTGTGGTGCTTGGGTCTTAAACCCAGGCTGTCAGCTTTCCTGCAGACAAGCTCTTTAACTGCTGAGCCATCACACCCCCACAGCTTTAAATATAATGAACTTTACATAAGAATTAGGCATGGGGTACCAGAATGATCTTTTACATTAGTTAAATAAGGGCGAACTTTTTGTCCAATATATTATGTCGAAAGCATAATAGGAATTAGGGCAAAGCTTGCCAATTATGAGTGTGAATCTTGGAAGTGAAAACACCATAGTTTAGCAACCTGAGATTAGAATGCAAACGTTGCAGCACACTGGGGTAAGGAACTCCAAATGTTGATCAAACACAGCTAGCCTGGTATTAATAGCAAAGAACAGTAGGAGGAATAGTTGAAAACAACTGGATGGCACTCTGCTGCCTATAGTAGTGGCCAAAATTGTGGAAACCTTTTGGGAAAAGTGTATTTTTGAGGTTTGATGGCTAATAACATCACTTTTTTTAGTAATACCATAAAATTATATATCAATGGAAAGATAATTTAATCAAGAATGTAATGCAACAAAGTTTGTTCAATTATCTGTATTCTATGGAACATTATAGCCAAATAACCAGAAAAAGGAAGCACAGCTAGCTTAGGTTGATATCAAGTAGCTTTCCTTCATCTGATTGTAGCCAATGAGCATGAGTGTTTAGAGAGCCAATCCAGATGTCATCTTGTTTTGGCAATGAGCCAATCAGATCACAGTAGGATTCAGTTATTGATGTCATGTAAGAACATTTGTCAGTGTGTTATGTGATCGCTATCAAGTTGGTTGCGGGTTTTGTGTTCTTTCATTTAGTGAGCTTGTAAAATGTAATAAAATTAAAGTACTGTATTTTCCGGCGTATAAGACGACCGGGTGTATAAGACGACCCCCTACTTTTCCTATTAAAATATAGGGTTTGGGCTATACTCGCCGTATAAGACTACCCCTCAATGTTGTTGTCACTCCCGTAGCGTCATCGGTCAGCGCCGGCAACTCAGATTCGGGAAGCTGTGCCGATCTTGTCAAGGCTGCATGCCGTTGAATGCTGGACCCAGCTGGTTGCTGCGCGGAGCTTCCCCCACTGTCCCAGGCATCCAGGTGGATATTACCGACGCTCCGACTTCCCCAGACAGCTGGGGCTCGCCATCACTGGGGGTCAGCTGGGAAAGTCGGAGCGTCGGTAGGCTTATACCCGGCGTATAAGATGACCCCCAACTTTTGAGAGGATTTTCCTGTGTTAAAAAGTAGTCTTATACGCCAGAAAATACGGTAATGGTGCAAAGAGTTGAGTGGTCGCCCAGAAAGCGATGTAAAATAGTATTATTAAGTGAACAAGGCTACAGTTATAAAGAAATTAGAAGAAAAATTGGTGGAAACTTAACCAAAGGTGGCATTTCTAAGTTTTTGAAGATGTATAAGGAGACTCAGTCACTACAAACCCACACTGGTAAAGGCAGGAAAAGGTGCACAACAGCAAGTGGTAATAGAAGAATTGAGAGACTGTGCCTACGTGACAGAAGAAAATCATCTGGGTCAGGGGTGGGTTCTAAAATTTTTTACTACTGGTTCTGTGGGCATTGCTTATTTTGTGGGTGTGGCTTGTGGGAGGGTAATGTCACTGGGTGGGCGTGGTCAACTTTTTTTTTTACTTTTTACTTTTAAAAGCATTTTTTCTACAACCTTAAGAGGTTGCAGAAAAAAATGCTTTTAAAAGTAAAAAAAAAGCCTCTGATGAGGTGGGCGGGGTAAGCAAGCGGTGACCGGGTTGGGGACGGGTTCGGGGGCGTGGCCAGCCAATGTTATTACTGGTTCTCTGAACTACTAAAATTTTTTACTACCAGTTCTTATGAACCAGTGCGAACCGGGAGCAACCCACCACTGATCTGGGTGTATACAAGATGAAATGGCGCAATCCAGTGTGAAGTATTTGGCGCAGACTGCAGGAATTTGGCCTAAAATCTAGAATCCATGGGTGGGGGTGTTACTAGCCATCAAACCTCAAAAATACACTTTTCCCAAAAGGTTTCCACAATTTTGGCCACTACTGTACCGTTGCAATACATCTTCATCATCATTAACATGATGTGTCTTCCTCTGGATTAATAAACTGTTAAAGGTTCAAGCTAATTCAATTCCTTCTGTTCCAATATAAGAGAACATACATAGCTCAGGATTGAACCATGGAGCCCCTGGATTCCACAATTCCCATTGTCTTTATATTTTCCAATTCACTCAGCATATGGTGGCTCCTAATGTTGCTAACTGGGTTTAATGTCTTTGGACTTCTCTTTGTTAAAAAGAGAGGACCTCTTTCAATTCTCTGGGATTGCATATGACTGCATATACAGTAACACATTTGTTATTGCTTGGTGGCCTCATTTTAGGTCCATTTTAGATGCATTGTGGGAAAAATTGGTGCTACGTATACTTTCACATCCCAAATTCCCAATTTCCTCACATTTAAAGGTGGCAACCATGTTTTATAGAATATTTTATGGAATGTTCAAGGCAAATATCCCTTAATAATGCCATAGCAACTGAAAGTCAGTCATGTAAAAGGAAAGACAGTTGAAGACATGGTCTTATTGCTCCAGTTCTTTCATTAAATAATACTCTATTTGTATATACTGTACACTGCCCCAGGAACGTGATAGAGACGGCTGTGACCACTGGCACTCATGAGTTGAGTCCAGTACTTTTTTTTTTTTTTACAAAGAAATGACATGCACAAAAAACAGCAGTCTTAAAATGCTGCCGTCTATATGTAGAATTATGCCTGTTGACAGAGTTCAGTTGGCATGAGATATTGTCAGCTCTACAAAATTACAATTTGGAGGTATTGTTGAGAACTTACCGTGTATTAACCCCCCTCCCTGAATATTCTTGTTGGTTCTGTTTCAAAGACGCCAACCTATGTGTCTGTAAAGGCGAGGAATTGGTTTCTTTTCTCCCATTTATTTTACACATCACATGAGGCCATGCCCTTTGCCCCAATGCTCACAAGCGCGTGGCCACAATCAAGTGCTACCAGGATACAGAAGACTCCCAACTACTGCAAAGTGGAGAAGTAGGTCAATAGCTTTTCATTATGTTCACAGATAACACCTTGAATGGATTTTTCTGAACAGGTTCTATAGATTAGCTACTGCTTGCCTACCAACACACCAACAAAAATCTTTAGCTATTACAGTATTTTGCGTGATTCTGGGGCGCAGCAGAGTATAGATCTCAAATGCATGATAGCTGAAATGTCTTTATGGATCACCTAAATAGTCACAGGGAGTTAAGTAATGACACAAAGAAACAGGAACAGGGAAGTTAAAAGACGGGGTAGAAAATCTGTCTTGATAGGATTTGAAAGGTTTAATTGGAGTCCCCAAGAAAAATGAGAATGAAAAGAAGCCAGAAAGTTAACGATGTCCACACTTATGCATAAAAATGAACACGCTAAAGAGAAAATAATAAGTCTGTTTCTTCAACAATGGAGCAACAGCCTTTTTACATTTCTATACTTTTCTCCAAGTTTGCGAGTGCCAAAATAATTGGATTAATTTTTTATTTGGGTTTATTCATGCCTATTATCTTGCAACATTAAAGTGCTTTTTTTAAAGATTTTTTTTTTAAATTCTTAGATAGGATACTTAAATAAGTTTTGATTTCCAAATTGTTTAATCCTAACTGCATAGCTTTATACTAAGCTGCCATTAGTTTTGGAGTTGGAATTAAAACACACAGATCCTGGGACCTGAAGTTCTCCCATCTCTGCAATAAATCAGTGGCTGAGAGAGAGAGAGAGAGAGAGAGAGATGATGTTATGGTTATGCAAAGCCTCCATTTAAAGCTTTGACTGAATCATCCCTTCTAATTAATTGCCGCCAAACTAGTTCAAATAAGGCCTTGCATGATTTGCACATTCCTAGTTGACAGATATAACAAGGGATATGTAAACTTCAGTATGAATTATTTATGTGGTTTATATATATATATATATATATAAAACCACCACTACACTCCAAGCAATTCCATTCATTTGGATGCAGTTTCTAATACCTGTCAGAAATCTAGTGCCCATTTTAGATCAGTGGGAATCCTGTAGTCATTTAGTGTCACCACTGGATGTGCTATTGTGCAAGATTGACTTGAGGCGAAAAGTAAGCACACTTCACCAAGAGCAATTTAAACTCCTATATTGGGTCTAAAGATCTGATCCAATATAGTTTGATATATATAAATCTGCTTTATATTGTATTTCTGGCCTTTAAAATTGGTTAATTCAATGATTGTGATGAATGGAATAGCCTTTACAACTAAGCTCATCAAACCAGAGCTGTCCATATGTACAATCTTATTGTACATATAAAGGAAATAAAGGATAATTCTCTGACTAGAATAAATCTCTTATGGAAAGGAATAGCTTTGCACGGCCATCGAAAAAGAAGGAAGAGATCCAAGAAAGTAGGTGAAATGGAACCTGGGGCAAGAACCTGGAAAGGAGAAGACACGAGTGGTATGAGAGGGAACTCTATCTGTAGATTTAGAAAACGTAGAAAAGGAACTGAAAATCAGGAAGCTGAGGAAATAACAGGTGAAAGAAGACCCAAAGAGAAAGGAGGCAAAGTAATATTCCAAACGTCATGCGAATTATACAGCAGAATGAAATTGCAAAGGCTGTTGTAGCGAGATTAAATCTAGAAGCCAAGGAAACAGAGTTCTTAGTTCCTCAGTTTTGTGTAAGACTGAATTTTGCGGGGGGGGGGGGAGTAAATATCAATTTAAATTCTCCAACAATTATTTGACTAAAATCCTCTAGCTGATGTCTTACCAAAGAGGTGAAAGCCAATTGTAGAAAGATGAAGAATTTGTCCAATTAAGCACAGAACATTTAAATGTATTGGAAAAAAACATGATTCTTTAATTTGGAATAATATTAACGAAGCATTCCTAACATGGAAAGTTGACTGGTGAGGAATAGAAAATGTGCCTTGTCTAAGATAGCCCTTGCACTCTGAATCATTCTCTCTTATGGATTGAGAATGGCCTTTCGTAAGGTCTTAAAGATCTGGATTTGTGCCTGGGCTTGGAGCCCTATATGTGTGAAGGACCCCATTTCCTGGCTGTATTGATATCTCTGATTATTTTTTTCCCCGGCTGCCATATACACAGGTAATCCTTAACTTACGAACATAATTGAGCCCAAAATTTCTGTAGCTAAGCAAGACAGTTGTTAAGTGAGTTTTGCCCCATTTTACAATTTTTCTTAGTGAATCACTGCAGTTGTTGTTAGTAACACAGTTGTTAAGTGAATCTGGCTTCCCCATTGACTTTGCTTATCAGACGGTCACAAAAGATGATCACATGATCCCAGGACACTGCAACCATCATAAATACATGCCAAGCATTCAAATTTTGATCACGTGACCATGAGGATGCTGCATCGGGTCCTGTGAAAAACAGTCCTAAGTCACTTTTTTTCAGTGCCGTTGTAACACTGAATGGTCACTAAACAAATGGTTGTAAGTCAAGGAATACCTGAAGTTAATTTTGTATTATTTTGTAGCTGTTTTTAATTCTTTTATGATTGTTCATCCCACAGAATCACTTGCTTGAGATGGGCATGGGCAGCTATAGAAACTGAACAAATAAACCTGTGACAGACAACATGTGTGCACAGCATTTGTTGGCTATAAAACTGAAGCCTCCCTCTCTTGGTTTCACTGAAAATAAGTCCTCTGGACTGACTTTTGTTGACTTCCTGCTATGTTTCTCTCTGCAAATGATTCAAGGGAGCACTTTCAAAAACCATTTATTGAGAGTAAGAAGCACTGGGGCAACTGCCACCTCCAGAAAGCTCAGCTGTGGTTTTTGTGGGCTCCCCCAACCCATCTTCCAGCATCAACTTCCCATCGCTCAGTGCGCTCTCACAGAGAGGGCTTACTCAGGATGCCGTCGGCTAGACAATGTCGGCTGGCGACCCCCAGGAGTAGAGCCTTCTCTGTGAGCACCCCCACCCTTTGGAATCAATTTCCCTTAGGGTTCCGGTTAGCTCTTGACCTTCGCACCTTCCGCCGTGAATTGAAAACATAGCTATTTATGTCCCCCGGCCTTGACTGATGGGGTAGTATATTTTAAATTTTTTATATTTTTTGTGTATATTGGTTGATTTTAACAGTCGCTTGGTCGATTGTTGTGAGCCGCCCTGAGTCCTTGGAGATAGGAAGGCATACAAATTTTATAAAATAAATAAATAAATAAATAAATAAATCTTCGCATGCCACTGCCCCAGCACACACAGCTGTCTTCCTTCCTGGGAATGCTCCTGAAACAACTACGCTGAGCCTTTGCTCATACTCAGACCTTTTTGTGATGCATCTCTCTGAATGCTTTGCACAGGCTAATACCCAAAAACAAATGCCTGTGCATATTGGAAGCACAAAAAGCTACACCACCAGCAGAGAAGGCCTCCTTTATGGGAGCTACATTGTGATGGTGATCAATTCTGATGTATGTGCCTGTGTGTGACTGAGAGAGGAAACTGGGTTTATGAATAATGAAAATATCCAAAAAAATTCCATACATTTTAAAAAATGTCCATGTCTTTAAGATTATTTGATTTGTGGCTGTCCTTTTGTAGATATTTGATGACAATGTTCCTTTCCTTGTTCTCAATATTTTCTACTGAAATTTTTTTTTGTCAGAGAAGTCTTTTGACTCCAGGGCAATAGGAACAAGATTCTTAGGCAATCAGTACCACACATTCAGCGTTAAAGGACCTTCCATTTATGATATCAGTTTCTCCCACTTTCCACAGTAGTGTTGCATTGACAGCTATGGGACTTGTAGCCCAAAATATCGAGAGATTAACAGGGCAGGGCAGGAGGGAGGGAAACGAATGTGAAGAGCAGCATTTATTTACTTGATTTGATTTTGGCGCTGCCTGATTTAAAAACGACTCTGGGTAGCTCCCAATAAAAAGAAGACGAGATAAAAATACAAGCAGGTTAAAAAAAAATACAGTAAAGGAAATGAAGACAAGAGAATTCAAGAGAAGTCCCTAAACATAGGCAGCATGATATCAAGCCCAGCTAACCAGGACTTCTACCTGTTCGACTTCAAGGCCCAGGACAACAGCCAAATTTTAAAGCCTTCCAGGACGCTATCCGGATGGGAGATAAAGTCTATTGCAAGCCAGGCTCCCCCTTCTTCTTTTTTTGTGGATCAGCAGCAAGCAGGGGCTAATGTATAAATAATCAGAGCTTGCAGTGTAGTGTACTTCTGCACGATGTGTCTTATTGAGCATCTATTCTAACAATAGATGGGTATCTGCCTAAGCGAAGTCTCATGCTGTTTTACTGTACTGCAAATTACACCTGATTGAAGAGGACAAATTCCTCTTATTTGGCTTACTATTTTACAAAAATGTTCCACGGCCCAAAATGCCAGCAACTGGAACTAGGATCATCATCTTTATCAGCTTGAAAGACGATAGTGAAGTTTTCTATTATGGTGGTTCGCAACCAATTCAGTTCCAGCACTTTATTCACGCTTATGCCAAATCAGTGAATTTAGAACACTCGGATTTAAACAAATCATTTCTATTTTCTTAGTTGGGTCAATAAGGTGTAAAGTAACAAACATTTCAACTGAACTGGCTCAAGTTGATCAAGATATGTAGCTTTCTGTTGCTACATTTTATTGGCATGACAACAGTATTGAAGACAAAGGCTGTTTAACATTATCAACAGAGAAAAAAAATGTGATGCATGCAGACAAAAATTGTACAGGAGCAGCATTGCATTTATTTGTCTTCAACACTTATTAAGCACTGACTCCACACAGAGTCGGATTTCAGAACTGTTAAGACTATCTTTTTTTTTTTTACTGATTTTATTTTAATTTCATTTGAGAGTCAAGTGGCCTGCAAGTTTAAATAATAATAAGTAACAATGATCAATAAATAATAAATGGAAATTATTATCTGGATATGCAACTATAATAATAATAATTTCCTTATATTACACATGATTTGGTTTTTCCTTAATATATTTGCTTGTCCTACTCTGGTAGTTTAGTCAACATTTTTTTGCTGCCCCTCCCACTTCAGGTTTTATTTTTACAATGGCAAAACCGAATATAAAAATAAAGAAAGGTGGAAAGGTTATTATTCATTAATGACCAATATCAAAATCAGCATATTTCAGGCTGTCCGGTCCTTCTTCAGCTACTTTCAAAGTAATATTTAGGTTGGTTTTTGGATGAGGTCATGATAAGTTGGGTTTGCAACCACAATGGGTATGATTGCAGACCCGAAATATATATATTATAACCCAAAATAAAGGGTGGGAGGGGAGACATTATGGTTCAGTATGCTGCAAGAATCTATTGTTTGCAATAATAACAAATTGATATTTAGTAAATGCGCCATCAAAACCCAGGTCTTATTGTTACCTTTTGTGCAACTCAGAGCACATAAGATCTTGTCACACTGCAAAAGGAGATCTTGCTTATGACACTTGCATGGCATAGGAAGCACCTCTATAGAGTAGATGCTGACCTACTTCCCTTGTTCAGAGCCTCAGCCCAGTGCAAGTTGTTGGAAAATAAAGGGGAAGACACCCATGGGCTCTACGCTTATGTAGAAACAGGGCTCTATGGAGGCATTTCCCACCTCACTTAAGATCAAAGGAAAAAAAACAACAACCTGGTAGTATGAATACTCTTTATAAAAAACTTTAGAGAAAAAGTTTGGGTTTTTTTTCTTTCTTTTTCAAAATGCTACCGTAGTATCGATGGCTCAAGTGGCAGGCAAGCAGTGGTGGGTTGCTATTGGTTTGTCCCAGATTGGGCAAATTGGTAGAGGCAGCAGCGGCAGGAGGCTCTGCCCACCTGCCTCTGTGCATGCGCAGAAGCTTCTGCGAATGCGCAGAAATACCAAACGCGCACGACCATGAGCAAAACGGTAGCGAATGAAATTGAAACCCACTACTGCAGGCAAGGGAGAGTATGTCTACAGAAAATGGAGTACTCTCTTCGTTTTCAAGTATTGGAAGCTGAACGAGAAGACCTCTGAGGTCCCTTCCCACCCCATGAGTCTGTGTTTCACCAGAACTCAACAGAGATAGAAAAGCACAATGAGGGAGTGACAATGACTTCGCTTTGGGGAAAGAGATGTTGAGCTTGAAGTGAAATAAAGTCTATCTGAAGTATTTTATGGTTAAGAAGTTCCCAGTTACCTCTGTTATTTTTTGCAGTTGAAGTACAAAGCAGCTTTTTCTGAAAAAGTTAGTTACAGAATGGCAGAGTTGGCTTGCACTCTTAGAAAACCCAAATCAGGCTCTGAACAGGGTCAGTCAAATGTTCATTCATTTATCAAATTTATTTAGCATCCCGTCTCATGAGAAGTGACTCTGGACAGCATACAACAATCAAATAAAAAACAATATATACATAACAATAAGCATTTATAAAGTATAAAAAGTCAATATTAAAAAATATAAATTATTTAAAATTGAAAATATACAAATGCCATCAGAGAGAATGAATATATACACTTCAATGGCTCTACTGTATAGAATATATACACTTCTATACAGTAAAGCCATTGAGATATATCTCCAATTCCCCAGAAACTCCAAGACTGACGACATAACCAGGTCTTGAGGGACTTCTGAGCAAGAAATGGAGCCAACCTAATTTCAGGAGAGAGAATGTTCCATAAGGTGGGAGCCACAGCAGAGAAGGCTTGCCATCTAGGACCTACCAAATGTAAATCCCTGGCAGATGATGTGTGCAGCATGCCTTCTCTGTCAGATATAATGAGGCAGGTTGATATAAACGGGAAGAGGCTACTATTATAAGCACTGTAACATGGAGTAGTTTCAGGGCAGTGATTGGTGGAAACTGTCATCTTTTCCCCTCCCACCCAGTAATACTTACCAATGGGAAAATGAACGAGTCAGTCCCCTGAACATATGACAGAGCAGAGATCGCTATCACAACGCCCTCCTTCCAATTGAAACTAGCCTTCCTATTTAGAAAATTGTACACTACCCTCTCCAAATAATTATTCTGGCTGCCTCTTTGCACACCTGCTTTAGAAAGATGTGGGACTTACTTCCAAATTGATATATCTGGACAGAGCAGTCAAATTTCAAGGAATGCAACCAATGGAACATCCCATTTGTGTTTATTGGAAGGGGAAAGAGAAGAGTATTTTAGGATGTGTCTCTTTCTCTTTATTTTTCTCTGACTCCAGTAAATCTTTGAGTTCCATAAATCCCACAGTAAGGTTCATTTAATATAAATATACAATCAGGATTGAGCCCTCCTTAGTTCAGCATGACTTACTTCCAGATCTTAGCCAGAATATGATCAGGATGCTCTGTTCATTCCTTTCCACTTGCCCCTCACCTCACCTGCCCATCAAAGGAAAATGTTGCCGGTCAAAGATCTGCCTTTCTCATTTTTGCTTACTGATGGGAATATTGAGCTCCTGGTAGACCTGTTGGTCTTAGATGAGATTAGTAGTTCCATACCAGACTCCACCAAAAATGGCTATGAGCCCTTCAACCAGACTGGAAGTCAGAGTATTGGACAAATGGACTCCAGCTGGCAGCTGACCTCCTCTACCTGTTATTAGAGAGTTCTCCCACTGAAACAGCAGGGAAAGCACCACTTTCAAATCAAATGCCATGGACTGGCTTCAGTGGGTTGGCAAGAAGATGGAGGCACCATAGTGAGGACCTTTGCAAATAGTGGGATTTCTTAATGTCATGGCAACCAGGACATATGGATGAGCCCAGCATTTAGAAAATTGATTTGAGCAATTTTATTTATTTATTTTTAATTGATGACAAAGGAGCAATTCTACAAGGCATATCTTGGAACTTCCTCATACAACAGTACTATCTCACACAACTTCACAGTGGATTTGCTTTTCTGAAATATTTTAATAGCCTTCCGCATACAAAAATAGCAGGTCAAGCCAAAGCTTTGTTAGCATTAGACTGTCAGTGCAGGTAAAGAAACAATTAGAGGCATGCATGAAAACACAGAGGAATTGCAAATCCGCAGTACAATTATCTTGCAACCTTTGTTCTAGCTTAAACAGTGCATTATCTGTCACATGCCAAATTTCAGCCTGTCACAAGATCCCCTGGATAATGGATGGTCTACAAATATTTTTAATAAAAGTAAATAAATGGGTATATTTTAAATGAAAAAAAGCTCATGTCAACAATACTTGAATTGAACATATGTGATTACAATGTATTAAAAATGTAATTATGTTCATGAAACCAACTACATCAATGAAGCCACAATTCAAAAATCTGACTACTTGACGCTGTTCAGGTTTTCTCGTGTGAACCAGTGTCCTCTTCCTGTATGAACTGATTCTAAATTAGAGCTATATATTTTCTTGCACCATATTATTATGGTGCAAGAAAAAGCAGCTTCAATTTACCCATGCAAATCTAATACTGAACTAATATTTCTACACATAAGACATCTATTTCCCATGGCTGGAATCAAGCTCCCCATTTTATCCACATTCTGGTCTGAAAGATGAGTTTACACCTTTTTTTTCCTTTATATTTTGTATGTATTTCTCAGAGGAACAAAGTATTTGCTTGTTTCAGCTAACAGTGCCCTACTTTAGGGGAAAAAATCTGAAGATCAGATGTAAAACAATTATTTTAAGTGATTTAATATCAGGAGGGGAAAAAAAATGAAGGCCACTCCAGGAGAGTAGGAGACCAAACCATGATTATCATTTATATGATGGAATCAAATGCTAATTTCTACTAGTGGCATCAGAAATAGAATTTGTTTATATAGTCTCAAATGATTCCTTGAAGGGTTCTGGGACTATTCAGAGGGGGGATGGGCAAGACAGGAATGCCCCAATGTACAAATAGAAGATCAATACATGAAGACCTACCTCTTAGCATCTGAAGGGCCCCAAGACCACATATTCTCAGTAGTTGCCTTGGTTTAGTTCTACAAATCAACAGCACAAATAGCAATGCAGATATAATCTAATTTTTAAAGATATTTAAACAAAGGATAGTTTATGTTAATTTGGCCAGCGGTATTGTACTGGCTTACCCAACTGTCTGTTGGAGGAGTTTTAAGGTATTCCTTCTATAACGGTCCTAGACTAATGGAATGTGCAATTTCTGGGATTCCCTCTAATGACAATGAACGATGAGGTATAATTAACCATATTTTTGAAAACCCACAATTGTGGACTTTTTTTGTAAAGAAAGGTACATTTTTGGTTTCAAACTAACACAAATTACTATATTTTTCTTACACTGCCGTTGAACTTTTATTTGAGGTGTTCCATTTCTGAAAGGCAGACTTGATGGATTGAAATAAAAGATAATTTATTGCAATGCTTACTTTCAAAGGAGAAGGAGTGTAATTGTAATTTACAGTAGCTGTCAAAGAAAATCTATCACTGATGACATTAAAATGACTTATTTTGCCTGAGCCACTTATTGTTTAAATGTGCATAATCTGATAGAAACAGATTTCTTTTTTTAAAAAAAACCCTGCCTTTGTATTGTTCTAAGGTAATATCAAAACATTGTATTTATAATTTAAAACATTTAGAAATCATTTATTGATACTCTTATCTCAATAATGTTAACAACAGAGTTTAAACTGCCCTGATTTAACTATGCTTATATTTGTTTGGTTCTATAAGTCATTTTCAGAGATCCAGTTTCTCTATTTTAAAAACTGTAATTGGTATGTGGTTGTAATAATCACATTAAAAAGACTATGGTATATGTAAAGAACACTCCTAAGTGGTTATGATCACAATACTTTCCATTTGAATTTTGGTGAGCAATGGATTTGAACAAAAGCAGTTTGATTTTTCACCTAAGAATTGACTAATGTGTAATACAAATTTCATAAATATTTTCATTTGTTTGATTGAATCTAAGCCCAAATTAAGCCATGAGCCTTTAAGATCAAATCATAAAATGACAGGACATTCTGGAATTCAGGCCATATTCACATCGATCCTATATATTAATATGTAGGAGGCACCGTGATGTCTTTTTAAAAAAATCTACAAACATTCTGAACGCAGGGCAGATAGAAGACATACAGTCTTAATAAGTATCACCACAAACATGATGAAAATTTTACACATTTTCCCCACCACTTTGTAGTTTTGTTTACACGAGTTTAAAAATATCAATACTCAGACATATATGACAACTTAGGCCAGAAAAATCTTTAGTTACAGGAAGATTTAAATAAAAGTAGCATATATAAATTCAAAAGGAAATATCGAAGGAGGAAAGGGGGGGGGGAAGCCAGTTGATTGTGATTTGTTATTCTGTCTGCAATTGTGACTATGGATCAATCTGGTTTAATTTGCTTTTCAACAGAGCTTTGCATACATATTTTCATGCTGCGAAAATACTGATCTCTGCATCAACACTGTAAAGGAAAAATGGGGGAGAGGAAGGAAGGAAGGAAGGAAGGAAGGAAGGAAGGAAGGAAGGAAGGAAGGAAGGAAGGAAGGAAAAGATTAAAGCTACTTTTAGTTGTGATCCTTCTGCCTCACTTTTAATATAGCCAGAATTAATGGAGTGAATCTAATGAAACACATTATCCAACAAGGAGCTTTCTCCAATTTTTCAAGTTGAACGCAGCACTTCGCCAGCACTGGCTGGAGTTCACCTGCCTATTGGTGTGGCGTGTGGCTCTTTTTTGTAAAGAGTTAAGTCGTACACAAAAAAGGGGAACAAAGGTCAGCACCCAGTCGCCACTTGAATGTGAGATTTTTCTTTTTATTCCCCTTGATGTATACGAGGCTCTGTGTTATTAGTCTTAATGATGGAAAATTGTAGTGTTGATACAAATCTTTTTTTCAAAGTAGTAGGCGGGAGCTCCATTTGTTAGTAAGTTTTTTTGTGCCTAAAAGCCATGGACAGTACATTTATGTAGCAGTAAAAGGCCTAGATGCTCTTTCCATAGCAGAGCTAATTATTCCCACTGTGACCTTCCTGATCTACCCTATTCCTAGCACATCTCATCTGCACGCCTGTTCCTTTGGGTAGATGGTGTCAGAGAATATGAAAAACCCTATAATGAAACCATTTTCATGATGGAGAAAGGCTACTGGAGTTGCACTTGCTACAAAGAGGCTCAATTATATGAGTAATTGTGATAATTTTCTACATTCATAGCCTTCAATGGGGGGGAAAAAGAATGAGAGCCACAAAGGAAAATTACTTTAACAAGAAAGTACAGAGAGTAAAAATGGAAGAAGAGACAAAAAAAAAAAAGAGCGAGAGAGAGAGAGAGAGAGAGGAGGGGGAAGGGAAAGAAAAAAAAGCTAGGAGGGGAAAAAAAGTTTAAAAAATAGATCTGGTAGGAAGGAATAGCAAGACAGGGAGAACAACACAACTGCTCAAAAAGCCTGTGTGCAGCTGTGTTGCACAATTAAATTGAATTTTTTTTCCCCCTGCAGTTGATGAATGTGACTACTGCAAATGTGCCTCTGTAGTTAGCTATCATTTGTTGTTCTGTGACAGGAAAAGGATAATTACCTCTCAGAGAGAATCAAAGGCTGACATGCCCTTTAGACACTGCCATGAATGCCGTGCTCGAGAGAACGCTTGAATAAGAATCTTGTCTTCTCTGCCCCCTTCGACTCGAGCATAAATTTTGTTAAAATGCAAGCGCACCACCAGTAAATTTGTTGAACTCTAGGTGTTCAAAAATACGGAGGTGCATCCATCGACTCATCCCATTTGCAAAAATAAAACTACATTTTGAATTCGCTTCTATTATATTCATGGACAGTAAGATAGTGAGATATGCATTAAATTTCTTTTCCCAGTAGGGGTCTGATTCAACATTTCCTATGAAAGAACAGAAAAGACACTATCCTTTTTCCCCAGGCTAGTTAGCCTATAATTTAAATCTGTCAAAAACACAATTTTATACAAAGTCTTCAATAAAAGCTTCTCGGATATAACCCAAAGTGGTTTTACTAAAGTTTGATTCAGACTCTGTTACAATATTTTTAAAGCTATAAATACATCAAACTGATATTTTGCTGCTCTCTTTTCTTATTTTTTGTAAAGCATTTGGGGGAGGGGGGGAAGTATAAAAATAGCATAGTCTCAGGATGCTTAGCAATGCATGTTTTATAGCCTTAAGATACATATGCCTCTCCTAATAGTGTTAGTAAACACAGGAAAAAAAACCCAAGATGGACTCTTACAAAAATGACCCATGCAGAAATTATGAAAAACCTTGTTAATATATTTTAATCATGTTGAACACGATAGGCTATGATAATGTTATCAGGTTTTACCAAGATCAGAAGAGAACCGTCCCAAAGGAGTCATCATTTTTTTTTTACACTCATGCGTTTTTGGCATAAAGGAGAAATGTTCAAGTCCTTCATTACATTAACAAACACCTTGCTTGGCACTATTTGTTATGATGTAAGAAACAGATGAACTTACATAAATCTTAATACAGCCATATTGTATTAATGCAGGCCAAATTGCTAGTGATTATATTGGGGAAAGGGTGAGTGCGGTTTTAGAAACACTTTTTTTTTTTTTTTTTACACAGATAGTTTTCCTGACCTGGTCTTGCATAATTCACCATTTAAAATCTTTTCTTGGGGGAACAACGGGGTTCGCATGGTGAGATCAGACTGAAATGAGGATTCTGAATCATAAAACTTGCCATCCGCTTTAAACCAAGTCACCAATAGCCTTTGTCCTATTTGGGCAGCTTTCCCATTATTTCTCAGCATAAGGCTTACCTGATTGTGTTTCCAATTACGGAGAAAGGAACCCCGGGTCTACAAACTGCAATTCCTTCATCTCTGCATTTTTTGGCAATCTCCACTAACTTTTGACCAGCTTCATCCACATTCCCCACTAGCAGCGTTTCGGATGTATCACCATGGTAGCCGTTGAGATACACCTAAACAGATGCAGAAATGTAAAAAGAAACACTTTTATAGGGACTCTCGGATGGAAGCTTAATTAGGGTACACCTTGGGTATATTTCAGGGGCAGTTCAGCGTAACTTGCAAAACCAAAACTCCCAAATCAAACAGGGTTAGACTTTTGAAAAAGGAAGAGAAAGAAAAATAAATTTTCTCTATCATACAAGCAGCTCTGAAGACAGCATCACAAAAACATTAGAGGCATAGGTTTCCTTCCCAGATGCAAACCACAAAAACAATAATTTCAAATTAAGGCTGCAGTTCTGTACAATTAGGTCATGCAGGTTCCATTGATGTCCGTAGGATCTCACAGTGAAAAATAAAACTTGTCAAGGCAGAAACATTTGACAATGGACAAATTCTCCAGTAAGAAGGAAGAGCAAAGGTAGGGATGGGGAAGCCTCATCCACTGTTTTAGCCACAGCTGGTCATCAGGGTAAGGCGAGACATCTGTATGTCACCCTTACTTCTCATTTGATATTCTTTCCTCATTTACTGACAAGTGACTGAATTCACAGACATTTTCATCTCATGATTCTTGTGTGAACATGCTCCTATTATCTGTTATATCAGATTAGATCTGCTTGTGATAGAAAATATAAAGTAAGCCAGTAAAGAATAGACAACAGCAGACATGGCTTTCAAGATGATGTTAAACGATACAGAGGGAGTACTTATGGCCTATGGAACAGGTTACAAGTTTTCTTTAAAAATCTATCATGAACTACACTTGTCATTTGCATTAGCACATGTGCAAAATAAATAAAAAGCAAATCATTATGCAGAACAGCAGAGGGCACTTATTTATTCTAATGTAGTCAAGCCTCCATTTAATGGACTCCCACAGCAGACTTTGGATGCAACAGACCAAATTTGCATCCAAACCTTTTCCCCAAATAAAGAATAATTCTGCTGCACCAGACATAATTTGGGTGAGGCAGTTACATTTGTTTTTAATTTTGCCACATTCATAGCAATTTATGTAATATGTGCATTGGTATAATTAAGCAAAATGATAAACGATCACAATGGTACTTTCATATTTAACAGACATTTGGGAATAATGGAATTCCTCCTACAAATGGTCTATTAAAATTAAGAGAGATTGTATTTGAGAACTAGGCTAAGTCATTATCGGTATGAACAGCTATGCTTTCAATACCTTTGGGCTATTATATTACTAGATTAGATTATTAGATTAGTTAGATTATTCAAATCTAAGACAGCATTTATAACTCCCTGTCATTTAATGATTTTTTAAAAAAATTGTTATTTGATAGTCTTCTTTCATAAATCTAGACATGGATTTTCATGCAACAGGAAACAACATTCTCAGACATAAAAATATTCCTCTTGTCACTGTGATTTTATGGAAGTGGAACTTTTAATAACTGAAAGATTTTACGTTAGAGTGTTTTATACATTCCCCAACAGATGAGAATCTTAGTGTAAAGCTTTACATCTGGAATTAAAGAATACAATTAAAAAACTGATCAATAAGGTGTAGCTGAGAAGCATTGTTTTGGCTGCCTCTTGCTTTCTTAAATGTTTCTTTTTAAATTAGTGAAAGCTAGTAAACACAACCCCATGCAAAAATCTGGGATATTCTATACAAGCTTCCATTAAAATACCCTTTATATACAGAGAGACAGATTCTCAAGTAAGTATACATAAAATGGGATCTTAATAATTGTTTTCATTTGCTAAATTATGATTGTGTATTAACCTATAAAATAACTGTCCGATCATTATTGGTTAAGAGCTCTGATGGGTTAATAGCCACTGAAGTAAACTAATTGGTTTCTCTAATTCTTTAAACAACATATGAAGCTCAGGTGACTGAAGCTTATAAAACATGTTTCAAGGTACTCACTATTTTTTCCAAAATAAGTGAACTTTAGTTCATTCTTTAAAAATCTGCAGTTACAGAAGAGCATTTACATTTGATTGATTAGTTAATCATTTTATCTTGTGTACAATCACAAACAAATTATTCTAAAATGTCATGTACTGTAATTGTCCCTTTTTTGGCCCATAATAGTTTTTTTCTACCTATAAAATGGCCTAGTTATGCCGTTTGGAAAGATCAAATAATGCTTCCTCAAATTCATTAAATTCAACAAATTATTACAGAGCAGCAATCTTTTCTATCATTATACAAAAAAGGATAAACAATAATTGTAGAAGTGGTTTTCCTTGGATGTTTAATGTGCCCCCATTTTACTGTAAGAGCAAAGATTTTCTGCTAAGGAAATACTTGAAATGAAAATTAAGAAATTGTTAGATTGGACACAAAGGTAAATATGCATGTCACTTCAAAAATAAATTTATTAACAAGATTTTTTCCCCCAAATGATCAAAAGTTCAACTAGAATTTAAATGATTGAGAACGAAGCAAGTAAATGTGGGCTGAAGTGCAAGTTAAAGGTTTTTTTTATTATTTTCTTATTCAGCTGCAGCATATCTGGGCATAGCGGTTTTTTTAAAAAAAACAGGGAAATAGTAACATATGGAAAGGGATTAAGCTTCTACTCACTGCATGCTGTGGTCTTCATCTGGATGAAACGAAAACATTAAGAGAGCAGCATTCATATGCTGAATGCACTGTGTGATTTGACTCTTGCTCTCAGTTTCAAAATATGTTTACTCAAAAGTAAATGTCACTGTGTTCAATAGAATTCCATCTTATTGCTAGGGAAAAAATGGGTGATCCCTAAGCAGGGAGAAACTGGCATGAGCAATAAATCCAGAAGATTTTAGTTTTCATTGCAAGCATAGGTGGTATTATGTATGGTTGCCCCAAAGGTGCTTTTCAAAAGGCAACGGAACTTCCTTGATTTTTTTTTCCTTGAAAATGTTTTGCTTCTCATCTAAGAAGCTTCTTCAGTTCTGACTCAGTCAGAACTGAAGAAAGCTTGTTGGATGAGAAGTGAAACATTTTCAAGGAAAAAATCAAGGAAGTCCAGTTGCCTTTTGAAAAGCATCTTTGGGACATAGCTGCCATTGAAATTATACCTTATTCAAAGAAAACCAAGAAACAGTGAACATACACAGGAAGCAGTAATCACAGGTAGGAAGCAGAATTGATTACCTTGCCAGATCCGGAGAGATGCTGAACTTTCTATTTTTAGCCAGTTCCTGTAGCTTTCATCATGCAAACAGCTGTAGTGACCCACTATGTGCACTATGACAGCTACAGGAAATGTCTGAGTATAGAGTGTTCAAGTTTTAAAGGGAAAAATCCTTAGGCAACAAACCCATGGGAGAATGTGCAAGCCACTGGATGTATAAATAAATGAACAACAAACACCTGGAGCAGCAATGCACAGCTGGAGGCCCCAGGACGATGTATGCCTCCCTCCAAATTTTGAAAGCTGAAGTCTAAAAAAGGCCATATGCATTGCCCTAATGCATACCGTCTGATGTCCTGAAGGTGTTTTGGATTATAGTTCCCACAAGATATAGTCAGCATGATGAATGATCAGAGCTTATAGGAGTCAAAACATCTGGAGAGCATCAGGTTGCCTATGCCACTGTTTATGAAATTCCCAACTCAGTGCCCTAATACATGATAGTATACCCTTTACATTATCCCATCAAAGGCATCTGGAAAACTTAGGTATTCCTGGGAAAAGGACACATTTCACATAAATGTGTAGAAAAGCATTTTTCATAAAGTAAGATTTGGATCCGTCGAACGTGTATGCACAGTGTAGGTGGCCATGATTGGGTGAGGCAGGCAATAAGGGGATACCATGAGGTGATGGGGCAGGACTACAAAGACAATGAGGGTTCTGAGAAAACAAAGGTAACAGTAGCAGAGTTGGAAGGGATCTTGGAGGTCATCTAGTCCAACCCTCTGCTCAAGAGGCAGTATTTGAGGTACATGGTTTTTATATATCTTGTTTTTGCTTTCCCAGTACCTTGGCCTTCTAAATGTGTTATGCCTTAATTGAGAATTTAGTTTTCTGGGAACATATATTTTGGTGGGGGCTGATTTTAGCTCTCCCCCCTCCCCCCCTTCTCCTTTATCAGGTCACCATATAACTCTTGCGATTAAGGTTTATATATACATTTTGAATACTTGCACTTAAATAGCTGATATTAAAAGTTTTAGTGTTGTATGGATTATGGTAAGCATGTTAATCAAAAAACCAGAGACACAAAAAGGGACATGCAAAATTCCACATTCTGGTTATATAACATACTGGCATTCCCCAGAACACATTGTTTTTCTCTCTGTATTGGTCAATCTGGCTATTTTGGTGGTGGCTATAATTTTCTGAAAAGAAATCTTCCAGAAGAAGGGGTTTCTGATATTTTGAATAAAACAGGATGGGTTCCAAATAGAAAACCAGGAAACACTTCCTGGAAGATACACTACTGAAGAACCAGAATGAATGGATCAGCTTTTTTGGAGAGAAAAAATAATAAAATATTCTGAGGATCAGAACACAGAATTTTGCACCCAACCACAAATTAATACTTACTATAATATAATAATCTAACTGTCTTATCTAAAACATAATCAAAAGTATGGCTACAATTCATGAGTTACACACACACACACACAGACAATGGGCATTTTAGATCAATATTCATTAGCTGACTGTAGAAAAAGATGCAAATACTGAGAAAGCAACAATTATGATAAAAAAAAAGACAGCTGAAAAAACTGGTACTGTAGGATGTAATAAAACTAAAGCCATTATTAAAATCAAGGAAGCATTTGTTGTTTCAACATTTATAAGTTCAATTCACATAGGATTTCAATCTTCAACATTCTGGGGAAAATACATTCAAAATTTCAGGAACTGTAGAAAAATATGTTAATAATATTTTTTTTGAAATATTTACTTTTTCTAAAGATATGCAAATAAAGACATAAACTCCTCATGTTTTCTTTGCTCATATACTCTATCAATACATTTTATAATGAATACTCATCATAGCAAATGTTTGTTTTTGCCATGTTTTAAGTCTACATATGTACCTTATGCCCCTAGTGGGTTCTATAAACCAGCTAAGTCAAGGAACTGGGTTGAAACGGAATCAGTCCCACGGGGATACCTGAGTATTTTGGATTAAGTGAGCTGTGGATCAGGTTGTGCATTCATGAGTAAAGAGTTCAAGGCTCTTACGCCACAAACAGAACACAACGCTACCTTTGAGGATTTTAATAAATGTAGGGAACACAGCCAGCCAAAGGGTTGCTGTCCAAATAGACTGACACACAGGCCAATGTAGCCTCTAATGACAGAGTAAGATAATGACAGGCCCCACTCAAAATCAGCAGGAAGAGGAAGATCAATCTTGGCAGAGTGAAGGAAAAATGCCGGCTTTCTTCATGTTAGCTCATCTCATACATATCTGCCTTCAGCTGCTGCCCCAGTACTGGGGCGCTCTGCATTAACTACACGGTGGATCAATAACAATTACATCTTCTCAAAAACATGACACATAGCAGGATTGGGCTGACATTTCACTTAGGCCAACACTGATCTCAGTGAATCTGATTCCAGCCCTAAATTCAAGTCAAGCCTAGGTCTAGTCAGAATAAGCACAGAGAGGAGAAAACAACAATAACAATACAAGAAGAAACTAACTGCTCTTGCCTTAGCTTTGGAGTAAAACCTTTGCACATTTGTGTTTTAGTGTTCTTCCTACTGTGATTATAAATTTTGAAAATCGATCCAAAGCAATAATAATAATAAACAAATCACTTACTGTGACATCAATGTTAATAATATCGCCATCCTGGAGAGGGCGGCTTAAGCATAATCGGAAAGGAAAGGGGGGAAAAAAAGATACATTTAATGGTGACAGGCAAATCTTAGTTAAGACAGAGTAACAAAACAAATACACTTTATCCCATTTACCCCAAAGCCACATGAAAAGCATCAATATAATTGTCAAGTAGAATGGAAGGAGGCAAAGGGGATAACTACTTTTAATATTGAGATTTCTACCAGTTCAAGTTAACCCCAAACAATAATTTAAATAAAAGAAAGAATCCATAATATAAGCAAAGGAACAAAAATCACCATTATGATTATCTTATCATCATGGAAAGAGTGACATTTGGCACCTCTTATTTTCTGAACAGGTAATATTCATTAATAATTAGCAACATATTCATGTATAATTAACACACACACTCCACCTTTAGATTTCCAGAAAATTAGTATAATTTTTCTGTTGAGTGACTTTTCTGTTTTTGATGATATATCCCAGACTGAGGTACTATATCATGCTGGGAAAAGAGATGGCGAAGCAATAATCTTTGCTTTTATTATTATTATCCCCCTTTGATAAGTGCCAACATCATTTTCTTACTGCACAGCAACCGGTGGTACTTTTTTTTTTGATAAAATATAGTAACCGAGCCTGGCTGCTGTATTCATCTCGATTCATTTGGGTTAACAGAGAACTTCCGTGCAAACCACATGGAATATATAAAGATCTGTAATGTGGCATATTAAGTAGGCTGAATGGATAGAATGTTATGAGAGGGTAACGTGGAAAAATGACATGGATAGCCACATAATCTTAATTTGCAATAACAAAAACATGAGTACCTGTCAGGAATTCCATGGCTTACCACGTTGTTTACTGAAGTACACACAGATTTTGGAAAACCTTTAAATCCTAGAGGTGACGGGTAACCATTGTGCTTGATTATTTCATGGTGAACCAAATAATCTATTTCTTCTGTAGTCATGCCAACCTGAAAGATCACAATTTTAAATTTGTACTGAATTAAGTGCCTAATGCAGTCTGCATATTAAATAAACATGGCTAAAGCTTTTTTTAAAAAAACCAACACCCACACACACTCTATTTCTATTGAGTGGCTTAGTATCAATGCATTCTTCCAGGAAGCATTTGGACCTCTCTAGGACCCCACCAACCATCCCCTTCCAAAATACCACTAACGGGCAAGGTCGCCTCTCCAAGCTTCCTTTGATCAGATTTACATATGCAGCAGAAGGTCAGGAAAGTACAATCAAATATATTCTACCACTTTTTATGGCTGCATACATGAATGCTTCTTTAAATAAAGTTATTGTCTCAAGTACACAACAACCTATTTTGAAACTTCTCCTCTCAACATAGAGTATTAGCCTTTTAGCTGCAGGGAAGATTTGAGATTTCAAGCACTATTCCATTGCTTCAAGATCTTTTGAGGGAACACTGCCACTGCATCCTGCTCCAGCTATAACTCTGACCTGAAGTGGAAGAAATGGATAGTGCAAATGGCATATTGTGTCATGCTGCATCCAGACTTCTTGGAAGCTCCCATACAGAGCAAGATAGGCACCACTCTTAGGAAAGTGAATCCTTTGCTATACAATAGTTGGAGTCCTAGGAAATACCCCATTTTGTCCTTGTTCACATGGTTTAAGTGCATTCTGTCCGCATAATCCTCTTTTGCATTCCCAGTCCACTGTCAGGCATAAGACAGTGAAACACAATTACTTGGTATCAAGCCCTGCCTTTTTTGCCCATCTGATGTTCTAAAACCCTGTGTGTAGGTTTGTTGAAAGTGCTATATAAATACAGGAAAACCATATGGTTCTCCTGTATTTTATTTTAACCACATCTGCATTTTCCCATACAATCATCTTTTTCTTAGCAGTTTACGCAAAATAATTTTATTTTTCCCACAATCCACATGATTTTCCACTGTGCACTGCTGACTATGTTACTCCCAGCTTTTAGAATTGCCATCCCATTTTAATATTTCAACCTGTTCCTGGAAGCAGTGTCTATATCAATGTAAGCAGCAGATATTCCCATATTAGCATTTCCAATCCAGCACCCCAATTTTAGATACCTATCATTTCCAGAAACATTCATTTTTGCAGCTCAAATTTTCTAGATTTTGAGTTATACTGGAATTGATTATTTCTGGTAAGAGTTTGCAACAGAGGTCCATATCATGTTTGAATATAAGTAAAGTATGGGAAAATGAACTTTAAATATTATCATTGCAACTCCTTTTCCTGGAACAGTGCCAAGCTAGGAAATAGGTAGGGCTGAACTTTGAAATTTAGTAGAAAAACCTCTCTCATTGTCAAGAAGTGGCTTTGAGTGTTCCTGCGAAAATTGGCTGTGATTTGAATGAGCTATAAGCCCATGAATATGATACTTTAACAAAGGAATTATGATGGGTATAAACTATCTGTAGCTTTCTTACTTTACAAAGATGTGCAGTTACCTGCAACATACCAAAAGAATTAGGAATTAGAAACAAAACTATTGAGGAATTCCGTTTTTCATTAAAATAGATATTGTGACTGAAGACAGGGAGAAACAAAGAGGTAAGTTGTTATCTCATCATACTTGGATAACAAAGTTTGGGTAAAAAACATGATGGATTTCAGCAATTTGAATCTATTACTTTTCTTTCACAGTAAGAATCCCATCAATTCCAGAGATGGGCCATGACCTCAGTGCCTTCCAGCTAAGATGCAACCTCTAAATAAACAAGGCAACAAAATTGCTGTCTATTGGTATATATGGCTGTTAATTAATTCTCCAATTATATCCCTTGTACATATTTAATTTATATTTTATGAGTGTGTCGGTCTATATGTATAATCTTTGGAGGGTTTTTTTAGTTATGGTTGAAATAAAACCACTGAGTAAACAATAGTAAAACTGTAATAAGGAAAAGAAAGTGATACTAATCATTTTAGTATACAAAATAATATAAAAAACCAATTTATCAATTCGTATATAATAATGAAATGAAAATGCATCTTAACATTAAATTAAAATTCAGTGAAAATAGTTAATTGAGGTATAGGGAAACATTATTAGGCATTAGTTTCCTTGAATAATCAGTACAATATTCAATATACAGATTCTTTTTGCTCAGAAATCTTGGACTAGTGCAAATCTGCCTGATTTTCTGTAATTGTATTGCTTGACCCAATTTACTAATCCATACATATAATTAGTAGCATTTTTCTTGTGATTAATTTTGCTGCCATTAACATTAGTTTTCATTGATAGATGTGTTTTACGTGCATCACACTGAAAAAATAACATGGATTTTAGATAAAAAGCCTATTTAACCAATTTTTAGTGATTTATGCAAATAAGACTACATAAATAACGTTTTACACACTACATTAATCATGGATTTAGTAATTCTTTTTAAAAGTAACCCAAGTAGAGTTTGATATTACACTTGTAAATATCAATTTCCATTAATATACTAAAGTAATCTGTTTTGGCAAAACAGACAGCATGTTTGATAACAGACATTTAAACCTTTTTACTTCCAAAGTTCATTTTTTAAAAATATATTTAATACTAAAATTAAAGTCACTACTTGAAGGAGAGATTGTAACATTATACATGGTACTTATAATCTGCCATCTGAATAAACTGGAACCACTGCAGTTTGTCCATCATATAAAATCACCTTTTTCACATACCCTTGTTTAAAGAGGTAAATAGCAATATCTCTCTGCCTATCAAAACCTGTGCACACTATCAATCAAAACTTATTCACAAAAGCATATGAAAAGTATGTTTTTATAATCCATTACTTTTAATCTTAATATTATTATGTTTTTCTTGATAGGTCAAGACAATTTTGATGGTTGCTGTTTACATTCCAATATTTATTAAACTTGAGGACATGCAATTTAGTATCTTAAGATGAGTTTGCCACTTCCCAGCCCAAACCTTAGAAGAGTTTCTCCAAAAGTTGTCACCAATTTAATTCTTAACTTTAATTTAATTCTTGCTTCAAAATTAATTTATTTAAGTTTCTTTCTTATCAAATGTACTGTCTGAGGAGTCCTTGGTGTTCTCTGAGCTTGGTGGTTTTCTTGCAGATGTTTCATTACCTAAACTAGGTAACATTATCAGTGCTAGTCTAGCACTGATTAATACTGATGATGTTACCTAGTTTGGGTAATGAAATGTCTGCAAGAAAACCACCAAGCTCAGAGAGCACCACAGACCCTTCATTTCAACTCTGAGCTATACATATTCTCCTTTATTGGTAATGTACTATCTTTTCTGGCTCTGTCCATTTGTTAGAATGTGATTCCTGGAAATGACATTCTTGGCTGAAAAGAACTGCATGTTCTTGGTTTTAAGTGATCTTCCTTATTACTACCATTATCTCATTACTGAATCATATTGTATAATATTTGCATCTAACATGAGTCTTTTATGTTTTAGTCTTTCCTATATTGCGGATTCTACCACAATTTATTACCTGATAATACAAAATAAGTTAATTAATTTTGCCAGAGTGCCAGGTCTTTAAAGATATCTCACCTGGGAAATTTTTATGGTTATATCATTTTTAATCAAGCAACACTGTGAAGTCAAGCATTGTTCAAATTGTGTGTTTGTGTGTGTGTATTTTCCCCCATAATATAGTTTAATAGTTTAATTTAGTTTAATAGTTTAATTTAGAGCTTGTAGTTCTGAACATTTCAGGCTTGCCTGATCATTTCAAGTTATTCCATTTGTTTATTTTTTCATTGTCACAGTGTTAAATATTTCCATTAATTTCATCTTGGCTCTGTTTAATTTATAACCTGCAATTTTACATGATGTCATAAAATACTATGTCTTATTTAGCCACCTGCATATAATAGATGTTATTTAATATAGTTTAATAATATGATCCTCTCTAATAATTTTACTAAATGGCTCTCGACTTAAAACAAATATTGCCACCAAAAGTCTTTGAATAAAACTAGGAACTACGTTTTTGAGTAAACTTAGCAATCATACAATAAAAGGATCTGCCCTTTTATGGACTGCCAATTGGCTAAAAGCAGAAAACAAAAAAATAGTAGTAGATGGCCAATTTTCTCACAGGAAGAAATAAAAAGCAGAATGCTTCAGTAGCTGTATTGGGAGCTGTGCTTCTTCATTTGTTCAAAAATGATCTTGACTGGGGAGGAAGTCATGAGGAAGACCAGTTTGCAAATTATAACAAACCATTCAGGGTGGTAAAAAACAAAAGCAACCACAAAGAGCTCTCTTCAAACTGGTGAATCGACATTGAGGTAAACGTGGTTCAGTTTAAATATGTATATAAAATAATACACGCAGGGGCAAGCTGTCCTAGCTTTACATATTAACTGATGGTGGTCTGAATTGTGTATAACTAATCAAAAACAAAATATTAGGGTCATAGTGGACAGGTAATGAAAATGTGAACTTAAGCTGCAGCAGTTATGAAAAAAAGGTAGATTCCACACTAGAGAACAATAGGAAAAGGACTGGAAATAACATTAGCAATATTGTAATTACCTTGCACAATTAAAGAACAGTTTAGTCAGTGGTGGGATTCAGCCAGTTCGCATCTGTTCCAGCGAACCGGTTATTAATTATCCACCCCTGCTATCAAAGTGGCTAGTGAGCGCTGCACTTTGCTGCAATGGAGAAATGGGCAACGGAGCGGCCGGCACAAGAGAAGGAGAAGGCCGCTTTCCCTCTTTCTTCTCCCTGCTCCTCCTCCTTCCCTTGTGCAGGCCGCTCTGTTGCCCATTTCTCCACTGCAGAGTAGCACAGTGTCCAGGATCCACTTTGATAGTAATTTAACAACCAATTTGCCCAGGGTTAGATTGGCAGCCATGGGAGGCTCGTCTTGCATGTGCGACGGAGCTGGAGGACCGGGATAGGCCACGCCTCCCATCCCAGCCAACCTGACCCTGGGCAAACCGGTTGTTAAATTATTTGAATCCCACCACTGAGTGATAAATATGATAAACATATTTATCATCCAGGTCTATCAAAAGCCTTCTTAGGAAGGAAGATTTAGTAAGAAAAACCATGGGGTTTTCCAGCACAGATGATCTGCATAATTAAAAGAAATTCTAAAAGTTGGACTATTCTGAAAAATCCAGTGATAGGTGCAAACTAGCAAAGTAGATATAAAATGGTATTACTCTCTTCTTGGAGGAGATCTCTTTTTCCACTTGTTTCTCACTGTGAGGAATGGGATGGAAAAGTATAGATCAGTGATGGCTAATCTTTTTGCCATCGCGTGCCGAAAACGGGGGGAGTGTGGTGGGGTCACACGCACGTGTGCCCACATCCATAATTCTATGCCCCCTCATGCTCCTCCCGCTTTTGGCACATGATGGCACGGTGGGCCCAGTAGGCCCATTTTTTGCTCTCCCCAGGCTCCAGAGCCTTTCTAGGAGCTTGGGGAGGGCAAAAACGGCCTTCCCCATCCCCCCCAGAGGCCCTCCGGAGGCCGGAAACAGTGTGTTTCCTGACCTCTGGTGGGCCCAGAAGGCCCGAAAATCAGCTTGCTGGCGCACACGTGTGCCAGAACTGAGCTCGCGTGCCCACCGATATGGCTCCGCGTGCCACCTCTGGCACCCATGCCATAGGTTCGCCATCATGGGTATAGATCAAACTGAAAATTCCTTTAAATATTCCTACTCTCCTAAATATCCCCAGCAGCGATATTTTACTGTAGGTGGGATACTTTAGGAATCTTTTGGATTCAAGTTCCTGTTGCCAACCCAACCCCGTTTCAGGAGCTGAGATTATCTGATTTTGGCAGAACCCAGTTGTAGAAGCATATCCAAGGCCTGATTTTTTTCCTTTGAGTTTGAAGACTTGTCTCCAACCATGGAATGGGAAATAAAAGGAATCCTTTGGTGCCATTTTTTAAAGGAAAGAACTGATATACAATAGCAATAGCACTTAGACTTATATACCACTTCATAGTGCTTTACAGCCCACTGTGGTTGGTTTACAGAGTCCGCATATTGCCCCCAACAATCTGGGTCCTTATTTTACCGACCTCGGAAGGAGAGAAAGCTGAGTCAATCTTGAGCGATTCAGAATCAAACTCCTGGAGTGAGCAGTGAGTTAGCCTGCAATATTACATTCTAATCACTGTGCCACCACGGTTCTAATTGATATTGTTTCTTTTAGTCAAAAGAAATGACAAAAGCCTTATATATATACCCAGGATTGCATGTTGATCAATTTATACGATATCACATGTTGATAAAAAAAATTTCTCAATATTTCACTTTTTGTATACAGGCTGAATCTTGGATTTTGAGTCACAATATTAAGGAGGTGTAGTATGTATACATGAGTTTTTTTCCAACTTTTCTAATGCTAGAATAAATCTCATATATTGTCATAGAATTTTATTAGACTGTAGGAGCTACCAGAAGCAAATATATTCTGTGTAAGTATGATGTACAATCTGAGAGAAATAGAAACATAGTAATTCAATGAAGTGGAACTTTTCCAAACATTTTTTTTTTAAAAAATGGGAAATATATTTACTGTCTTTAGCAGCATAACATATTCAGTTAAAAGTCACTTACCATCATGATTTCTCCTTTATCAGATTTAACAATTACATTAAATTACTTGGGTTTCTTGATAGATAAATACATATCAAAGAAATCATCCTATCTTCTAAAATACCGTTGATCAATATATATCTTCCATTAACATGCTCCTTAACATTCAGGATTTGAATGGCATACTTGTTCACTGTGGAAACTGTTTTTGCAGATGAAATAGGAGGGATGTGATCTCTCCTTTAAGTTATAGCCCAGGTACCTTTAAAATTATGGTTCATATTTTTCAGTCTGCCATTATTATTTTTCCTCCATTTTAACCCCAGTCATGGTCAAATTCTGTATCCCACCTTTTCCTTTCTTTCTTTCCTTTCTCTTATACATTTTTCCCTTTCTCTTTTTTTTTCTTCTCCAATTTCAAAAGGTCTTGGTCTACGTAGGAAACAAACACGTACGCACAAACTCACTTTCTGTTATAAACGAAGATACCTCTTGCATATTTTACAAAGAAAAAATATATTCAGTTTTAAATAAGGTCAAGTTTAAATAATCAAAGTGATATTTTTTTAAAAAACAGCTAAGGTAGTAGAATGAAATACTTCTCAATGGATTTTGTATGGAAATTGCAACAGCAAAAAAAAAGGAAAGTATTCATTTACTACCTTTGGTGATAACATATGTACAGTATAGATTAAATCTTTGGACCTTAGCAGTTTTGTTGCAAATTGAATTCTTTGTTTTATTAAAAGCAGACTATTTTAGAATCAAAGATTTATGAACAGAAATATTAAACATTCTCCTAAATCTTTCATATTATATATATTTGCTCTGGAACAAGTGTAATATATGGAATCCTAAGTTCAGTTTAATATTGCATTATTTGTTCAATGCAATATTAGCAAATGTGTATATTTCATTTTAAAGAAGCTAAAGTAACATTAGTTGACTGCTTTTGTTGTGATTTTTTTTCATACAGAATCCTTTGGCTTTTGTATCAAAACTTTGGCTGCACTAGATTAACATATTAAATAATATTTGATTCAACAGCAGTTTGACATAGAAAACTCAGCAAGATCTAATATGAATATTTCAGGTTTGGATTCTGAGGGAGAGAGTTCAGTTCCAGTGTCTAGTAGTGACTCAAAAATGATCTTAAAAGGAATGAGTTTTCAATTTTCAATGTACAGCATCCTGTATTTTAAAAATCAGTGAGCCCTACACAAACTTTGAAGAAACTGCTTACCGTATTTTTCGGAGTATAAAACTCACCAGAGTATAAAATGCAGCTTCGTTTTTGGGGAGGAAAATAGGGGGGGGGGGGAATCTGCCTACCAGATATTCATCTGGCTAGCGTCCTTAGTCTGGTCAGCTTTAGCACATTAGTTTGCTGGTTTTTTATCCCCTGCTTGGGGATAAAAAACAGCTTCTAAAGCACAACTGATCTTTGGAGAGAGAAGTAATGAGAAAAGCAGGCAAACCATGGAGATCGCTTCACTCTCTAGCGCCTCCTTAGGACTGAAAAAAACTTCACAGCTGAGAGTTGGAGGGAGCAGGCAAAGAGCTTCACTAGCTAGCGCCTGTTTAGGGCTGAAAAAAAGCGCCACAGCTGAGAGTTGGAGGGAGCAGGCAAAGCATAGATTGCTTCACTCGCTAGCGCCTTGTTAAGTCTGAAAAAAAGCTTTGAAAAAGATACATTCAGTATATAAGACGCACCCAAATTTTCAGCCTCTTTTAGGAGGGAAAAAAGTGTATCTTAAACTCTGAAAAATACGGCATTTATCAGTTGGTCTTAAAGCCATCATTAAAAAAAAGTTCTTCCTAACTAGCAGAATCCTGTACTGATAGGTTAAATAACAGTTCAACTGGAGCAGCTTTTTAGAGAAAATGAAGTATGGGGAAAGGGTTAAATTGTTCTCTTTTTAGTGTTCCTTTTTTCCTCTTTATCCCGTTTTGTATTATTTCATGCAGTTCTTGCTGGATACCATTCTCTCTAATACAAAACTCACTGCCAAGAAAAATGGAGGCAAAATTAGTTTGCAGAGAAACCAGAGGGGGATCTCGGCATGCTTGAGGAAACCCTGAAGTCTGCAGAAGTACAGAGCATATTTTTCAAGAACCATCAAAGTCCCCCCTTCAGTATACAACCTTACCAAGAAGTGGAGGTATGAAATGATGGAAAAGAAAAGTGGGAAACAAGGGATACAAATCAGTCTATTTGAATACCTTACCGCTTATTCATTATCTTTTAAAAAGGCATGAAGGGTGAAATTTAATACTGAACAGGAATCAGCAGAATGAAACATCCATTATTATTTTATTGTTGTTCCCATTCCTCATTCCTATTTCAAATATCTTTTCATCTGTTCTTTATTCTATCGTATTATATAAACACACACCTCCTTTCTCTTCTTTGGGTTGTCTGAACTGTCATTTAACAAAGCCTTTCCTTTCCGCAGTCTTCTAAGTTGACCTTATGTTAATATTCTACTCATTCAAAATTGTTTATCCCTTCTGTAATAAGGTCCTACTTTTTAGCTGTTCTTCTTTCCACTTCTTAAATGTTTTTAACATTATGTGGGCTGTTCTTTGATTTCATTCCATTTAAATAAAAAATAAAGACATCGCTGAGTCAAGCTCTATGTCTGGCTACCAATGGATTTATATATATATAAGGGGGCTTGTCCTTGTCTTCTTCTGAGGGTTTTTTTTTTAGCTTCTAGAATTCCTTGATGGTCTTCCAACCAAGCACTAACCTTGTGTAGTTTCCAAGGGCAGGCAAATTTGAAAAGGTGTAGGATTGTGTCTATGGCACACATCTGCTGATGGAATGGCATCCACCACATCAATGTTTCTATGCAAAGCTTTCTATGTCTTGTGGCTGCAATTTTTCTCTTTCTTTTTTATTCCTCGTTTGAATTCTTTGATTTTTATCTATGTTTATTGGTTTTAAAATACATATTTTAAAATATCAGTTTATAATTGTCTTCAATTATACTTCATATATTTCTTTCCCTTAGTTGAACTCAAATTCTTAACTCTTCTTACTTTTCTATATTGCTTCCATTTTTTCCCTTCTCTTTTGATTTTAACAATCTTTTAATTTCCTTTGTAAGTTTGGCCTTGTTTTTTGTTTTTTTCTGAAGATGTTTATCACAGCATCTGAACATCACTGATATGGGGTTTTTTTTGCTTTTTCCATCTAACTTTACCATTCTTTCATTCTTAAAATAATTAATTCTTTGCCTATTTAAGTCAATAACCTCTATATAAGATTCAATTCTCATCTTAATTTTTCTATCCAGCCAGTCTCTCATTCAAACTTTTTGTTTTCATCTTTGGAACATTGGAAAAATTGGTCCTTACCTTGCGACATAGCTAAAACCTTATGAAGCCTCACCTTCATTACTGCAATATTCTTCTAGGGCTTCATTATTCATATCTTGTACCTTTTGTTTTGGTCCTTAATCCAGCTGCTTGACATATTCAAGTGCTTGTGATTTCAGCCATCTGATTCTTTTTTTGTTCTCTATTCTAGCTCTTATTTTCCTTTCATCTTCACTAGAAACTTCTTTAGGTTACATTTACATCTTGACAGGCTCATGCGGCTCATTCTAATTCATCTTCTTTCTACACTGCACTCCATTTCTGTTTTCCATCTCTGCTCCCTTCTCTGGCTAGATGGTCTCAGTTAATTTGTTGATAATACTTTATGCCTAAAGGATAGGTCAGCAAAGAATAGAATAGAATAGAATAGAATAGAATAGAATAGAATAGAATAGAATAGAATAGAATAGAATAGAATAGAATAGAATAGAATAAACTTTGTCACTTTGAATGTACACTAATCAGCATACATTAAAATGAAATTTTGTTGCATACAGTTCTCAAAGGTCTCCACCTCTAATATACACTACATAATCATGACAGAATGAATAAATAAATACAAAAGTATGCATATACCCACATATATTATATGACACAGAAACAACACAGTCTAGTTCGGATGTATACATGTACAAGAAAAACGAATCTTGAGAGTTTACCAGATGGATGGCATAGGAAACAAAGCTGTTATAGAAGTCCTGCTAGAAATACTTCAAAACCTCCTCCCCAGAGGGGAGCAACAGAAACATACCGTGAAGTGGGTGTATGGGGTCTCTAACAATGCATTGAGCTCTAAACACATAGCGCTTATAAGCAGTATCCTGAATGACAGGAAGCGAGCTTCCTATGATCTTCTCGGCTGTCTTTACCACTCTGTGTATGGGCTTTCTATCTGAGGTACTGGAGCCATCAAACCAAACAGTGATGCAGTTTGTTAAAATGTTCTCAGCCGTGCCTCTGTGCCAGGACAGAAGGAAAAAGATGTGCTCTCCTCATCCAATGCAGGAAATGCAGACGCTGAGGAGAGCACAGCTCAAACACAATCATATTTGCCATTTGGACTGTATGAATGGAACTTTGCAGATTTTTGATTAAGACAGGCAGAACCTCTTCCCACTACAGAAGTTCTTTTTTCTGTCCATTTTTTGTCCATTTCATGCAAAGATGAGCTGCAAAATTTGGGGGTTAGGTGGCCTTTTGGGCCCTGAGTATATATATTTATATACCCTGTTGTAAATTCGTCAGTTTATAATTTTGAAAGCGTGTCCTCAATTTAGGCATAATGAGATATTAATCTGGCCAGTAGTACTGAAGGAAGCATGTAGGGCTTCTTTCTCTACCCCCAATCTTCTTTAAAAAAGCTAAAATACATGATTTTAAATTATTGCCATAATATTACCATCAACATATGCGGAAAAGTAGTTAAGCATTGGACAGGTTCAGCTCGTCACTAGGGGCTCATTGGATGAATTTGAGTTAGTCCCTCCTTTTCAGTCAAATCTACCACACAGGATTGTTGTGGAGGTAAAATGAGAAAAGACCTCCTGGGAATCTGGGAAAAATGTGGAATGTAAATGCACTAAGTAACCATACTTTTTAAAAATGTGTGTTGTTTTAAAATGTGATTTTTTTTCCTCCCACCTGGATTGCATTTTTAATAGATTTAATGTAATAAACAGTACAGACATTGTGTCATGGTATGCTTTTATAAACAAGTTACAAATCCAGAATTAGTCTAGAGGAAGAGGAAGACAGAAACATATCTACCAAAACAGTATAGGTAATCAGTACAGGTAATTCTCAATTTACAATTTGTATAGTGGCCATTCAAAGTTACAATGACTTATGACCATTTTTCAAACTTATGACCATCGCAGCATTGCATTCCCCGTGATCACATGATCAAAATTTGACTGCTTGGCAGCTGATATGTATTTATGAAGGTTTCAGTGTCCTGGGCTCATGTGATCCTCTTTTGTGACCTTCTAACAAGCAAAGTCAATGGGGAAGCCAGATTCATTTAACAACCGTGTTACTTACTTCACAACTGCAGTGATTCACTTAATAACTTTGGCAAGAAAGGTCATAAATGGAGGAAAACTCACTTAACAATTGTCTTGCTTAGCAATAGGCAATTTAGGCTCAGCTGTGGTCGTGCATAGAGGACTATTTGTACTGTACAAATCAAACAATGTAATACCTATACAGCTAAAAATCAGCAAGTTTGAACCAAGAATCTGCCTGTAACCAAACAATGGAAATGCTCATCTGCCTTCACACAGAGATAAGTAACACAAATTGCTGATACATTTATTCAAAAGCATTGGACACCAAACCCTGACTATTAAACCACAAGGATTTTAGAAAGCTTCAGATACACAATAAACTCTACTCAGCTTTGAGTAGAGCAAACCCAGAGTTTAATAATGTGCTTTTAATTGTTCAGTTTATAAAGACAAATTCTTATTCTCCTTTTTTCCTATAGTCAAGATGGTAGAATTTCTGTATTTCTCACAAGCACATATCGTTGTCTTCTTCTGGCCTTCCACAGTGTGAAGAATGGGAATTTAAAAATTCCAAACATACAAGCCAAATAAAGCAAATACTCAAAAAAGAAACTGCTTAATTTTCAGGGCATCTATTGGGATTAGATTTTGGTTGTTTGGTATGGATATAGACCAGGGAGGGCGGGGGAAGAGGGGAGATGGATCAAGGAAGGCAATTTATGAATAATCAAGCTGGTTTGCTGAATATGTGAAAAGTAGGAATTCTATTGTGACCAGTCTGCAGAGTTTATGATGTACAATAAATAACTATGAAATGTATATATGTAAAAGGAGATGTTATGAAATTTCAAAAAGCAAAGCCAGGAGCTGCCAAGCTTATGTTACCTTTACACTCCTCACAGCCAGACGTAGGACATGACGAGCCAGCTGACAAGCCTGACGAAGCCGTTGAATCTGATCTTCATTCTTAAGGTCTATTTCGTCTCCCATGTCAGGCAGAGCGCCTGTCGTCACATAGTCTGGCTGCTTTATATGCTTGGAAATCAAGGAACAAAAATGAAGATCAGAACATGGAGCATGACAATGGGATCATTTTCTCAGATAGAGCCCCCCCTCCTCTCAACCCTTGTCTGAGTGACCTTCCTAAGCCATCAGGGCAAACCCTGAAGCCTGCCCCAATGTTTGTCTCACTGCCCTTTTGAACTTCACAGTGTTTGTTACTTGCAGAGCCCGTTAGCCCTACAGCACTGAAATTCTAGGTATCACAGCAGCTTTTCGCTCAGACCAAAGGTTCCTAATGGCACTCTCACTTCTAGTTTGCCTTAAAAAGAAAAAAGAAAGAAAAATTCACGTTTTTAAAACAAGCCAGGTAACTTTGCAGAATTCTGAACTGATATATGAATGAAAAGGGGAAAGCCTGAATCCTGAATCCCATAAAAGTGGATAAGAACTCTGATTCTGTTGAAAAGAATTACCAATGTAGCAGTTACTCAAAATTTACTCTTGCACATGTATAACATAAAGTGTGTGTATAGGTCTGTGTATATGAATATGTGTCTTCATGTCTCTCTCTCTCTCTGTGTGTGTGCGTGTGTATGCGCTCCGCTTGATTTGTTAGGTTTCTTACATGAAAGATATTAGATTGGCCCGTATTTTATTCATTTATTTGTGAGTTAGATTTCTATCCTTCCTTTTCTTCAGGAGCTTAAGATAGTGAACAATGCCCCAAACCGTGATGGCGAATCTATGGCAGGTGTGCCACAGGTGGCACCTGGAGCCATATCAGTGGGCATGCGAGCTCAACTGCAGCATACGTGCATGCTGGCCAGCTGATTTTTGGGCCTTCTGGGCAACCCAGAAGTAGGGAAACAGGTTGTTTCCTGCCTCCAGAAATAATCGGAAGTCAGCAAACGGGCCATTTCCAGCCTCCAGAGGGCCACCAGGGGGGGTGGGGAAAGCCGTTTTTGCCCTCCCCAGGCTCCTAGAAAGGCTCTGGAGCCTGGGGAGAGCAAAAAACAGGCCTACCAGGCCCACCATGCCATCACATGCCAAAAGTGGGGGGAGCACAGGGGGGTCGTGTGCACATGCATGGGGGCGGGGCATATAGAATGGGTGTGGGCACGCATGTGTGTCTCCCACCCGCTCTCCCCCCGCTTTTGGCACACGATGGCAAAAAGGTCACTGCCTCAAACCATTAGGAGCTTCTGTGGATGGCTGAGTGGATCATCTCTACCCTATCTAACCTAGGCTAGGTGTAATACCTGTACCATAATGGCACCATAGCATTCAATGCCTAGGCAGGCAGGAGACTTTTCTTCACCCTTCTAGTTCAGCAGTACCAGAATCCTCTGAGAGGCAAGTCATTCCCAATCTCACAACTCCCCCAAAGCTGAAAAAAGAATCCAACATCCCAGGCTTTAGACTAGTCCCACAAATTGTTCAAATAAATGAAAAGATGACAGTGACAGATCACTTTCATCAGCTAACTGCAAAGAAAACAATAAGAACCTATCCATGTTGCCTTCAGGGATCCAATTCCACTCAAAGAAGTTTACAACAGGATACACGCACAAATGCACACAAAAATATTTCCAATATTTTGAACGTAATAGTTTACAAATTACAAAGTAATTTCAATGATAAAAGCCATCACATTTCAAAAATTGTTAATGAACACGAAACAAAAACAGCAGCATTTTCTAAGAATCTGTCTGAATCAAGAATTAAACAATGAAATATATCAGTTTTTTGAAACATACTATGTGGTCTTTGCACCTCTGTCTTCCTGCATGTTATAAGCAGTATAATAAAAGTTTGTAAAGATTCATATCATGACAACTGAACAACTTTTTAATAGGGACATTATTAGCTGGCAGCATGCTACTCAATAAGTCTTATGATGGAGAGAACTGTTTTTGGATTTCCTAACTTTAAAATGAATATAAAAAGAATTGGTGATGTATGGCCAATTCCCATTTACATGATTTATAACCAATTTCATCATTTTTTTAAAAACAAGAGACTAACCAAACGATTGGGACGTAGCAGCAGCAGGAGTATCAAATTGAAACTGGCTGAGAAATTGACTGAATGCTCTCTTTACTATAGCATTACTTTGTGCACCAATGTTCTGGTATCAAATCCCAGCCCTGATAACAAAATCATGATTCAAACTGCTACTTGTTTAGGATATACTTGATTATTCATCTAATAAATCTCTATATTGACTACTGAAAAAAGCAATAGAACAACAGAAATGATAGTACCTTAGGAACTGGATGAGGAGGAGAAACATCAGCTGGCCAAACTACCTTATAAGCATTTTTCTGTCTGTGACAAAAAAGATATCTTCTTTGATGAATGCTTGTCTGGTATAAGTAGATATGATTAACTGATGAGTAGAAAATACGCTGACAGCTAGTCACATGGCCTGTGAACAAATATATATGGTACAGTATCTGCATCAATGGAATAAATTACCATTTATTACCATGTAATCATATTAATGACAACATTAATACTTTTTAAAAGAAAGTTTGGCTTTGTTCTACCCTTGCAACTATACCATATGCACAATCAGAGAAGATGATCACTCGATATGACATTGATGCAACATGAGATCTAGTGTGGCTCAAACAAGGCTACCTTTTATTTTTAATCAATTAACATGTCTGATAGAGGATTGTGGCTTATCATCAGCCACTCCATATTAAATTCCAGTGAAAACCTGGGAGGAACTAAGATACATCACATTCTTCTAATCTACAACCAGCAGGCTTAAGGAAGCTAGTTATTTAGTGTATTATAAAAGGAGAGAAAATACTGTCTAATATCACAGGCCATCTATTGTGAGTAAAAGCATTCTCTAAGCATTCTCTAAGGGGGGAAAAAACTCAATTATGCAATGTTGGCTGAGCAAATGCTAAGCAAGGTCAGATTTGATTAGCATTTAGATGGGAGATCACCAGAAAATTTCAGGATTGAGAAGCTCAAAAATTATACTTGGAGAAACTCTATGAAGAAAGATGAGCCAAGCTTAATTCAAAGGAGACTATTATCTTTTAATGGCACCTATTCCCTTCCTTCCTTCCTTCCTTCCTTCCTTCCTTCCTCCCTCCCTCCCTTCCTTTCTCCAGGCCAACCAAAGCAAATATATTAGATTTTTCCCATGCCAATGATAAAAAAGGTTTCATCTAAATTTTACCCTACAGTAAAAAGATAGACTCTATTGGCATTCTGAATGAGGGTTTTTTTTTTTTGTAATTACTAGTTCTACTTCATTTAGCTATCATTTCCAAAATGCCTGCACAGCATGCATATGCACACAGTATAATATTACAGAAAAGAACACCAATAATAAGTTAGATTTCACAACAAACACATAAAATTCTGCTGGGGCGATGACACATCTTTAGCAGGAGATGTAAAGGAGCAAAGGGGGCTGCAACAAAATAGAGAGTGAGGCTGCTTTGTGCAAGCCAAAGACATCTCTGAATCTAAGCCTCTTTGCTATTATGAAGATGTTAGAAATTGTACAATATTGTAAAGAAAAAAGTGAAGAGGGGAGTCCAAAAGGATAGTATATTAGTTATATAATATAGTTATATATGTATTTTTCTTTAGCCAGGTTCTACCTACGTAAACCAAGATTTTATGCAGCCCTAGTTCAGTGAAATCACAATTCACTAGTTTCTGGGCTTTTTTTTCCTTCTTCTTCTAGCAGCCAGCAGATTCTTTGCTGCCCATTGGGAGACTAAGATAGATCTATTTCTGCCTTATAAGGCTTCATCAGTTAGCCACACCCTCAT
>WNWU01000006.1:30406373-30499913 GCA_012654045.1 Ptyas mucosa | reverse complement strand
GGTGTCTTCGGCTTCGTGCTTGTGCTTTCCTCGCACAAGCACGAAGCCGAAGACACCAGCCTGAAGATGACGAGTGGGACCTCGTCAAAACGTTGCCAAGATACTCTCAATCTTACACGGGAAAAGACCCAAATACACCAAAACTTGCATACCCCTACCCATGAAAATCTACAAAAATATAGATAGATAGATAGACAGACAGATAGATAGATAGATAGATAGCATAATAGTTCCAAAAGGAACTAATACTGGTGTACTTGTTACGATAATTAGCAAGCAGCCCAAAATATTTTACTGTCTGAAGGGTTACGCTTTAGTCAAGGAAATGTATCAAAAGTTTTTTGTTTCGAAGATCTAACCGCTGTTCTATGTTGAAGATAAAAATACTTTTTTATGTCTGAGTCAGCACTGATAAGTAGTCCCTCCAGTTTCCTTGGCAAGATTTCAGATTTGGTTTGCTCTTGCCTGCTTTCTAAGGCGAGAGAGTGACTGTCCCATGGTCACCCACCTGACTTCATGCCTCAGGGCAGGACTGGAACTCAGTCCCTCAATGTCTACCTTGATGCATTAACCATTATACCAAACTGGGTCTAAAAATTAC
Source organism: Ptyas mucosa (assembly GCA_012654045.1). Taxonomy (NCBI): domain Eukaryota; kingdom Metazoa; phylum Chordata; class Lepidosauria; order Squamata; family Colubridae; genus Ptyas; species Ptyas mucosa. Next base: position 30,499,312 of record WNWU01000006.1, on the reverse strand, counting down.
AAACACTACATAATGATAGTATCAAAGGCAGCTATCACCACCTCCTCTGTCTAACTATAAGGTGAGCTATGCTAAGCAAATTAATCAGTCTGAATATGCCAGAAGAAACATATAGATTACTTGGCAAAATAATTTGATTATTTTGGCAAGATAAGCTAATTAATCAGTAAGCCAAATAATTACCACGATTTAAAATTGTGAATTATCTTCAGTCCATTTATTCTGGAAGAAATCTCACTGAATTCAAATTTGAACCAGAATACTGGATATTTGAGGATTACAATTTGCAGAATCCGTATAAAATAAGCTGTTTTTTTAAAAAAATGATTTGCAGGATTTCCATCCTGAATTGGAGGATTTCATCAAGGTGGAAAAATTGATTAAAGAACAGTATAAAAGCCATGACTTGCCATGTCACTATATCCAAGCTAAATTCTACAACAGGGAACCCCAACCTTTTTTGAGCAAGCAAATTATAGGCATTTGAACATGTTATAGGTATACTGAGCAAAGAGCTACCATTTGGTGTGATTAAATACAAATACAAATGCCTACTCATTTATGAAAGGCAAACAAACAAGGCACCTTCCTGACCATCTTGTCTATCATCTCAGTTTATTTCCCTTTCTTCTGGGCAGATGGGCATAATTCCAAAGAAAGCAGTGATGGTAGCCCCATATTGTTTTATTTTCGAAGACTGCCTTAGAGCTAGAAACAGGGGCACAGAAACATTCTTAGACATAAGGATTATCCTCATGGTTGGAGCTTGATTTCAAAACATGGAGGATTTTTATTTTATTTTATTTTATTTTATTTTATTTTATTATTTTATTTTATTAATAAAAATAGCCCAAAATAAAATCAGATGGGGCATGGCACCTGGCAGGCAAGAAGGGAAGTTTCTGGGATACATCAGCTCCACATTTTTCATTTTGAACATCCAGTGATGTGTTATCTGCATCTTCTTGTCCAATGAAGTGATTTCCTTAAAATGTTTCAAAATATATTTTAGAATGTTGAGGAAAAAAAACATGGGCTTCTTTGCAGATAGTAGTTTTTCAATCCTACTAATTTCTCTCCTTTGTAGCTATAGAGACATTTTCACTTTACATTTATAAAATATTTGGCTTCTTTTATGCTCCCTCCTCCTCCTAGTATTCCACAGAACACATGAAATACAGAATACATGAAATATACCCATTTATTGTAATTAGAGCAGTGGGACACTCCTTTCAGGAGCCCAAAAAATACGGAACAAAAGGCCAGGCTGAATAGCAGCTGCCATTTTAAGACTTTCTGCAGGGTTCATAATGCTCTTTCTAGGCAAGTAAATGAAAATGGCTTAGGTTTGTATAGCGCCTCAAGGGATGACCAAGGATCAACATATTACAGGCAACTTTCTTTTCTCCATTATTCCATAGGCCTGGTACATGGACTAATGGGGTAGAAAATGGATTGTGAGGAGTTTAAACCCAAATCTTTCAAGCAAGATGGAAATATTAAGGAACATTCTCTGGTAACAAGGAAAAGAGGTTTCCTCTTGGTTTCTATGAGTCAGTAGACCATTCCTAAGTTTGTAAAAATATAAATGACAAATGTGAAAGATACCTGAACAGATTCATGAAAATGTACATCTTGAATATTTCAATTTTTTGGGTTTTAATTTGAGCCGAAATTATTTAATAATTTTAATTATTTTTTAACTGATGTCTGTATATTTTTTGTGTTTTTAATAGGCTGTACACCGCCCTGAGTCCTTCGGGAGGAGGAGAATAATAATAATAATAATAATAATTATTATTATTATTATTATTATTATTATTATTATTATTATAATTATTATAATTATAATTATAATTATTATTATTATTATTTCAGAGTGCCAACGGAATACATGCAATCTCTCATTGGTAGATAGGCAACACGATGGCTCAGCAGTTAAAATGCTGGGCTTGTCAGCTGCAAAGCCAACAGCCCGGGTTCAAGACCTGAGTGTCATGCAGCAGGGTGTCATGAAGCGCCTGTCTTCACCTAGCTTCTGCTCACCTAGCAGTTTGAAAGCATGCAAATGCAAGTAGATAAATAGGTACCACTTTCGTGGAGAGGAAACAGGGTTCCACAACATCATGCTGGCCACGTGACCGCGAAAATATCTTTGGGTAGTGCTGGCTCATGGCCTCAAAATGGAGATGACTACTTTCCCCTATAGTTGCCAATGACTAGGAGAGTAAAATCTGCAGAGACTCATTTCCTCCTTGGTAGATAACTCTGCAGCTGTGGAAGTGACATATATTAGCTCAAACAATATGAATGACAACACTGATAAGCAGAGTAGTACAAATGGTATTTTCTCCCACTGATTTCATGGATCTATAGTGTGACAGGGATGGAAAGTACAATGGTCTCCTGAACCCAGTATGCTCCTTTCAATGGACAAAATGGCAGAAGCATTGGAGAAAGAGGAAGATTCAAACTTAGCATCCCTTAATTGTTCTTCCTCCTTCATTTTAGAGATGATGGAGAGGTTTTAGATGTTTTCTAATCATTTCTTTGTACAGACTTTGCGTATTCTTCTCTCAACTAGGAAATAAAATCTCTTGTCCTGAGCAAAACCCCCCACTTGGACTATTAGATGGCCAGACTCACTGTAAAGATGCATTCTTTGATCACTGCATCATGCAGCAGGAACCACAATTTTGGTGGCAAACAACACATTTTTTTTCTAAACAGCAGTCAACTAACAAAGTAAATTAAATACTGAAGAAGGCAATGGCAACCCAATTGCCATTGGCAACCTACTATTGCACAAAATATGATTTGGACATATCTATGTAATAATGAAGACCCAGGCTTGATTCAAGAAAACTTGAAGCTTTTTAATTACCTACCGCAGCCTAAAAAAAAACATTTTTATTATTTTTATAATAATGTGCTTTTTCCGTTCTCTTGCAAACTTCACCTATTTCTTGCTTGATTTTTTTCTCTTCATTTTTCAAAGTGCACACTACCTCATGTAACATAATGCCATAAAGTAATCCCTATTCTTCTCCTTTATCTTTCTTTATAAAGTGGCCTTTTGATCGCAATCCTTTTAAGATCCCAAATTCTAACCTGCAAATAAGGGATATCTTTAACTTTCTTCCTCAACAGATTTTTCTGTCATACAATACTACTAATTCTCCAGTTCTCCTAGACCAACGATGGCGAACCTTTTGGACTCAAGTGTCAACAATTTGGAAAATGCCTAACTTGATTCATCTGGCATGTCACACATATACACACTCCACTGAAAGAGAAACTATTTTTTTCTCTGACACATCTAGGCTTCCCCTGAACAGCGACATCTAGGCTTGAGGTAGAGGCCTGGGCCTTGACTTCAGCTACAGCACCACTGCTGCCATTCAAAATGGTTGCAGCACATCATTCCCCAAGGTGCGTGAGCCCTGGAGAATGACACAACTGCCCTCACAGCCCAGATGTCTTTTATTGCCAGGCTCCTGAGGCCTGCTCCAGGTCACACAAGCCCTTTGTTCTTGAATGGCTTTGGAGAATGCTCTTCCACACCCTTTGCAGCCTCCGAAAACTGTGTGAAAGCACACCCCATTCTTATGTGATTTTTGGAAGCCACACAAGGGCATGGCACTTCTGGAGGCTCAAGAAGCCATGCGAGAGCATACCTCTATCTCACATGGCCTTCTAAAAATTGCAGAAGAATGGGCGTCCTTTAGAGAATAATTATTGTCGGGTGTTTGTGGACACCGACATGGTTACCTCAAACATTGTATGTTTGCCTGTCAGAGGTTCACCATCACTGTCCTATATTCTCAATCAGCACAGCCAAAATATGGGAGGGAATAACAGGGCTGGAAGGGACCTTGGAGGTCTTCTAGTCCAACCCCCTGCTCAAGCAGGAGAACCTAGACAGAATAACAGAGTTTGAAGGGACCTTGTAGGTCATCTAGTCCAACCTCCCATCCAAGCAAGTGATCCTACACCATTTCTGACAGATGGCAGTCCAGTCCCTTCTTCAAAGCCTCCAGTGATGAAGCTCCCACAACAGAAAGCCAAGCTGTTCCATTGGTTGATTGTTCTCACTGTCACAAAATTTCTCCTTATTTCTAGACTGAATCTCTCCTTGATCAGTTTCCATCCATTATTCCTTGTCTGGTCGTCAGGTGCTTTGGAAAATAGGTTGATTGATTCAACTTCTCTTTTCTGTACATTTATCAGGTCCTATTGACTTAGATGCTCCAGAAGTAAAAATTCAATCCTTGCAAAAATTCATACCAAAATACATTACTAGGCCATCTCCCATATGGGTTACTGAAGCCAGCTCTAACATGCTTTCATGCCTCTTCTAAAGCCATGAGTTGCTGTTACAACTACATCCCACTCTTCCCTCCTGTGTTACAATTACATTCATCCTCAAGTTCATAACATTAAAATACAAAATACTGTAAACTAATAAACTAATACCAGTTATAAAAAAATAAAAATTAAATCAATATCAATTAAATAGTGCATATACATTCTACATAGTCAAAAATTTCATTGATCATTTTGCATACGTTATTTTGCTATTTATAAGTAGGGTTAAGCTATGCCTCTAACCCCCCCCCCCCAAAAGTGAAATCTTGTTTACATTCTCTCATCTAACATCTAAGAATTTATTAGGCATTTTTCACATGGTTATTCACAAGATTTATTCTTCTTTCTCTCGCTCTCTTTTCTTATTGAACATCAATACACTCTGGATACTGAAAGCTCTATTCATTACTAAACTGTTCACTGGCACACTGGCACATTCTCAGAACAGAGCAATAAACACAGTTATGCTTTCCAATCCCTGTTTATAACCTTCACCATTTCTACATACTTATATACAGGTTCTACTGGTTTCAGGAGATCAATACCGAAGTATTGATCAGGGGACAAATTGGAAAAGTGGTGAGTTACTATGGATTTCTTGGAATAGAGATAACCCAGATTCTCTTAGTAGTCAGGCTCTCCTGCTCCAGGAGATCAATATTGCTCAGGATTTTTGAACGACATTTCACCCTGAGTCTCAGCAAAGTTTCTTCAGTTACAATGATTATGCTGACAAAAATGCATTAGGAACATAAAAGCAACTGCTATTGCAAATTGAGTCAACTATATTCCTTGGCTATCATCAGAACATACAACAAAAACTAATTATTCACAGCACCTGCTAAATATTTTGGAGATCCATATGAAGAGCTATAGTTACGCAATACACCAACATGAAATAAATTATATAAAAGTTAAATAAGGTCCACCGAACCAAGGATCCAATACTATGTGAACAATAAAGCCCATGAACATAATGGCACACTTTCTATGAAAATATGCATGAAATTGTGCTGTAAATCATGCTAAATGAATCCACTGATCACCAGAATGCATTTCTGAGTTTCCTTATCTAAAAAGTAAGTTTCTGTCAAAATACCTTTTGACTGGATAGAAACGTAAGGAAGGACGGGAGCAGGAGTGGGGAGTAAACCAGCATGTTTTTGAATTCAGTGATATGTGGTTCCAAAAAACATCACTATTCAGAATTGCCCCCATTAAGGTTTTAAATTCTTCATCAGACATAGACCTATATAGCCTAACTTGCTATAAAGATAAGTATGACAGAACAAAGTGTATAATTTTACTTCTCAAGCAAGCTAAGATGATTCCTTATTAAGGATAGAAAATCTGCAACTTTCCAGATATTTAACTCCAATGTCTATCATCTCCAGAATTCTCCAACTTTTTAGGGGGCATTTAAACACTTGGCACTACTAACAGTTATCTATCATGGACTGGAAAACATACAACTAATAAAAATTGTTGGGAGAGTTGTCCTATTCTCTCTGCAAGTGAATAGATAAGATTCTTCCTCTGGGAGATCTTAAAACAGCCGTGTCTTATGTAGCCAGCGTACTGTATGGAATATTATGGGACAGCACTGAAGAAAAAAATGTCTATTATTTGTAACTCTCTTAGGGAATACCAACTCCTTCCCCATCAATTTTGTTACCACAAAAATTTTAACGAGAGGACCAAGGGTGGAAAAGTAGGACAATCTTTTGGTGACAAGGAAAGGAAAATGCACAAAAAGTAATTCAGTGTGCAATCTGGGCCATGTGGAAAGCTGATGACGTTTTGCACCTGCCTCGCCTTCTCCTTTTATTAAATCCTTTTATTTTTATTGGGAGAACACTCCCCTTTTCTCATCTTGCCGCTTTCCTTGCCCTCCCTTTTTTGTTTTCTTTCCATCATCTGCTTTTCTTCAGAAGGCCAGGACTGGAAACTTGGTAAAATTTCAGGAACATTTTTTTAAAAAAATAGAGATGGACAGCAGGTTCATTGGGTATCAAAAGGATCTATGTGACTCTAACTGTGGTACCAACCTTAGGACCTGACTTTCTGGACTTAATGGAAAACAGAATGCAGTGATTTCCCACCACTCCTCTTGACAATGGCCGCATTTTCTTCTACTTTTCATTGCAATCCCACGAAATACATTTTTAAAAGCAAGTAATCAAATGACAGCAGAACGTAGGGAACTATTCCTGTTCTGTGGTTGTTACTTATAAGACAGGATTTAAACACATTGCACAAAAAGCCAAATGTTATGAATTGCTGTATAAAGGTAGAAGAAAACAGGATTATAATCGGAACGGTCCAAAGAAGTTGCATCCAAAGAAGTTGCATCCGCTTGCTTTGGCAGATCTTATCTGGTGGGTATTGATAAGAGAAAGGTTTCTTGGGCTCTAGATGTGGATCAAGTCCCCAGCTCCCTCTTGTGACTGCCAAGAGCTGTAGCAAGGGATTTTTCTTTGCTTTTAATTACAAGCGGAAAACAACTTGCAAAGCTGGGTTTTTTTCTCTCAGAGGATTCTACAGCAGCTGTTTAGGCACAAATGGAAACCTGCTTTGATTTAAACCACAGAATGCAACCATCGGCAACAAGGCATACCATATCAGAAAGCACTATGTAATCTAATGCAACCTAAACTACAAAAAATAATCTTTTTTTTCACTGTGTTAACATAAAACATTGCATTAGAAAACACAATTAAAAAGGCTGATTGAGGAAAGTCATCTTGAGGAGAGCTTTTCAGAGAAACTGAAATCTTAATTGCACTAGATTTTTTTTCCTTGACAAAGAATGTTGTTTTAAATCTTCAAATCTGCCAAGTTTCACAACAATTTGCCATACTGCCTTCTTCAATCACTGACTGCATTCTTCAGTCCAATTCATAATTCTGTCCCCTACTTTATAAAAATCTCAGTGGTTGTCAAATTATGTCAAATAAGATAACCAATATCTAATATCTTTTTCATGCATTAAACCATTTAGTGTCTTAAATACATTTTTCTAAGTGGACCAAACGTTGTTTTAGAAATTGTACATGGTTTTTTAGAAACTTTTCAGAAAGACTATGTAACATTTTAGTTTTAAAATATTTTACCAGGTTTAATATTTCCTTTGAAAAAAATGTCCCTAAAAGTGTTGCTGTGTGTTGATTATTTACCATCTTATTTTAGGAACAGCAAGCCATGGCAGATGCTAGTGAACAAAACAAACCATTTAGAATGTGTTTGAAATTAAAAAAAAACCCATCAGCATTTCTTTACTGCTGAAATAATAAATCAGAAAAAAATATGTTGGTGCCTTCTGTAAATGTGATAGCTCTCAATATATCTTTATGATATTAAACAATGTTTAGTTAGCAGGCTTAACCTTCAAAATTTCACTTCCCTCAATTCCATTCATGAAAAATATACTAGATAATAATTTCTCTTGACTAAAGATATTGTACAGAAATGGTCTGACAATAAACATAGAAAATATATATTTTTTATTTTTATTGCAGTTAGCGTGCTTCACATTTATTACCCTTTTTTATTCTAGGTTTATTTTAATTGTTATCTGTTCACGCGTGTTAAAGTATATAATGAAATGCTCCCATTTCACTCACTTAGTAGTAAGGATTTTTATGTGTATTCCATAATGACCCTTAATTAAGGAAATTTTAGTAATTCACATACGATTTTTCTTCTGGTCAACAAGATTCATTTTGACCCTACCCCAACAGACTTAATTTAATAGTAGCAACAATAATTACTTTATGTTTTAAAGAGCTATAAGAATCAGAAAACCACATAATTTCAACTTACATTAGTGCAAATTCTCTCATGTTTCATCAAGCTATTTAAAAACTTGTTTAAACTTCAATCAACATGCTAAAAGGTTACCACAGTAGATTCTCAGCGTAATGGCAGGAACTAAATTTTATATAATTTATGTGTCTATTTCAGTATCTATCCATTTATGCCCACCCACATATATTCAAATGCAAAAAAATTGAACTCTTCAAAATGCTAAACTATATTAGTACAAGTTGCAAATATCATCCATGTACCAAATCACAAATAAATAACTGAAATGGTATTCAGAACAATGGCCATCCAGCTATCCAAGATAAGGAATTGATTACTGGATGAACAGACTTTTGCTCAGTCAAGCATAAAATTACTTGCTTTATCTACGACTATCATGCTGACATAGTTAACATTTACCCACACAAGTTTAATCTCGTTTCTTGATTAATTCTCTCTCTTTATAAAAAATAAGATCATTTGCAACAGGTATGACAGTTTTAAATTCGAAAAAGAACACAGAATGACCATGGAGTCTAACAAATTAAACTGGAAGATATACGTTTTAATTGGTTAGCTATTCAAGTTTTTTTTTAGAGTTACCAAATCTTGCAACAAATAAGAAATAACACACATTTTATGAAGGAAAGTCCCGAAATGCTCAGTGACACAATGATCTGTGTAAATAAAAGAGAGGGATTAATGTACATATGCTTGAAAACCACCCCATAAAAATGATAAAGGCTATTCGCAACTCTTTGTAACCTGTGCAAGAGAAGTGAGGCTCACATTTCACATGCAATAACCTGCACAGAACAACACAGGGAGTGCCTCAGGCAGAAGCTTAAACTGATTGGACATAGAAGGAAGCACAAGAGCTCTTGAAATTAAAGAAAAGCAAATTTACCCTGTTGACAGATGTTAGTTACATCAAAGCAATGAAACAACTTCTTTTCTTCCTTGAAAGTTAGCTACTATAATCTCATTAGCTGCCTACCCAATAGCTTTATCTATACCTTAGATGTGTGTATGTGTGTGTGTGTGTTTGTGTGTTTCACGCCCACCCCCAGATTTATAAGAAGAGTCTGGCATAAGCAGGCTTATTTAAACAACAAGGCATTCACATGGTCATGTCTGCACACCCGTGCTGGTCACGCCATCCATAGCCTTTAAGTTCTAGGGGTTAACTACTTTGGCAGCCAAATAAAACACTATGTGAGCTGTGCAATTACAGACACAGTCAAAGGGCAGGCTCTATTTTGAAATCTATTTGCACAGACAAGGTCTTCCAATTTAACTTGCAGGAAACAAGCTGGTAAAGAAAGTCTCCTTTTCTCCAGATGCTTTGCACTCTTCTCTGTGGCCGGAAATCATGCTATGGACAGATTCTTACAAAAAATGTTTAGCCCCCAAGGAAGATATTTCTGCATTTCTCCTCCCCCTCCCTGAAGACTGATCCAGTAGGCAGGAACCCTCCCAACCTACCCTGCTTCTCTCATGCATCTGTATTAAGAAAAAAATTACTCAGAATGCTTAACACCACTTTCATGCCTTCAGTTTTTTAATTTAACAGAAGATATACACAGAACTTCTAAAACATCTCTGAAGACATTAGTTTTCGAGTGGGAGGCCATTGGGCAAGATGCCAATCACATCTTTGCCTTACAAATAGCTGTTCCCCTAGACTTAAAAAAAGAAAAAAATTAAGTCATGTCCTTGTCACTAATAATGGCTGCATATTTGCTTAATCTTTCCCTTTGCTCCTCTACATCAGAAGTCCCCAATCCCTGGTTTGGGGACTGTCACCGGGCCGTGGCATGCCTGAAACTGGGCTGCGCAAACAAGCGAAGACCCATCCACGGGATACAGGTAACACACAAAACCACGCCTCCTCCGGTCTGCGGAAAAGCCTCTCTCCACGGAACGGGTCCCTGGTGTCCCAAAGGTTGGGGGCCAATGCTCTACATTACAGGCACATTGACCATTTTTCATGGAAAAAATAAAGAACAAACTTGAAAAGGGGGCAAATCTGAAAGAGGAAAAGAAACAATTGTTTGTGTTTATAACTTTGATTTCACAAAGGAAAATTCAAGAGGAAAATCAAAGAGATAAACCATTCAATTAAATAAAGGGCAGCTTTCTGGTATAAAGGACTGTCCTTTATAATAAGGGATGTATGGTTACTGTAATTATAGCTGTCCAGAAGGAAATAATTCAAGGCATCTCTTCAATCTTCCCATGTTGTTTGCCCACATTGATGAGTTGGGAGCCATTAAGGAGAAGTAGGAGGGCTATGCCTATGACCCTTAAGACCATAGAAGGAGATCTCCCCCTGTAGAGATACAGAGCTTGGCATACAGAGTTTTAGGAGCACTGGTGTCTTGTTCTTTTTTTTTTTTTTTTTTGGTTGTAAGGCCTGGATGCTGCCATGGGATGATTCAGAGTATGGGTGGCAATTTGAGCAGGGTGAACAGGCCCAAGAGAATCCCCGAGGTTATGATCAAAAAGTCCTTTCCCCAGTGTCCATAAAGCTAATATTAGACCCTGCATTAATTCTTGAATTACTGCCAGAATTACTGCCTACTACTTCCAATTCAGGACAAAAGGATGAGGAGTCAAGAACATGGATTAGGTTAGGCCAGATTATGCCAGTCAACAGCAAATCCATCCTAAACAGGGATAAAAAAATGCATCTTTCTCTATAGATGGAAAGATGTCTCCTCTCTTGTAGATCAGAACAAAAATAGACACTGGCCTGAATGGCAATGGTAGTGTCTGTGCTGATTAAAAGGGCTTGGCTATAAAAAAGAAGTCTCAATTTCAGTCGTTGCACTCTTACTATGTGCCCATGTTATCCTAGATATCCTCCTTTTAGAGAACTAGGAAAAGTTATGAAAATACACCTCCCATCCATATCCAATATTACCTATGATTGTCCCATCAAGAAGCAAGGCACAGGCTGAAGAATCTGCACACCAAAATTACAAAAAAATTGAGCTACAGGTAGTCCTCGATTTATGACCACTTGTTTAATGGCCATTCAAAGTTATGAGGCAGGGGTGAAATCTAATTTTTTTTGCCGCTGGTTCTGTGGGTGTGGCTTAATTAGTGGGCAGAGCTTGGTGGTAAGGTGACTGGGTGGGCGTGGCCAAGTCAATGTTACTTTGCCCTTTTTTAACCTACAAAAAACAACACAACACAACTGGCTCACCCACAATGTAAAAGCAGCTGTGCTAGACCCAAAATGGCCCCTGCAACAAGCAAGAACCTCATACAGCCCCAAAAAACCCCAAAAAACAACTTTCACACTTTATACACACACAACACAACTGGCTCACACACAATGTAAAAGCAGCTGCGCTAGACCCAAAATGGCCCCTGCAACAAGCAGGAACCACACAGCCACAAAAAGCCCCCCCAAAAAACAACTTTCACACTTTACACACACAAAATTCCACATACAGCTTTGTGAGATTTTGTGTGTTTGTGTAGTTAGAGTGAAACACTACAGAAACACACTAAATCTCAGAAAGCTGCACAAATATTATTTTATTTTAATTTATTTTTATATAAAAACTTCCTTTAAATTTAAAACTTCCTAAACTTTAAACGGCTAGGTCTAAAAAAAGAACAACTAAAAATAACCCCAATTAACTATTTTTTTTAAGCTCCCAAAGGGGGAAAAACTTACCCAATAGAACAGGGATCTCCAACCTTGGCAACTTTAAGACTTGTGGACTTCAACCCCCAGAATTCCTCAGCCACCTTTGCTGGGAGTTGAAGTCCACAAGTCTTAAAGTTGAAGTCCACAAGTCTAAAGGAAGGCAGGCAGGCAGATAGAGCTGCTCACCGATGAGCTTGATTGCAGGCAGGGATATTCAGTTGCTTGCTGATGCAATGGATTGCAGGTATTACAGCAAGCGAAGCAAGGCAGGCTTCCAACCAGCAACTAAGGTAAGCAAGCTGGGGGGGGGGGGATTTTTGCTAGCTACTATCGCCAGGGCCATTTAAAAGGGGGAAAAAAGGCTCTGATGATCGTGCGGCTCAGCTGGGCATGGGGCGCGGGGCCAGGGATTTTTGCTACCAGTTCTCCGAACTGCCCACTGCCATCGCTACCTACTCGCCTGAGCCGGTCCGAACCAGGAGCATTTCACCCGTTATGAGGGCACTGAAAAAAGTGACCTACGATTGGTCCTTGCATTTATGGCCAAGATCAAAATTTGGGCGCTTGGCATGTATTTATGATGGATGCAATGTCTCCAGGTCACATGACTGCCATTCGTGACCTTCCCAGGTGGCTTCTGATAAGCAGAGTCGATGGAAGAAACTGGATTCACTTAATGATGACAAAAAAAAAGGTTATAAAATTAGGTGTGACTCACTTAATAACTACATCACTTAGTGCAGATGTTCTGGTCCCAATTGTGGTAATGAGTCAAAGTGTACCTGTTCTTCAGTTTTCAGTTCTGTGGAACTGCTAGCTAGCGTATCATTAAATGGAAGCAAGCGATTTCTAATGATCATATCCAGGTCACAGCTTTTTCTTATTTTTAAATTAACTGAAGCAGCTGCTTAGCAAAGTATTGGATTAAAAAGAACAGAATGATAAGAAAACAACATAGAAGTAAACATTGGGAAAAAGAGAAAATCAATTTGGGAGGTATATATAAACTTATTTAGTATCTGAGAAAGATTAACTATTATTTTAATCATCTATCAGGTGTTTCTATCAGGAAAAACACCTGTGAAGAGAAGCCAAGAAGCTAATCATCTGGCAACTATTTTATTGATAACATTAAAAAAAATGGAGATGAGATCTGAATAAACCATTCATTTTGAAAGATTTGTAATTTTTTTTCAACCTGAGCTATGTCACATACTTTTGGTAAATTGAACTAAAGAAGAGATGGTTTAATTTTCTACCATTTTGCAAGAATAAATATGGCAGCTAACAAGCTGAATTAATTTCTTCCCTTGAAACAATTCACCTTGAGCCAGGGTAATTTCCACTCCAGTAGCGCCTCAGAAACACTTTTAGTTTCTCTGTAAAAGAAAATGCTTCTCTTCATTCAAGAAAACTTAAAATCAAGATTTGACAATATCAAAACATAAATTACATAGATGATGTATATTTGATAGCTCTATAGGGTTATATAGTCTTGCTCGGATAGCTGCCAGAGATGGTTCTTGTTTTGCTTCTCTCAAGTCAGATAAGCAAAATTGCATAGCCTACTTAGCCACAAATACCGAATACAGGCTCCATAATACACACTGCGTATCATGCAATATATATGTTTTATTCTATACAGGCCATATAATATGCTATAACCTATCTGCTGTTTTCCACCATCATAATGGCCATTTTGGCTAGCTAGGCAGAATAAAGGTGATTTAATAGAAATGGAATAAAAAGTAATGGCACACAAACATGGTCACAAAAATAGTGATTTGGAATACATATGCAAAGCAGCAGTTTTATTACACTACTCCATTACCCACTAATTATTAATCCAAAGGTCAATAGTTTGAACTGGATGGATAATGCATTTTGAAGTAAATTATTTAAAATGCAAGTGAAAGTGGGGTGGGGGGGGAAATGGACCGACCTAGGTTTATTTTCATATCAATTGAAAGGATTTGTCAAGTCTAGCATTATTCAATGTATTACTGCATAACTAGAAGGATTCTCAAGCAAAATTGTTTTAAAGCCTAGGACAACCTTCTTCAGACTAATGTCTCCAAATATGTGGAATGGCCATTCGCACTGATGATAAGATGCAATCTTACATGCTTGGGTGGCTGTCAGATTGAGAAGATTAGGAGGAGCGTGGCTGCTTGATATGTGGTGAACAAAGGATTATTATCTATTACTATTGTATCCTTGTACTTGATCCTGGGCATTGATAGTTTCTTGATGGTTCTCTGAAATGTGAAATTATTTCAACACAATGAAGCCTCTGATAAGTATTACAGTGAGAAATTTGGAAAGTAAAGTTCTATCCCATTTGTAGAGCATGGCAACATGGAAAATGGGCAAGACATTATCTTATTTCTTCAAATATTTTACTAAGGCTTCTGGAATAGACAGATTAACTGCAGTCAAATATTGAGCAAATCAATATTTATTAATATGAAAATGTATCTCTGTAGCACGGAGTGCGTAGACCTGAACGCCATTCTGATCCCTTCCTTCCAGGTGATTGTATGGTTTGGCAAAGCCAAAAAATGAAAGCTAGAGAGGATGCAGGAGCATAGGCCTTGTGATCTCAGAGTCAGACCCATACGCCTCCTTGCACCAGTCTAAGCATGCAATGTATTTCTGCTCCTGTAATACATGTGGCACTCATGCTTCTGGCTGACCACCCACGGTGTATAATGGACCACTAATCTTACCTAGCAGTAGTTTTATGACCACACAAATTGAGGCAGCTATCAAAGTTTAATTCAGAACTTATTAGACTCCACAACAGCCTCAAATTGAACAAGGATTCTTCAGGCACTCTTCTCAGTGAACAAATAGTTTTGTTAATATCTTCAAAAGTCGGTGGGCTAAGCTTACGTACTAAATTTCCTTTGTGGTTATGTAGTAACTTACATGTCATCTTGACATTTCCAGTTGTGATACAGCTTATTTTAATTTCCTCACTCTGTTGTTTAACATTCTTCAGAAAGCATGGTGTCTGAGAACGTTGGGTTTTGGGGTGGTTGTTTTTTTGCAGTTCCCTGTGCTATGCAGGAAAAAAAGTAGGAAGACAGAAAATTGGAACATACTAGAGAATCAAGAGAATCAAACTCCTATGTAAATATATATCTATCTACCTATCTATCTATGTATATTTATCTTAATTATGTGCCCTCTAGATGTATTGAACATGAAATCCTGCATTTCCAGCTAAGACATAGGAGTGATGGGGGTTGAATTCTGGAGCTACACATCTGGAGAGCACTGGGTTGGGGAAGGCTGCTGAACAGGAAGGATGACAGCCTAAGGGTCTTCTACTCCAATAATAACAACATTCAAGTAATCGTGCCTGGGTCATGACAAATTATGACCCTTCCCCCAGAGCCCCCTCAGGAAGTTGGCTTGGAGTCGGTTTTTATCAATGGCAATTGATACTGTGCAACTTTAACAAGCCTGGAAGACAGAAAACGTCTCATTTTACACTCTTAAAAACAAATTCAGAAATCTTCCCCCGATGATTGCTCTAGCAGTTGTTCAGAATTTGGTGGTTTGTTTTTAGAGAAGACAGTAAGATTAGTTAAATTAATGCTTCATTAAACATAATGCTCTAGCAGCCGGGAAGGAGAATAACCATAGCAAAGCTTTATGAATCTCTATCATTCATGTATTCACCAAAGGGAATCCATTGTCTATTAATAAAACCATGACTAGATGTGAAGGGCTTTCTATTTTTAAAAACTGAGATTCTTAACATTTTTAAAAAAAAACACCATTGGTATTTCTTTGATGAAAGATATATATCTTTACTCTCAGCGTAGCAAAAAGATTCCTAAGAAAGCAACAATCTCTGTACTCCTTTTCTCTGCCAAGATTACATAAATAGCAAATTTTAGTCTTGTGCAGAATAAGGCAGCAGCGCTGATAAATGAAACACTGGATCCAAAGGCTGGACAGAGCATTTTTTGAAAAAGACTTCACACATGGTTATTACCAAGGGAATAAAGCCTCAAACAAGCCAATGACATCTGGCAAATTTCAACTTTTAAAAACCTAGTTAAAAACAGCCTATTAAACTGCCAGCACTTCACTTAAAATGGGAAAACCTTTAACATGTTTGTGAGAAAGTACAGATTGTTCCTATATTTAATGCATTAAAGGATTTAAAATCCACCCGACATGGCAGGAAGTAAAAATTTCCACTGTCACTATTACAAAACCCATAAACCTCTCTATCAATTGTAATAGGGAACCATTGCTCATCAGGTCTAATATTTAGATTTTTAAATTATATACACAACCCTCCTAATGAACTGATGTTAAGGTGAATAATGGTTAGAAGATTGGGACCCTAACTGCCCACTGGGAACATATTAATGCTTTTTTTCAGATCTCCATACAATTTACCTAGAAAAATTCCTATTATCTATTGTAAAAGTGAAAACAAAAAGAATTATAACTATAAAAACTATTGCTGTGTGTAAAGTACACATTACACTTGTAGTCCAGCATACTAATACATACAAATTGGTGTGTGTGTGTGTTACAGGAGTAATTCCTTCAATGCCATTGTCTTAAGGTTAGTTCATAATACTGAACTCTCCTAAAACACCTTTAATGAATATATTATTTCCTTTACAAAAAACACCGAGGAACAAAACTGTAAGTGGGTGCTGCTGCAGATGTAGGCGAATATTTTTTTGACTTTCTATATCCAAGTGATGGTTAGCATTCTTGCACCAAATAAAGCACATTATAATTCAGCAAGTGCAACTTTGTGATACTAACTTCAATACACCTGAGCAACTGCAATAACAGTTGTTGAAATCTGAAAGGAAGCTTTTAATAAAATGCTGCTTGTTTGGAAATGACATCTAGCAGTGAGTATTTCCTCCTCTGTGTCAGGTTTGGTTAATTACCTGCATTATCTTGTTTTATAAGCAGCAGTTGAAGCATCAGAAAACACTATTTTATACATTATGGGGTTAACCTCCTATCGAGAAAGAATTTACAAATGCAAGTTACAGGCATAAATTCCTCAGCATGCTCATGAAAAGGAGTATATTTTAGATAACTTTGATTCCACTGTAAAATTAAGGTATTTTCCCCAAAAATTTAAACAAAGACATTTATATGTCATTTGGGGGTGTGCAAACTAACAGGGCCGTGGATGGGCAGGGATGTGATGGGTGAAACCAACAAGTTGCCTGACATTTTTAAGATGCAGATGGAGTTTGAAAATACATTTTTGTATCACAAATCACATAATGTGCAAGGAAAATTTACCAGGCAGAAGTCCAATAGGGACCAAAGTTTGGTGCCTTTATTGTCATTGTTTGTTTTCATGTCATACCATCATTAAAGTGTTCCGTTTTTGGATATCTAGAAATATTTATCCATACATATGTGGCATTTGATTAGATGAATACATTTAACAGACAGGGTCACAAATCTGCTTGAAGCAGGAAAAAAAAATCAAAGAATACATTTTTTTGTTATAGCTATGCATTTTTCTTTCTTTATTGCATAAAAACAATCCATGTTTATCAAAAATTGTGATGCAGGTAAAATTGTTTACTTTTTCAGCATTATCAACATGCATCATTTCTGATAGATAAAAAGCAAGCACTCCATAAAAATTGCTCAATCACTGTCAATCATACAAGGTAAAATATACATAAACCCAAGCACGAGAAGGAAACTATATTAGATGCAAACTGAACACAAGGTCCCCAATATAACATACAAGAAACAAATAATTATAAATCACTTACACATCTTACAAAACTGTCAAAAGGTAACTAACCACCGAAATCCCACAGAATAAATTCAGCATCCTTAAGTTTACATATATTTTGAAGTGTTGCAAATTATGTCCCTCTTTATAACATTCTTGGGTTTTATTTTAAAGGCTCTGACTGTTTTCTTTGTTTCCTAACTGCTGTTGAAAATGATTTTTCCCATCTCAATTATTACTAATTTGCCTTTTAAAATTAAAGATAAACTGTGCTATGAAAAAAATCAATATGTTTTCTTTTCGCAAATTAATATTACTAAGTTAAAGTGGAACACAAAATGGTATATAAAATATTAGCATCAAAATGTTGGTTTATCACAAATGGATTTTCATCACAAGGAATTTTTACAAAAAGCAGGAGGAAAAAGAAAAGCTAAGCGACTTATTTCTCAGGAGACACATATGGGATTGTGCTGTGAATTATCCATTGTAGCTAAATTAATAATAGTATTTTTAGCATATAGCCCTTCTTAATACCGACAGTAAACATGGTTGAGTAATATTTTATACTATTATTAGTGCTAAATGCTATATAATTATTTCATAATTTAAAATATACTTGTATAGTTCACTGGCCTGAAAGCTTAAGATTTAATGTTTGGTGTGTATTTCATTTTTCAGCTGAACACTGGATATTATCCAATGTTAAATGGGTCAAGAGTATTTTCTTATTAACATTAATCATTCAAACAGTTAATGTAAAAAAAAGTGTTGAAAAGATGAAAATTGTTTTTAAAACCACTCGCATATACTACATCCAAATTCTAGGCAAATTAAAAATTAAAAAAGGAGGCATTTGTGTTCGCACTTGAAGGACTATATTTCCACTATGATTGGTAGGATCAATGGATTGTCAGCACATGGCATGCACACACAAATCCACTGTTTGTTTTTCTCAAAGGAAACTTGCCTCAGTGACAAACATGAAGTAGAGAAAAATAGATACAGGCACTTATTGCTAAGAATTCAGGTTGTGACTGAAGAAAATAAGATGAGGCTGAACGGTTCCCAGAAAGCGTCAAGCCTGCAGCTTCCATTCTCAAATGAAGAGACTGTCATGTGTAAGGCCGTTTTTTTATACATAGCAAATTGTCAGGACTTTGTAATCTGTAAATAAATATTAGTGTGCAGAAGTGAATGTCTTCTGAGCATGGACTGAGCATGCAGCGCACCAGTCAATGCAAATAAAGACAGTCTTGAAAACAAATTTAGAAGCATCCAGCTCTCACAGACCGACTCTTTCAGTCCTGGCTTGTTGCTATCTCTAATTCAGACACAGCAAGATTTCCTCTTGGTATCCAAGGAACTCACATATTTTAATCCAGTTAGTAGGCTTTGTTCAAAACACTTGGAGTCTTGTTTTCCTCCTTACAACCATGCAAAGAGCAATGCACTTTTTTCCTCCTTTAGAATAGAATAGAGCTGGAAGGGACCTTAGAGGTCTTCTAGTCCAACCCCATGCTCATGCAGGAGACCCTATACCTGTGATGGCGAACCTATGACACACGTGCCCGAAGTGGCACGTGGAGCCATGTCACCTGGCATGCGCGGCATCACCCATTCCTCTTCTGGGTTTCGGGCGCGCATGTACATGCAATGATCAGCTAGCCTTTTTGTATGTGGCAGTGCTGGAAACTAGAAGAGCTGGTCTTCTGTTTTCATGTGTGAATATGTGTGCTGGCCAGCTGATCATCACGTGCGCATTGTACCAGAAACCCAGATGAATAGCTGTCTGAAACCAGAAGTTCAATAGCTGAAACCGGAAGTTCATTTTCAGGCACGTGCATGCACCCTGGGCAACTCCTGTTCCAGGTTGCGGCCCTGATGCCCGTGCACTCCCATTTCAGCACTCAGTGCCGAAAAGGTTTGCCATCACTGCCCTATACCATTTTAGACAAGTGGTTGTCCAGTCTCCTTAAAAACTTCCAAGTGATGGAAGCACCCACAATTTCTGAAGGCAAGCTGTCCCACTGGTTAATTGTTCTCACTGTTAGGAAGTTTCTTCTTAATTCCAGGTTGCTTTCAACCATTGTTTCTTGTCCTGCCCTCTGGTGCTTTGGAGAATAATTTGACCCCCTCTTCTTTGTGGCAGCCCCTCAAATATTGGAATACTGCTATCATGTCACCCCTAGTTCTTCTTTTCTCTAGAATAGCCAAACCTAAATCCTGCAACCGTTCTTCATATGTTTCAGTCTCAAGCCTTTGATCATCTTAGTTGGTCTTCTCTGAACTTTTTCCAAAGTCTCAACATCTTTTTTGTAGGGTGATGACCAAATTAGTTGCAATATTCCAGATATGGTTTTTACTAAGGTTTTATAAAGGGGTTTTATAAAGATTTTATAAGGTTTTATAAAGGGGTAAAAAACACTTCATGTGATTTTGATTCTATGCCTCTGTTTATACAACTAAGGATTGTATTAGCTTTTTTGGCTGCTGCTGCACACTGCTGGCTCTGTTCTACCCCAGCTACGGACCCCAAAGAACGCAGCACACACAAAGTCCATTCAAACCTTAGTTTACTAAATAAACCAGTTTTTTACAACAACAGCTGTTAATTTACTGCATTAACAGCCGCCAAGAATTCAAAGAACAATACTGAAAGCTTACTGTGGTTGGCAGAATGCCCAGAAGCAATTTGCAGGAAGCTGATAAGATAAGCAAGACAAGAGATGAAGGTATGTGAATGAAGTTGTTCCCTACAAATTGCTTCAGTCGGCATTCCTCCTTAAATAGGCTAAGGGAGTGACTAATTAGCCCCAAGCCTTACTCTCGAGGAGATCTCCTGAGGAGCCTTTTGGCAGCTCTGCGCACCCGTGCATCGTCCTCTTCACTTAAGGGAGCTTCTGGAGCTTCTGAAGGCCCTGGCTGAATCCCCGCCTCTGGCACCACATCTTCTCCAGCCTCCTCATTGTCCGACTTGAGTGCCAGTTGCACAGGCTGCTGGCGCAGCACCACACCAGCCTCCTCGCTGTCTGAATCAGCTACTAGCTGCACAGGCCGCATACAGGCCACAACAGGCTCATATTCAAGTGATCATCCACTAGGACTTCAAGGTCCCTCTGACAGTTGAATGTTTTTGAGTCAGATTTCGCCTAATCTGTACCTTTGGTTTTTCCTCCTAAATGCCTACATTTTCCTCCTTCACATTACCATCTTTAATTATCTAATGCATTTATTTGTACATTCTTTCTTCTTTGTTTTCAGGATTGGCCGAAACACACACATTTCACAGCTCAGTACAAATTTCATTTCACAACAGAGGTCATTGATTACCTTAATTTCACCAATGAGCTACTGGAACTACTTAATTCATAGAGACATACACACCATTTCACCAGTTCTGTACTACTCAGTTTCTGTGCAATAGCTCCCAAACCCAAGAGCATAAGGAATCTACTTCACACCTAACCATTTAATGTGTTAAGACCATAATATATACAGTTTCTGCTTAACATAATGTGTGAGCTCAGCCACTGTAATTTGTAAATCATGCCTTATAGTTTTATGTTTTGTGTGAACCAGGCCTCCAGAGATGTGTTCAGCCAAGGACCACGTTGTGTGATAACTTGTTTGCCTACTTCACCTGCCCCTGCCTTCTCCAACCTAGTCTACATGGGTATGTTGGATTTCATTATCTATTGGTTATACCAAATGAATATAGGAGAGTTATGAGGGGCCCCATGCAGGAAAAGAGTAATCTACTTTGACTGGCAGCAATTCTCCAGAGCCCCAAGCTAAGATCTTTGCTATCATCTGCTTCTTGATCCCTTGACTTGGAGAAGTTAGGAACTGAACTTGAGGAACTGAACACCTCTGTATATAAAGCATATCCTGTAATATTGAACTATGGGCTATTCCTGCATTAACTGGGGCCAAAAAAAATAAAAAGATATGTTCTATCTTCCAAATATCTGAATGCTACTCCCTGCCCTGGGGATGGGATGAGCAGAGAACAGTGTACATCAACCCACGTGAAATATAGCACAAGGATTTTGCTACATTATCTCAACCATCATGGTTTTCCTCCCCCCCTACTCTGAAGCAGCCTCGAAACTCCACATAGAGTCATAAAAAATAAATTGCATCAAATCACTGGGTGCAATGGCATGGAATGATGACATTTGATCACAACCCCTGCTAGGTTAACTGGTGATGAAGGAGCTGTTGAAGGACACTTGCCTGGGTAGAAATGAGAGAGAAATAGAAGACCCTACATCTCTATAAAAGCACACAAAGGATTTTGATGGGAGATTTCACACAATTGCTAACACTGAAAAGCCACCATGGGATATTGTTTTGGCAGAGAAGCGATCGGGCTGACCTGATCTCGTTATCTTGCAGTCATGCAACAAACCCGTTAAAACTAGTCCAAACCTGATCAGACGTGTCACCCCCTGGAGACATTTCACTTTTTTGATTAAGATGGCAGACTTGCCATTTTAACCCAAACTGGCTGAAAGGTCTTTGTTAAACAGTAACAGGTATAAGCGGAAGGCTGGTTTCTTTTTCCATGGAGACACCTAGAATTACAAAATTTACTGTAAGCTGTGGAATTACAAAAAAACCCGAAGAAGATAAATATTTACCTTGCCAATATTTTCTGGGAATCCATTGGACTTTTATAGTCAAAAAAGGACAGAGACGCCATTGTATCCAAATTATCGTATTTTTGCAAAATTTCAGGAGCCATAGTTTCCTGACCATCCCAAATACAACTATTTCAGAGATCTGCAGCAACTTGCCTTCTCTCTGCTGCCTAAGCATAAATTTCCATTAAGCAACAGATACCCAGGGATCAAGTTACCCCATGCCTATACCCCAGAACCTGGGGATGGCCTATTCTTATTCAACACCAGGAAAAAGAGAAAGGAGTTCTAAGCTCTGATACAGGTAGTCCTCGACTTACGACCACAACTGAACCCAAAATTTCTGTTGCTATGTGAAACATTAATTAAGTGAATTTTGCCCCATTTTACGATCTTTCTTGCCACAATTGTTAAGTTAATCAGTGCAGTTGTTAAGTTAGTAACATGGTTGTTCAGTGAATTTGGTTTCCCCATTGTCAGATGGCTGCAGAAGCTGATCACATGACCCCAAGGCACTGCAACTGTCATAAATATGAGTCAAGCATCTAAATTTTGATCATGTTGCCATGGGGATGCTGCAACGATTGTAAGTGTGAAACGTGGTCACAAATCACTTTTTTCAGGGCTGTTGTAACTTCAGACGGTCACAGAACAAACTGTTCTAAGTCGAGTACTGTACTGTTCTAAATGCCTCTTCTCTTTAAGAAAAGAAGAGAGGCAAGGAGAGGATAACCAGTGTGGAGAAAGTCTAGTTAGATTTATCTGTGTAGAAACAGTAAGCTCTGAAATTAGCACCTGCAGATTACCACAATACATATGCACATCTACATTGTAAATTTGTTCTTAGAGCAAGCAGCAAGCTTCTAAGTGCCAGGGCACAAAGGTTAGAAGAACCTAGTGGCTAAACAATGGGATGGGCAAAGAACAGGTGTCCACAACTCGTACTTTGAAGAGGAGGAGAAAAAAAACCCAGCTGGTGTTTTGCTGCCATGTATTGTAACAACCATGGAAAGTGGCTTAGGTAACTTCAGCAGCTCCAATCTCTTTAATCAGCAGGTAGGCAATTAATCATCTATTCAACAGGCTTCTCTGAGGGCCCTATTTCGTGACTCTTTTTTATTCAAAACAGGTGTGTTAAAAATAACATTAAAGTGCTTGGATTGCAGCACCAACAGCATGCATTTCATATGCTGCTCTGCATTACCCGTCCTCCACCGAATAAGTCTTCTGTGTTAGCGAGAGACTGGGGCATACTTTGGGGAGAATCTATTACCACTCAATGCAAACAATATGAAACTAATTTTCATAGGGAAGAAACGGGTGAGAAACAGTCCCAGAGGCAATTTGTTCCTGCCAAAGAATGAACTTTAGTAGCAGGAGTAACAATCAAGGCAGTTTTGTTTTTGTTGAAGCTCACAGAACCTTTCTTTTAGGTTCTGCACCTTTTGTTTTGCATATTGCCAGCAGAGGACACTGCATATTGTCTGTGTAGTTGTCACTGGCCAGTGTTGATCAGTCTGAAAATGCTAGATGAGACAGACTTTTGTGCTGGTTACCCAAAGAACCCTTCATAGGCCCTGCTTTTCTCCAACAGTTTCTGTCTTCCCAAGAAAAGTAGGCAAAGTGCGTGCATGTCAGGTCCCTTCAATTAAACAATTTGTCTGTCAGGCTCTAGGAAGTGTACTTTTTCCATCACAACAGCATCCCCTCCAAGATCTGTATGTTCCTCACCAGTGGTGGGTTCCTCCCAGTTTGGCCAGGTTCTCCCAAGCCGGTAGCAGTGAGGCTATGACGTCACCAAACCGGTTCTGTCTCCCCCCGCGCCCCCACCCCGCGTTATTTTTACCTTTTATTTGGCCCCACCCCCAATCTATTGCTGCCTCGTGAATCCCAGCTGTTGGCTAGAGGGAAAAAAAGTGGTTAAACTCTTGCCCCGGGGCTTCAATGGGGGCCACCCTACAGTTGATCAGTGTTAAAAAAAAACAAATGAGTAGACCAGTGCCTGCAAAAATACACGAGTAGATCAATGCCTGCAAAAATAAATGGGTAGACCAGTGCCTGCAAAAATACATGAGTAGATCAGTGCCTGCAAAAATATATGAGTAGATCACTCCCTGCAAAAATACATGAGTAGATCAGTGCCTGCAAAAATAAATGGGTAGACCAGTGCCTGCAAAAAATAAATGAGTAGATCGGTACAGCTCTGCAAGCAGTTAAAAGCCTGGTAGACCAGTACCTCTGCTAAATCCTAAATAATTGTCACATGACCATCAAGCCACGCCCACAGAACCGGTAGTAAAAAAAAATTAGAACCCACCCCCGTGCCTCACCCTGATAATATTCTGAAAATCCCTGAAAATAGGTCTGTTCTGTCAGGCTCTGCAGTAGTTTTTGAGACGGTTATTGCAGGGGTCCCCAACGGTCGGTCTGAGGCTCTCTACCAGGCTGCAGCCCATTCGAAACCGAGCTGTGGAAGTGGTGGGCAAGCACGCATGCACAAAGCTGCATTTGTGAAAGTGGTGTGCAAGCAAAACCATCCTTTCCCCCACCCCCATTGCTGCCGCTAGTCCACCGAGCTGGAAAGATTGGAGACCGTTGCCCTATTGGTTTGTTCTGGTGTGATGTATTTGTTTTCTCTGATTGTGCATTGTTTTATGCTCTTTTTTATTTCATTGGGGGATTTTTAAGTGTAAGCTGCCTAAATCTGTTTTGAATTGGGTGGTCATAACCCATCCCAAATTACACCTATCCCTTAGAAAGTTCTCTAGAGCGAAGAGAGGCTCAGCCTCAGTACCGTGTTTCCCCGAAAATAAGACCCTGTCTTACATTTTTTTGAACCCTGAAATAAGCGCTTGGCCTTATTGCCATAAGCTCAAAAGCCCGATTGGTCTTATTATCAGGGGATGTCTTATTTTGGGGGAAACAGGGTACACATGTTGTACTCTGACAATAAAGGTTTGAATTGAATTAAATTGAATCTAGCACTCCAGCTAATCTTTGCCTTTTTTTTTCTGAACAGGTAAGCACATTTTTAGGTGAAAAGAACTGGTTGAATCTAATTACCTTTAGCTAAAAATACAGCTAAAGTCGAGACAGGTAGTCCTCGACTTACAACAGTTCTGTTGTAAGTGACTGTTCGAAGTTACAACAGCACTGAAAAAAGTGACTTATGTCACCGTTTTTCACACTTACCACCTTTGTAGCATCCTCATGATCATGTGATCAAAATTCAGATGCTTGGCAAACTGACTCATACTTACGACCGTTGCTGTGTCCCAAGGCCCTTTTGCAACCTCCTGACAAGCAAAATCAATGGGGAAGCCAGATTCAGTTAACAACTGTGTTACTAACTTAACAACTACAGCAATTTGCTTTTAACAATTGTGGCAAGAAAGGTCGTAAAATGGAGCAAAACTCACTTAACCACAGAAACTTTGGGCTCAATTGTGGTCGTAAGTTGAGGTTTCTTTTTTCGTGTACCTGTATATACAAGAACCATTTAGGCTTGAAGATATTTATGGATATAATAAAGGTTTATTAATACGCAATTAAGGTAATTTATGTTATGTAATTTATGTAATGTAATATGCAATTAATGTTTTTTTAACAGCATTGTTAAACAAATCATGTTCATCACAATGTTCAAACCCGTTAGATGAATGAAATGGTAGCTACATCCATAATAGCATCTATTTTGTGAACAGGTATTTCTCTAGGAAAATTCAGAGGGGAAAAGGGGTCACAGTTAGAAGCAAAAGTGGGCACAACTGCTGTGAGACTTATCTTTACTATACCAATAAACAAAGGAACTGAAAACTCACTTGTTTCCACTCATTCTTCTGTCCCAAAATGTATATGCTCTCCCCTCCCTAGTATCTTTATAGTTGGTCACCAAAGGAAAGAGAACAATAATGCAGGGAAAAACAGTATAGTACAGAACCAGAAAGGAACCATCTTCCAGTGGTATCCAGAAACCTTCTGACTAGGTTTCATCAACCTGATTTCAACTACCACAATTTTATTCAGAATTTACAGACTGACTAGTTAAATAATTAATGCAGTTTTTAACCATTGTTGCATTAAATGGCCCTCTGGAAGCCATGGGTGGTTCACGAAAGAGCAACTTTATAGTCTGACTTTATTCAAAAGGAAGATGACAACGTGCAGAAACAAGTCCCTGGTCTTAATTACACTGTTCATTTGCAGCAGTTTGTATATATACAGCACTCAATTTTGTGCACAATAATAAGACATGTTTCCTGGACTGCAAGTAGCCACCTGGAACTTTGCCTGGGGTTTTAGATGTTTGTCTTTATTCTAAACATTATGAAAACAATTCAGTCTCTCTTGATTTATTATGTGCCATGAAGTTGCTTTCGACTCCTAACAACCACATAGATTTTCTCCATGACAATCTATCCTTACCCATTCTTTCAGGTTTCCCAACTGATTCCTTCCTTCCTTCCTTCCTTCCTTCCTTCCTTCCTTCCTTCCTTCCCTCCCTCCCTCCCTCCCTCCCTCCCTCCCTAACGTGGTTCCGGATTTCAGCAGCTAATGTTTAGCATTGTACAATTCTGGACCTTAGGGAAACTTTTCTCAATTTGTTTTCTTGACATGTAACCCCTCAACATTGTAAAAAGGAAGGCTAAAAAACACAATATATGCACTTCATGTGATTAGTACAGGTAAATCTGGATGTACAAGCACAGTTGAGCTCAAAATTTCTCTCACTAAGCAGACATTTAAGTGAATTTGCCTCATTTTATGGCCTTTCTTGACACAGTTGTTAAGTGAATCACTGCAGTTGTTAATTTAGCAACACAGTTGTTGAGTGAATCTGGCTTCCCCATTGACTTTGCTTGTCAGGAGGTTGCAAAAGTTGAACACATGACCATGGGGCACTGCAATCGTCATAAATATGAGCCAGTTGCTAAGCATCCAGATTTTGATCACATGACCAAATGCTGCAATGGTTGTAAGAGAGAGAAAACAGTGATAAATCGCTTCTTTCAGTGCTGTTGTAATTTCAAATGGCCACTAAATGAATGGTTATAAGATAAGGACTACCTGTATGTCATAGCATCCTTAGAGAAAGGAGTTTCTTTATTAAATCAATTTGTGTATTCCACAGGGAGATGTATTGTTGAATCTGAATGGAAATAGAAACCAGAAACATAACATTACTACTGGATACTTTATTCATCTTGATGGAAGTTTCCTATGTCAATGCTCAGGACATTTATGGGTATGTCTCTAAAATGACAGCTGTTCCTAATTGTCCTACATTTTCTTACAATGCAGCCTATCAATATATGATTTGAGGAAGGGGATAATTTTTCATCTGCTTTATCCCAAAGCTTGAGGCTGGCTAGGGCTGGAAAAGAATGATTGGCTATTCAGTCCTACAAAGGACTTAAACCCAGATCTCCCTCTCTTAGACCAGCAGCTTAATCACTGCACCATGCTGGTTACTGGTAAACTAAGATATACGGAATATCTAAAATTACACCAGCCTTTCCAAATGCAGTTTCTTTCAGAAAGAAAACTAGCATCTGTGACCAACTTGTTTTAAAGTATTTTCCTGAGGTAATAATTTGACCTTTATTCTATGGACATTCTATGGGCAGCTTAATTCATTACAGTGTTTTCTCACAGTTCAAAGTAGTGTGTTGCTTTACAGCAAAGACAAAATAAAAGGACTGGGTGACAATGAAGTAGAAGTAGAAATGGAGACCCTTTCAGCAAGAAATAAAAAGTCGCAGTCAATGATTAATATCGGAATGTTTCAGTTCAAAACAAAAATTGATTTCAGATGATGATGTGACGGCAAGGAAAATGAGACCTAAGATTAAAAAGGTTGGGATTTTCACTATTTAGAGGATTTCCAGGATTGCAGATCCCAGTGAGGAACTCTGGGGTCTCTTAGATTAGGTTACATCAGGGAATGTTAGGTTTTAAATGGCTAAGATGAATGGTTACAGCAATTAGTATGAAAAGGGCCACCAATGCTAGGCATAGGAGACGAGATTAGTGGAGTGACAACACTGAATATATGGCATTTGTGGCAAAGTACTTCTTGACAAGATCAGACAAGGCTGAATTGCACCTTTGAAGGAATGGGTGGTAAACCATAACTAGTTTTTGATGTAATTCGGAGGTTACAGCTTTGATTTCAATTTACTAATAAATGGACTATATCAATCAAGGTCAGCTTTCTGCAAAACTACCCACTTACACTAGTTGAATTTTCAAAGTGAAGTATCTTCATGGAGGACTAGCTGTTTTTATTCCTATTAGTAGCCACAAGCTAGGGGAGCAGGCACAACTCCAAGGATAAAGTCTAGGCCTGGGTAGATTATATTAGGTATGGGGGATAATGTATTCTTCCTCAGCATGGTGCTTCTTGGAACTACCGAGCACTATGTACACCTCCTTGGGTTGTGCAAATTAAAGGCAGGATATAAATCTAAATAAATTATATACATTCCCAGCTACTGTGCCTTTGTCCAGGTTAAAACCGGAGCTATTTTTAAGAATATACCAATGAGTTGTTGATATGTGTAGCAAGTTTTTCCTCTTTCACTATGATTTTAATTCACATCAATTTTGATGAAAATTTTCACTTTTGCCTGAAATACATCAGTTACAAACATCAGTAACTTGTCTGAAAGTATTAGCTACAATGTCATTATTACAATCTCTACATGGGGCTCCCCTTGAGGAGCACCCGGAGGCTCCAGCTGGTCCAGAATGCGGCCGCGCGGGTGGTTATGGGAGCGACATGGCGCTCCCATGTGACCCCCCCTCCTGCGCGAGCTGCACTGGCTCCCGGTGGTCTTCCGGGTGCACTTCAAGGTTTTGGTTACCACCTTTAGAGCGCTCCATGGCCTAGGACTGGGGTATCTACGAGACCGCCTTCTGCCACCAGTAGCCTCTCACCGACCAGTATGCTCCCATAGAGAGGGGCTTCTTAGGGTGCCGTCGGTCAAACAGTGTCGACTGGCGGCCCCCAGGGGGAGAGCCTTCTCTGTGGAGGCACCCGCCAGCTGGAACGAGCTCCCCCCGGAGATACGGAGGATCCCGGATCTGCGCACTTTCTGCTGTGCCCTCAAAACATTCTTATTCCAGCAGGCTGGCCTGGCCTGGCCTAACCTCTCTTTTGAACTGTTTTTAACTGTCTTATAAATTGGGGTGTTTTAAATTTTGTTTTCTGGGCCAAATTATTTAATTGTATTTTAAATTGTTTTTTTAACATTTGTATTATATGTATTTTATCTTTTGGCTGTTCACCGCCCTGAGTCCTTCGGGAGTAGGGCGGTATACAAATTCAAATAATAATAATAATAATAATAATGATGATGATGATGATGATGATGATGATGTCATGGGTACCAACTTCACAGCCATGTCCCAAATCCCAAGAGACATCAACCCAAACAAGATGATATTGCTGTACCATAAGTAAGTAGTAACCACAATACTACTTCTGCATTATTCCAGCTCATGCTTCATCTGTATGTTTCTCAACTGATATGTTATTTGTGAAATCTTTATTTTCTTCTGAGTTCCAGTTCAAAAGTAAGATGTCCTAATGTCTTTGCCCCTAGGAAGGTCAGTGTATCATGCAAAGGCTGCTTGGTGATGTAAGTGCCACTTATCTAAATGAGATTTATGCACACTTGTTAGATGGAGAATAGTGGCAGTTCTTTCCATGTGTGGGTGATATAAATAACCCATTATTTATGGAAACAATATATTTGGAAGAAGGTTGTTTCAACGCAGATAATGGTACTCAATTTAACAACCAAAAGTCTGGGCCCTTTCCAGAAGCTATGCATACACGCTGGAATCACTGGCTGCTTCATATACATACAGTAGGTTGTAATTGGGGTTTTAGATGCTAATTGTTTGTGTGGAAACTGGAGAAAAGATGGTTTCAGCTGAGGAAAGCTCAAAAAAAGAAGAGGACCATTTTGAAGAACTACAATAGAATACAGACGATAACAAGTACACTTTAGATATGGGTTTCTCTTTTTACTATTATACAGGATTTCATTAATAAACATATACAAATTTATGCTTAACATTTTTAATTATCTATTTCCATCAAGCTGGAACCAATTACTTATTTCCCATAGAAATATCACTTTGAACAGAGCAAATTTGAATAATGCAACCATTTCATGGGATTCATTATCTACACTAATTGAGACCTACCTGTATGGTGCACAGCTGTTTGATTTTCTACAAACTCAAAAGATTATTTCCACACGAGAGATGTAAAGCAATAACTTTTTTTAAAAAAAGTCACAGAAAAAGTTGAGACGCATACAGAGTTAGAGAACCTACAAACACATAATAAATGTCTTTAAACTCTTTACGAAGTTTATACACTTACTGTGTGAAGCAAAAATGAGAGTTTGCTTTTATATCCTAGCTTTTAGAGGTGGAAAAAAAGACTCTTAGGTCACACTTTCCTATGTTAATTGTTTTAATTTGTTTTCTGTGAACCATTGTTAAGGTGCTGCAAGTCACATCTCAGAAGCATAAAATACAGGTCTCCAGTTCTTAATTTCACACTTGTGAATATTTTTTTCAGGAAAATACAAAATTATTTCAGGTATAATAAATATACCGTTCCTTTTGTAAGGCCCCAGAACCAGCAAAACCTGGTAACGGGTTGCTGTGAGAGTTTGGATCAATTTTTTGCTGAGAGAATAACTAAAAATCTTGATTCTCCATGGGCAGAATCAAGAAAGAACCCTGTGATACTGGTGGGATTTCTCTCATTCTGTGAATCCTAAGAAAATAGAAAGGATACTGGGCAGTATGAGTGCTGCCATTTGTGAACTGGACCCCTGATCTTCCTGGTTCCTTCAGGGTGGTGGGGTAGATTTCTCCTGAAGAAGCCTTTCTGGATCAGTCAGGTGCAACAATTATTATTCATTCATCAACTAACTTCTTCCTCTAGGGAAGGTTCTAAAAAAAGTGATTTTCCAACTGCAAAGCATCCTGGAAGTGGTTTATTTGGGTTCCTTTCAGTCAGTATTCAGATTTGGGCATGACACAGACCCTGTAATGGTCGCACTAGTGGGAGGATGAAACTAAGTTTACATAGGAGGAGTCTATCCCTCCTGTTTTGTGAAATCTTTCAGTGATATTCAGTACTATCAACTATAGTATCCATCTGGCTCCTCACCACCACCATCCCAGGCTGAAAATTGAGAGCACTGTTTTGTAGTGGTGGGTAGTGGGTTCCAGTCAGTGATAATTGGAGAATAATTGCTCACT
Organism: Ptyas mucosa; assembly: GCA_012654045.1. NCBI lineage: Eukaryota > Metazoa > Chordata > Lepidosauria > Squamata > Colubridae > Ptyas > Ptyas mucosa. Next base: position 30,467,787 of record WNWU01000006.1, on the reverse strand, counting down.
TCAATGTGGAATTCTATAGAACAGGGGTGTCAAACACAAGGCCCGCGGGCCGGATGCGGCCTGCAATGTGGTCAGATCTGGCCCGTGGGCCGGCCCCTGACATTTTCCAGGATGGTCTACCCAATGCAAAGAGGAAATATGCCAGCAGTTTGGGGAGTGGCGCCAAGCTGGCCATGCCCACCCAGTTGGTCATGCCCACCCAGCCCCCCGAGATCAACCATAGCCTTGATGTGGCCCTCAATGAAATTGAGTTTGACACCCCTGCTATAGATCTTTTCTGGCTCTGCCCTAATATTTAACATTCATACGAAGCCACTGAAAAGAGTAAACCATCAGCTCAGGAGGAGGTGTCATCAATAACACAAAGATAGATGGATAGATAGATAGATAGATAGATAGATAGATAGATAGATAGATTTGTCTATTTATCTATATATTTCTATCCAGGTCAAGCCTTGATGGAGCAGAAGTCCTAACTTTGTATCTGGAGGCCATAATGATTGAGGGGAGGGGGAGAACTGATGATGAATTCCCAGCAGAAACGTTCTGGCTTGGCAGCTCTGGAAGGACAATACTACTCTGAAACAGCAATGTCCAACTTGGGGGTCATCCTAGACCTAGATCCATGGTTAGAGGATCTAGGTTGTGGCTAGAAGGAGCTATACCCAGCTTCAGTTCCTGAGGCTTTGGTATCTTTTCCTGGAGAAGAAAACCCTGGCAAAGTGACAAACACCTTGTCACTTAGATTACTGCAATTTGCTCTACATGGGGCTGCCTCAGAAGCTCCTTGCCACCCATTTTAACGCTCCAGGATGTACTTGACCACACCAATTTACAATTTATTTACACTTTTTTCTGGGTAGGTAGGTTTACTTGCAAACAAAGCAGATTGGCCTACAGCCACAAGTCATTTTTTTAATTCTTAAGTACATGAAGTCTGAATGTGCCTGAAAAGTGTTTTGCATTCTATCAATTTCCTGTTTCATTATACTATTTTTAAATAATTAAAACTGCAGGCTAAACATAGTTATTTCACAAAGAAAGAAAGAAAAAACTAAAAAAGATGAGAAGCCTTTTCTATGTAGTTAGCAAGATTCTGGAAAACATAGGGAAGACATATGGGATCCCTGCTATCAATAAGCAATTGAATGAAAGTATTTTTGTTTATGAACTTCATATGATCTTCCATTATTATATTATGAAACAAGAACAGACAACTTTTTTGAAAGCTGGAAAAAGAAAATATTTGTTTTCATACTCACTTTTTACATGAACATAGATTCAAACTACAAGTTGGATTTCTACTTACAGAAGCTTAATTTTTTGTGTACTAGTGTACTACATTTAGTTTGTGTAATTAGTGTACTACATTAAGTACACTACTGGTATATTCTCACTCAAGGCAGCTCACCACAAACCATATATTAATACGTTACAAAAAAAAGATAATCTAATATTTTCCTATCTCATCACCGCTTTGTAAATCTGGATGCCACTCCATTTTAGTGGACCTGAACTATGCAATGCAGCATTCTGGTTTTTTTTTTCCTCAAGCACATCCAGACACGACATAATAATCTGCTATCTACTAACAAATAGTTCCAGATATAGTCAGTCACAAAAACTGTTTGACAGTATGCAACTTAACACCCATGGTGTTTTGATCCTCATTATTTGCAATGCTGAAAAACATTTGGGTGGAGGAAGGTGGTTCATTCTTTGTTGTCATTTTTGATATTGTTTCTGCTATTATTTCTAAATTAGATATGCAATTGTTGCTTCTGTTGTTTTTCGTAACATATTTCTGACAATTTCCTTCGATTAAGAAAAAATTTAACTATGGCAATATAAAAATAATAATCATGTATGAAAGGCCTCAGATATTATGCATCCAAATGTATTCACAACTTCTTCTATTATAGATTATCCTACTTGGCCTCATTGCTCAATGTGTAATTTAAGAACCATGCAACCGTTCCTCAACTTTGAAATATGCATAGCTACCCGGATTTCAAAAGGAATGAGTGCCCTGTAAATTGGTGGATCAAAATTATTCTGTTAATGTTATCATTAATTGTTTTTGACATAAATAAACTCTGCTTTCTTTAGTCACTGTTGTCAGATCATCTCTAAACAGCAATCAAGACTCAGCATGTATTTAATGGGTTGTATTTATTTTACATAAGAGACTTTACTGACACCTGAAAAAGGATTTCATCCTGTACCATAATTCAAGATTGTAACATAATGTATAACAACTACAAAGAGAATGATGAAAATGAGAGCTGAGCCTTGAACACAGTTTTCTTTCAACTCCCATGTAAATTCCAATATTCATCCCTGAATTCCTTAACACAAGGGATCACGTTCACAACTTACAATGGTAAATTTGGGCTCAGATCCAGCTAGTCTGCCTGTCTAATACTGATGAAAAATTAGGCGCCACCAGATAACAGTAGTGATCAGAAAGCTCTTTCAGAAGCTTGTAACTGATAACAAATGAAATTAGTACACTGTTTTAACTAAAGGTCTTCTTTCCACAGCATGCAATAACAGGAAGATACAGACCAGGGAGTTGACAGTCAACCATCACCATCTGTTCCTCTTCTTGATTTTGTGAAATGCACATTTCAATTCCAATTTGGTGAGGTTGGCAAATAAATGGAATATCCAGCACAGATATAAAACCCATGCCCAGGACACTTATTAAAAGCAAAACAATTCATAATGAGAATTAAATACCATCTTTATTCTTTCAAAATGAAGAAATCGTTTTCCCCAAACTAAAATCCAATTTTCCCTGAAACTAGTAGAGGGTAATTATTTTGAGGTTATGGATCGTATCTCTCTTTGGTTTTATTCTATTCTTTATGTCCCTTTGGTTTTATTGCATTCTTTTTCTATTTCATTTTTGTGCCACTTAGAGCAGCAAGTAGGGTAGTGATGTCACCAGAGAAATAGGGTTGGGATTTTATCACACGCATGCCTTTTCTTTTTTTCTGCTATGTTTATACTACTTTTTTTTAATGAAATAAAATTACCTAGGATGGAAAATGCAGCAGCTACTGGTAAATTTCAAAATAAAAATAGATACCAATAAAATTACATTAATTGAGGCATCAGTAGGTTAAATGTCTTTGATTTCAAAGAAAAACAGTAAACTAGCTCTGTAAGTGGAAAAGAGGATCAACAAAAACAATATGGTATTAACAATAACTTTAAAAGTACTGTATATGAGTTGGGTAGCTATATAAATTTGTTTAATAAATACAATGGGAAAGGTCTTTGGGGATTCCAGAATTTATATGGCACTAATTGGATTAGTGGACCCTCCCCATGCCCCATTTTACCTTTAGCAAGCCTCCCTGCAGCCAAAACGGTTGCAGGAAAAAAAGGCATTTTTTCCTCACTCGAGTATAAGCCGAGGGGAGCTTTTTTCAGCATAAAAAATGTGCTGAAAAACTCGGCTTATACTCGAGTATATACAGTAATATGTTAAATCTTCCAGAGGCTTGCCTCTATTTTATCTTTTAAGAAAAAATGGGGAAAAAATTGTAATTTTTAAAAATTTGCCACCAAATTCCAATAAGGCAATGTTGAGGGGCATTAAAAAATTGAAGGTTGACTACCCATGGGTGCCCAAGTGGTATCTAGCACTCAGGTCCCCCACTTATTCATCCAAGAAACCTTGCTCAGGATTATGCTTTGTCTCTGTTATAAGCAGCAGGTATGCTGGGATACAGTGAGGAATTTTCATGGCTTTCTCCACTTCCATAATGTGGGTTCACTGCTTTTAAATTTAATGGAAATAGTGCTATTACACTGGATGACTGGAGAAGCAGTGAGATATTTGCTGCCCTTCTAGCAAACCCCCCCCCCCCAAGATTGCTACTCAATCACAGCTATGAAGAGTAAGGAATAAGCAACCCGAACCCTCTCACAGATGTAATAATGCCGTTTACGTTGGTTTTCTCAGCACAAATTGTAAATCCAGGTGTTGTGTTTACGAACTTTAACTGTTGTCTGTGGCTCAATATTTTGTTTTAACTGAGGTATTATGGCTTGCTCAACAAACCATGGCTTAGGGTGACGAGGGAACCCAACCTCAGCTGTACATCTCCACCCCGGATCACCCCAATGATGCCCTTGAAGTGATGTCCCGGTGCCTGGAGGCTGTGCGGATCTGGATGGGGAGGAACAGACTCAGGCTCAACCCATCCAAGACCAAGTGGCTGTGGTTTCCGACATCCCGGTATAGTCAGTTGGCGCCATCACTGACTATTGGGAGCGAGTCGTTGGCCCCCACAGAGAGGGCTTGCAACTTGGGTGTCCTCCTGGACTCACACCTGTCTTTAGAAGAGCACTTGACGGCTGTGGCCGGGAGGGCCTTTTATCAAGTCTGCCTGATTCGCCAGTTGCGTCCCTTTCTGGATTGGGACTCGTTAAACACAGTCACTCATGCCCTCGTCACTTCCCGCCTAGACTACTGCAATGCTCTCTACATGGGGCTCCCCTTGAGGAGCATCCGGAGGCTCCAACTGGTCCAGAATACGGCCGCGCAGGTAGTTATGGGAACGACGTGGCGCTCCCATGTGACACTCTTCCTGTGTGAGCTGCACTGGCTCCCGGTGGTCTTCTGAGTGCGCTTCAAGGTTTTGGTTACCACCTTTAGAGAGCTCCATGGCTTAGGACCAGGGTACCTATGAGACCGCCTTCTGCCACCAGTAGCCTTTCACAGACCAGTACGCTCCCATAGAGAGGGACTTCTCAGGGTGCCGTCGGCCAAACAATGTCGGCTGGCAGCCCCCAGGGGGAGAGCCTTCTCTGTGGGGGCACCTACCATTTGGAACGAGCTCCCCCCAGAGATACGGAACATCTCAGATCTGCGCGCTTTCCGCCGTGCCCTTAAAACGTTCTTTTTCCAGCAGGCTGGCCTGGCCTAACCTCTTTTAAATTGTTTTACATTTTAAATTTTAAATTGGCTTTAAAATTGGTTTTAATTTGTCGTATGGGGCCCGCTCAGATTCGGGAAGGCTTGGACTCTGACTGGGTAGATCCCGGCGGGATGACTGAGGCTGGTCTTGAGAATGTTATCTGGGATGAGTTCGACCCTGTGACTCCTGAGGACGTGGACAGGATCCTGGGGAGGTTAAACGCAACCACATGTTTATTGGACCCGTGTCCCTCCTGGCTGGTACTGGCCACCCGGGAGGTAACACGAGGCTGGCTCCAGAGGATTATAAATGCTTCTTTGAGAGAGGGTTTCTTGCCTCCCACCTTGAAAGAGGCGGTGGTGAGGCCCCTCCTCAAGAAGCCTTCCCTGGACCCGGCTGTTTTGGCAAACTACCGTCCGGTCTCCAACCTTCGCTTTATTGTGAAGGTTGTTGAGAGTGTGGTTGCGCGCCAGCTCCCACAGTACCTGGATGAAACCGTCTATCTAGATCCATGCCAGTCCGGCTTCAGGCCTGGGTACAGCACAGAAACGGCATTGGTCGCATTGGTGGATGATCTCTGGAGGGCCCGGGACAGGGGTTGTTCCTCTGTTCTGGTCCTGTTAGATCTCTCAGCGGCTTTTGATACCATTGACCATGGTATCATGCTGCACCGGTTGGGGGGATTGGGGGTGGGAGGCACCGTGCTGCGGTGGTTCTCCTCCTATCTCTCTGACCAGTCGCAGTCTGTGTTGGCAGGGGGGCAGAGGTTGACCTCGAGGCGCCTTGCTTGTGGGGTGCCGCAAGGGTCGGTCCTCTCGCCGCTCCTGTTCAACATTTATGTGAAGCCGCTGGGTGAGATCATCCGTGGTTTTGGGGTGCGATGTCATCTGTACACTGATGATACTCAGCTGTACATTTCCACCCCAGACCACCCTAATGATGCCCTCGAAGTGATGTCCCAGTGTCTGGAGGCCGTGCGGGTCTGGATGGGGAGGAACAGGCTTCGACTCAACCCTTCCAAGACTGAGTGGCTGTGGATACCGGCGTCCCGATATAGCCAGCTGGTGCCATCGCTGGCTATTGGGGGCGAGTTATTGGCCCCTACAGAGGGAGCTTGCAACTTGGGCGTCCTCCTGGACACACGGCTGTCTTTAGAAGAGCACATGACGGCCGTGGCCAGGAGGGCTTTTTATCAGGTTCGCCTGATACGCCAGTTGCGCCCCTTTCTGGATCGGGACTCCTTATGCACAGTCACTCATGCCCTCGTTACATCTCGCCTGGACTACTGCAATGCTCTCTACATGGGGCTCCCCTTGAGGAGCACCCGGAGGCTCCAACTGGTTCAGAATGCGGCTGCGCAGGTGATTATGGGAGCGACGGAGCGCTCCCATGTAACGCCTCTCCTGCATGAGCTGCATTGGCTCCCGTTGGTCTTCCGGGTGCGCTTTAAGGTATTGGTTCTCACCTTTAAAGCGCTCCATGGCTTAGGGCCAAGGTACTTACGAGACCGCCTGCTGCTACCGATAACCTCCCACCGGCCAATACGCTCTCACAGAGAGGGCCTCCTCAGGGTGCCGTCAGTCAAGCAATGTCGGCTGGCGGCCCCCAGGGGGAGAGCCTTCTCTGTGGGGGCACCCGCCCTATGGAATGAGCTACCTCCTGGAATAAGACTGATCCCGGACCTTCGTACTTTCTGCAAAGCCTTGAAAACTTACTTATTCCAGCAAGCCGGCCTAGCTTAAATGGTTTTAAATCGGGATTTTGAATTTTATAGACTTGGGGTTTTAAATTGGGAGGCCGATTGATTTAATATCTTTTAATTTATCTTAATTTTGGTATTGTATGTATTTTAATTCTGGCTGTCCACCGCCCTGAGTCCCTTCTGGGAGAAGGGCGGGATACAAATTAAATTATTATTATTATTATTGTTATTATTATTATTATTATTATTATTATTATATTTAATATATTTTAAATGTTTTTAATATTTGTATTACATGTATTTTATTTTGGCTGTTCACCACCCTGAGTCCCTCGGGAGTAGGGCAGTATATAAATTTAATTAATTAATTAATTAATTAATTAATTAATAATAATAATAATAATAATAATAATAATAATAACCACCTCAGGATCATGGAAAAAATAGGGGAAAGACTTGCTGGGTCCTTCATCCCAACAATTCTACTTAAGACTGCTGCTTCTTTGCTCCCATTAGTGGAAGGGAGGCAGACTTTTTGTTCACTTCTCCCAGTTGATTAGGGAAAATTGGACGAGACACCTGCTGGCTGCATCTGGTCCATCGGTTGCCAAACCTTTCTCTAATCCTCTAATCCTTCATCAACAGAATGAAAACAGAGCAAATTAGTAGATTGGAGAACGATTCCTGAAAAAAGAATAATCAGATAAGAGATGTAGATATGTTATTTTTACTTATAAAAAGATCAGACACAACATGTAAGGGGGTGGATCCTACATGTTAAATTTAATTGATCACTTTTTCCTCTTTTTTTGCACACTTTTTTCTTTTTTATTATTGTTAGGATTGAATGTACGCTTTTGTTTGTTTTACTGTTTGGTATTTTATCTTTTACGATAAAACAATAAATATTTTTAAAAAAGATCAGACACAACATGGTACTACAATAATATTTAAGTACAGGTAGTCCTCGACTTGTTTGTTTGATGACCGTTCAAAATTACAACAGCACTGAAAAATGTGACTTATGACAGTTTTCCACCGTTACAACCTTTGCAGCATCCCCATGATCATATGATCTAAATTCAGATGCTTGGCAGCTGGTTCATATTTATGACCACTGCTGTGTTCCAAGGTCATGTGATCACCATTGCAACCTTCTGACAAGCAAAGTCAATGGGGAAGCCATGATCATTTAACAGCTGGGTTACTAAGTTATCAACTGCAGTGATTCCCTTAACAATTGTAGCAAGAAAGGTCATAAAATGGGGCAAAACTCATTTAACAACAGAAATTTTGCGCTCAATTGTGGTCATAAGTCGAGGATTACCTGTAACCAAGAACAGCATATTTTCATTTTAAAATTTATTCCACCTGCTTAAATAAGAAAAAAAATCACGGCAGCAAAACATCCTGTGATGTCTGAGCAGACTTTCTTTCAACTTTCTCACAAGTAAATAATGTGGACAGTAGCAAATATCAAAGATTGGCACCAACTGAATAACCCCAGAGGATGACTTATTTATAATTTTTGATTATGACATGGTGAGCAGAGGATAGAGATACGGCTTCTTCTTAAATATTTAATATCAGCAGCAATAAAGTGACTCCCTGTACGTTGGTAATATTAATAAAAGATCATTCTTACATGGACTTCCATACATTATTTTTATTCTAAACTCTACGGAAGCCTTTCTGGGGTTGTTCAGAAGTCCTGGTTCTGTGATAGATTCTGATGAAAAAAAAAGTTTCTTTTTTAGTGTTCTTTTTTAGTGTTAATGACTGCAATGATAGGGATTTTTATATGGTACATGTGTCGGCTGCTGGCTTGCTGCTCTTGTAAAATTTTTAAAATAATATATAGGTTAGAAGTAAATTGTTTTGTGAAATTTCCATGCTTTTTTGCAGGGGTTCCTTGAGACCTGAAAATTATTTCAAGGTTTCCTCCAGAGTAAAAAAAGTAGAGATCAGTTGCTCTACTAGATTCTGGATTTCTACTATACTATAAACCCAAGGAGTTGTAACAAATTTGAAGTCTGTCCATTGGTAGCCAAAATTTTAATCAAAAGGTTGTCAACCTTAATTACTCCATAACTATAGACCTCTTTAGGAGGACCAGATCTTCTAAATCAGCGGTTCTAAACCTGGGGGTTGTGACGCCTTTGGGGGTCAAACGGCCATTTCACAGGGGTCGCCAAAGCCCTCTCTCGCCCCCCCCACGCCTTCACTCACCCTCACCCTCTGCCTCTGTTGGATTGCCGGTCGCTTACCCCGCCCACTCCCAATCTATTGCTGCCTCCTGAGTCCCAGCTGATGGCTAGAGAGAAAAAAACTGTTTAAATTCTTGCCGCGGGGCTTTAAAGGGCTGCCCAACAGCTGATCAGTGTTAAAAGAAAACAAATGAGTAGACCGGTGCCTGCAAAAATAGAAAAAACAGCCCCTTTCAGCTTCAGCATAGGTTAAGTACCATAAGTTGATTTGATCAGCCTCCCAACTCTCAGCTGATTTGCTCTCAGCTGTTTTGCGGAGGGCTCTGTTGCTAGCTAGCTGCAAAGAGGTAAATTGCTGGAGCAGATTTTTTTCCCCTTAGCTATGCTGAAAAAGCAAAACTGAAAGTAAAGCAGGGTCTTTGCTGCAACTGACAAAATGAGGCAGAGAGAGATTTCTTTTTCTTTTTCCTCACCAAAAAAGGTAGGTGCAAAACTGCAAACAATGGGAAATTTAGGGCAAAAGAGGAGGTTCAAGATTTTAAAACACAAAAGAAAAAAAGCTCTATTTAACTAGGGAATTGTAATACCGTATATACTCGAATATAAGCCGAGTTTTTCAGCCCGTTTTTCAGGCTGAAAAATGCCCCCTCGGCTTATATTCAGGTCACGAAAAAAATGACTTTTTCCCTGCAACTGGCTCCCAAGGCTTGCTAGGGGCATGAGGGGGGTGCCTAGCAAGATTCTCTGCAGCCCCCTGGAAGCAAAAACGGGCCGGGGGGGGGGGGGGGCTTAAAGGGAGAAAGAAACAAAGAAATCCTCACATTTAGGGAGATCCCATATGCACTGACCTTGAGTTGAGAGCTGATTGTAATTGGCTGCTAGCTAGCCTTCTTGTAATTGGCTGCTAGCTAGTGAGTTCTCCCAGCTTGGCTGTCTCAGGAATTCTGGGAGTTGAAGTCCACAGGTTGTAAAAGGGCCACATTTGCCCAGCCCTAGTATCTCTTAACAGAGGCTTCAACTTGCCTGAAATTAGATCAAGCCAGTGACTGGGTGGGCGTGGCTAGCTGGTCATGTGATATATGTGTATAGGGACTACTCAGAGGGCTGAAAAAAGTCATTTCTGGCAGGTCCTCACACTTATGACTGGTCCTCACACTTATGACCATCCTCACATTTATGCCCGTGCAGCATTCTTAAAACCATGTCACTCATTTCACAACTGCTTCTCTTTACCATGGTGACAAGATAGGGCAAAAACGTAAAATGTGAGGACAGTTGTAAGTTCGAGGACTGGTCACAAGTGCGAGGACCAGTCAAAAATAACTTTTTCAGCCCTCTGATTAGTCCATATGCACAAAAGGACTACCCAGAGGGCTGAAAAAAGTGATTTCTGACAGGTCCTTGGACTTTTGATCAGTCTTTTTTTATTTTGAAATTTACCAGTAGCTGCTGCATTTCCCACCCCCGGCTTATACTTGAGTCAATGAGTTTTCCCAGTTTTGGGGGGTAAAATTGGGGGGGGGTCGGCTTATATTCGGGTCGGCTTATACTCAAGTATATACGGTAATTGAAATACTATTAATTATATATTGTGTTGAAAGCAGAAATGGTTAAGTTGTGGTTTGGAGGAATATATGGGGGAAATTATTTGGTTTATTATTATTGGTAAATATAATTAATTGATTTGTAAGAAATTGGATTGCATGGAAATAATTGGAATATTCATGTTCATATTGATTAATATACAAAAAAGATAGTTATATAACTAATTGATTTATATTAAAATGTTGAATTTGTATTAAACAACTGTATTACATAATTACATAATTAACCAATGTGAGGATGGATATAAAAATAGATGACAATGGGAAGGGGTGTAATATAGAATAGAAAGGAAAAATTGAATTTGATTAAGATTAGAGATGAGGATGAAGGGTAATATTGTTTTTTTAAAAAAAATAGATGAGGAATAAATATGGCAAAAAAGAAATATAGAAATTGTAAATTTAATTGAAATGACTAAACACTGTTTATATTTGTGAACCGGCCAAATACTCTGTTCAAAGAAAATACATTGTATCTTTGTATGTGTGTTTCTAATTATTGCTATTTATTCATATTTGTTCTCTTTTATTCTTTAAAGTTTAACAATTCATTCTTTATCTTAATATCTTTATATTTGTTTGGGGTTGATTTTCTTCCCTTTCATCTTTTTTATTGTACAGCAATCTTTCTCCTCAAACCTACCACCTCTCTCTTTTCTTTCCTTCTTACTTTCTCTTCCCTCCCTCTTCTTCTCCTCCCTACTTCCTCTTCCTTTCTCCTTCTCCTCCTCTCTTCTTCCCTCTCTTACCCTCCCTCCTACTCTAATTTCCCTTCCCTTCCTTCCTCCCTTCTCTTCCTTCCCTCTCTCCTTCCTTCATCCCTCTCTATTGCTGTATCCTTTTGTGCATATGGACTACTCAGAGGGCTGAAAAAGTTATTTTTGACTGGTCCTCGCACTTTTGACCAGTCCTCGAACTTACGACTGTTCTCACATTTTACGTTTTTGCCCTATCGTCACCATGGTGAAGAGAAACAGTTGTGAAATGAGTGACATGGTTGTTAAGAATGCTGCACGGGCATAAATGTGAGGATGGTCATAAGTGTGAGGACCAGTCAAAAGTGCAAGGACCTGTCAGAAATGACTTTTTTCAGCCCTCTGAATAGTCCCTATACACATAGACCACCCAATCACATGACCCCCAAGCCACACCCACAAAATAAGCCACGCCCACAGAACTGGTAGTAAAAGATTTTAGAACCCACCCCTGGTTGGGGGTCACCACAACATGAGGACCTGTATTAAAGGGTCGTGGCATTAGGAAGGTTGAGAACCACTGTTCTAAATGAACTAGAGTTCTGACGTGTTGCCTCCTAACCTTTAATGATATCAAAGCCAGGGGTGAAATCCATCAGGTTCTTACAGGTTCTGGAGAACCGGTAGTGGAAATTTTGAGCAGTTTGGAGAACCGGTAACGGAAATTTTGAGTATTTCAGAGAACTGGCAAATGCCACCTCTGGCTGGCCCCAGAAGTGGGGTGGGAATGGAGATTTTGCAATATCCTTTCCCAAGGAGTGGGGAGGGAATGGAGATTTTGCAGTATCCTTCCCCTGCCATGCCCACCTAGCCACGCCCACAGAACTGGTAGTAAAAAAATTTGGATTTCACCACTGATCAAAGCATAAAGATAAAATACATAAAAGATGAAACAAAAGAGATAGATTTTTTTCTTTTTCTGACCTAGTATGCTTTGGCATGGGGTTGGGGAAGACATAGATATTAATTTATATTTTATGTAGAATGATTATTCAAATTTTCTGTATTAGCAGGATAGGCGGAATCACAACTTTCAGACTTCCATTCCAACATATCTAGAGGGTATAGGCCAGTGATGGCTAACCTTTTTGCCGTCATGTGCCAAAAATAGGGGGAGCACGGGGGAGTCACGCCCTTGTGTGCCCACACCCATAATTCAATGCCCCCCAGCACCCCCCGTGCATGCACGCATGACCCCACTGCGCTCCCCTGCTTTTGGCACACGACAGCGAAAAGGTTACCAGTAGGCCCAGTAGGCCCGTTTTTCATCCTCCTCAGGCTCCAGAAGCTTTCTTGGAGCCTGGGGAGGGCGAAAACAGCCTTCCCCAACCCCCCGGAGGCCCTCCAGAGGCTGGAAACGGACTGTTTCCTGACTTCCGGTGGGCCCGGAAGGCCTGAAAATCAGCTGGCCGGCACACACATGCATGCTGGAGCTGAGGTAGGGCAATGCTCGCGTGCCCACAGATATGTCTCCGCGTGCCACCTGTGGCACCTGTGCCATAGGTTTGCCATCATGGGTATAGGCTGTTCTTAGCCTTGGTATTAACCTAGAGCAGTGATGGTTAACCTTTTTGGTGCTGAATGCCCAAAGCACACATGCACGCGCAAATGCAGGTGTGGGTGCCCGAACCCCCAAAACGCAATGTGAGCACCCCCTGCGCATGTGCCCCACCCCTGCGCATGCATCTCCCCACATGTGCCCCGGCTCCCCCGCACCCCATTTTGGTTTCCAGGTTGGTGCAGGAGGCTTTCCAGGCCCAAACGGGGCTGTTTTGGGCCTGGAAAGCCTCCTGCACTAACCTGCACCCCCCCCCACGCATGCGCCCCTCTCCCCACACATGCATGTGCACATCCCCTACATGTGCCCAATCCCTGCGCATGCACGGCAGAGACCCAAAGACCATTTGGCCAGCGGGAGGTGCACACACATGCGCGGAGGAGCTGGGCTGGGACAACGGCTGGTGTGCCCACAGAGGCCTCTGTGTGCCATAGGGTCGCCATCACGGATCTAGAGTAACATGAACTGACAGTCAAAGAAACAGGTTATTATCACATAATATCTTGTGATAACAGGAATCTTCAGTACAGTATTTATTAACTACTTTTCATTTTAAGGAATACCAAGAGTATATATTAGCCCATAAATAATATGAAAATTATAAAATGCTACATCCGATGGTCTTCATCATCCATAGGGTAATTTGACCAGATTTCAGTAAAATTTCCTTTTACTTTGTTTTACACTTCTACCCTTGGTACTTTTAATTAGGTCAATGCATGGGAGAATGCAGGCTTAATACTGAATGCATTCAATTTATGATTAAGAAATGTATCTGTTTCTTCACCTCTTTCCCCAAATATGGGAACACTCCATCTCCTTACTGCAGCATAGAAAATTATGAGTTTGAAGAGGGCAAATTTATCGTTGCCTCTCCCCAAAGTGAACAGAAATGATTGTTTCATTCATATGCAAATACATATCTTTTCAGGCTCTAGCCATATTGACACATGGGAAGAAGCCCGTTTAGTTCAACAGGATTGGCTTCGGAATAGACATATATAGGATTGTGTTGTCAATTCTTAATAGACTGCATGATGCAATCCTTGAATTACATTTATTGGGCAAGTTGAGGATTACTTTTGAATATATGAATAGAGCGAAACCACTCTGAAGAGGCTGTCTTGCAGAAACAGACACAATTATTTTAAAGAAAGAGGAAGAAGGAAATGGGAGGAACCATCTAGAGCAGGAGTGTCAAACTTGCGGCCCACAGGCTGGATGTGTCACACGCTGGCCACACCTACCCCCATTTTAGCAAAGGGGGGGAGTCACAATACATCACGTGACAATATGATGCCGCGAGTTTGACACCCCTGATATAGAGGATGCCAAATGAGTAAAACAGCTCGACTTGTGTGAGTGGCAGTCCAGCACACGCACACATGCAGTTTGATGTGCATGAGTTGAGCTGTATGTGTGTGCCAACCCACCACTCGTGCGGCCCAGTTCTGAATAGGCCACAGTCCCAGTAGTAGGCTACAGCCCAGGGGTTGGAGACCCCTGATCTAACGGAAATAAGTTCCTAAGCCTGCTGCATCATGTGATTTTCTACTTAGTGACCATGGCACTTACTGACTAAGTTGCTGCCGCCACCTGTAGTTTGGACAAAAACTGGGGAGCAACAGGATACTGTAGGAGGAAATGAGAATTGTTAAACATTCTTTTATCTCTACCTCATTCTGCTAACAAAAAGATAGTTGGTGGAACACATTAGCTGAATTCCATCCTTTTTATTTCATTTGTATAACTACACTCCGATGTTATTGCAACTTTTATTTCTCTTTCTCTTTTAATGTTGCACAGTATGATTTCACAATTAGGCCAATATTCCTATTCTCTTGTTTATTATCGTTGTAAATTGTTATTGTTAATTATCAGTTCATCAAAGGGATTCTATTTTCCCAGTGCAAGAGTACAGAACACATAACAAAAAAATGCAATCTATTTATATGTACATAAGGGTATGCATGTATAAATGGCCAAAAGTAAGCTCTGCCTTACATTCATATTCTGGGATATGACAGAAATTCTATATAGTCTAGGAGAACTTTTCCCACAGTGGGAATAATTAATCCATGGAATAGCTTGCTTCCCAGATTTGTGGGTACTCCTTTAGTGGATGTTTTCAAAAGTAGACTGGAAACCATTTGTCCAAGAAGGTATAAGGCACGGGTGTCAAACTCGCGGTGCCACATTGCCATCATGTGACATTTCATGACGTTTTTTTCTCTTTGTGGAGCTGGAGTTGGCATGGCCTGTGCATGACACATCTGGTCCATGGGCCACCAGTGTGACACCCCTGGTATAAGATGTCCTGCCTAGAAGACGACCGAGGTCCCTTCCAGGCCTATGATTCTATGTTCTATACTCTAATACGGGCACCCAACTCATTAACATAGGTTGGAAATACATACTAGCATATTAACCATCGCTTGACAGCTTATTAAATAACTTTTTTTCCCTCAGAAGCAGAAATAAACATGCTTTACTAGCATGAACATAGAAGGAAGAAGTGATACATCAAATGGCTATTTGTAAACACAATTGTTTTTTGGTTTTTTTACAGGTCAACATCTGAACTTTCAAGGAGACACAAATACAACTATAGCCTTCCTATTTGTTTTTGAATTCCAAATATAAATCAAGTTTTTATCTGAAATGGAATATTTTAAAAGATTGAGAGCCACTTATCAGAAGATGCGGAGAGTGCCTACTTTATAATGATTTAGCTTTTTAAAATCAGCAAATCAGTGCATATAAGGATACTGCAGGCTCTCGTGACCATTAAGATGTGTTTCAAAGAGTATTATCCTGATTTTTGTTATTAAGAAATTAGAATATTATTCTAAGGAAATTATTAATCCTTGAAAACTGTTCCAATGCATAATCAGAACATTTACAATCTACTCCAATAGTGCAATCAATCATATTCCTGTAGACAGGCTATGCCAGAGTTTAGACAGACAACTTATGAATTGCTTTAAAATTATATTCACATTTGCTTTCTTAAAGAAAAAGTATCCAAGTTCATCAGACATGTCTTTCAAACTACTCCTATATATAGCTTTCAATCTAACAAAAGTTAGACTTTGCGATCAGAGACACATTGGCTGCAATTGCCATTGCAAACCTATAATTAATCTAACAATAAGACTCTTTAATGGAAGCCCAAGAATATAATACACACGTCTAGGAAGGCAACCCCTCCTATAAGTCAAATCTGACTCCTGGTGATTTCATAGATACAGGATAACATGTGGGATTTTTGGCAGCAATATGGAAGCAGTTTGCCACTGACTTCTTCCCTGATGGTTCCTCCTTCAGGTACTAACCAACTCCAATCCTGTTTAAATTTCAAAAATCAGGTATTTATACTAAACAAATTCTGTTGATGCAACACAATGTAGGATCACATTGGTACAAACTGGATCTAAACCCTTTTAGTTATATCTCACCAATCATTATTCACGCTTTAGATAACCAGACCCCGATCAAGTTTTGCAAACTTCAATTCAGATTAAAGCATATTTCCCGTTTATGGAGTTACAGGAATCCTTTAATCCCTATATACCATAATCTCAAAAGTCAGGATGGAGCACAAGTAACAAAAAAGCATGCTTAAAATGTAATTCCAGCAGCAAATTTCAAGCAAAACTTTCATCGTGGGGAGAAGAGGACGTTGTACAGTATATCAGTTACTTTTGTTGGAACTCTTTGGATTTTTTCCCCTTGACAGTTAATAAACTTGGAAGTTCCGAGTTTCTCTAAAATAATAGCATTACTAAATAAAAGGAGAAAGCCTTAACCGAGTCCTTCCTGCTAGACAGAAAAGCTATTATAAGTCAGCTTTCAGGCGTGCAATAAGAGGCATCCGCTTTCCTCGCCTGTGGAATCGCTCTTCGCAGTCGGCTCTGAGACAATCACAGAAGGCACTTACCCGTGAACAGCCGCAGCATACCAACAGCACCCCTGGGCGCCGCCATTTTGCATAAACACGCCAGTCACGTGGGAGCGGTGTTACACTCCCACCCATGGCCAGCCACTGAGCCGGGAGAAGACGGCAATTCAAGAGGAGGCAAAAACGGGCGCGCGAAAAGAGAAGGGGAGGTGCCGAGAGGAAGCCACGCCCCTTTCTCGGCTGTTGCTCGTCTTCCTTTCACACGATTGCTCGGAGAGCAGGGAACGCGAAGGTGGTCCGCGGCCACCCCCCCTCCCTCCCCCAAAGGCAACTTGGATTTTCTCGGGTTTTCCTTGAAAGCGTTTCGCTTCTTTGAAGAACCGAAGAAGCTTCTTGGATGAGAAGCGAAACGTCTTCAAGGAAAACCCGAGAAAGTCCAGTTGCTTGCCTTTTGAAAAAACAAAAATATGCTAAGGTTGTCCTTTGGGACAACCACCAGATGCCTGAGAATCTCCATAGACAAAGAGCAGAGAAGTTAACTGCGGTAGCAGGTTGCAGAGAAAAACATACATACATACAGGAAAGGGGAAGAATACATTTCAGAGTGGGTAACAATGTATACACAGGATTTATATACATACACATTGTTACCAACGTGTGCCTATATAATATATATTCTGTATATATCTATCTAGAGGATACATATGCGCGCGCGCATACACGTTACCCACTCTGAAATGTATTTTTCCCCTTTTTGGTCAAGACTCCTGCTGAAAAGACGTGGTCTGCCTAAATAGAAAAGGGTTTGCAACTGTTGTAGTTACAAGAGCCTTGATGGTGCAGCAGACTAAAGTGCTGTTAAGTAGCACTTAGCTGACAGCTGCCTGCAATTACTACGAGTTCAAATCTCACCAGGCTCAAGGTTGACTCAGCCCTCCATCCTTCCGAGGTAGGTAAAATGAGGACCCGGATTGTGGGGGCAATAAGCTGACTTTGTATAAAAAAAGAACACCACGTGGAGGGGGGACGAAAGCCCTACTAAGCAGTTATATGCAAAAGTATGAAGGCTATTGCTTAACGCATTGTAAGCCGCCCTGAGTCTCCGGAGAAGGGCAGCATATAAATCGAACTAATAAAATAAAATAAATAAATAAATAAATACCTATGGAGATTCCCAGTCATCCAGGTCATGGTCCAGTCAAAGGTGAAGCTTCTTGGATGAGAAGCAAAACGTCTTCAAAGAAAAACCAGAAAGTCTAGTTGCCTCTTGAAAAAGCACCTTTGGGACATATTGTACAGCTATAGTAGAAGCCAGCAGCATCCCTTGGGTGATGTAGACAAGGATAGTTGGGTATCTTTCTCCTTTGAAGGAAACCTTGAAAAGTTTCAATACTTTTGGTTTCTTAGGACAAATCAGCCCTTTTTGAACAGCGGGGAGGGGGGAGCGAATGGAATTGAGTCCTCTTGCTCAGCAAGCAGAGATACTCAGGTGAGTCCCGAGATACTCACTTGGGACTCACCCACCTACCTCACTTTGGGCATCCCCTGACATTCTTCACCTTTTTATCCACAAATGGGATGCGGAGCCCCTACCCCCCAGAAAAAGGCAGCAAGTAAAGTGAAAATATGGTGATTTTTTTCACTAAACATTTGACCGGATGGTTCTGAGCAGTCCCAGTTGGTCTCTAAATATCTGGAGCTGCTATATTTTCCCCAGATAATATACAAGTAGTCCTTGACTTACAACAGTTTGTTTAGTGACCAAAGTTATAACAGCACTGAAAAAGAGACTTATGACCATTTTTAACACTTAGAACCATTGCAAACATCCCCATGGTCATGGTCACGGTCACATGATCAAAATTCAAATGTTTGGTAACTGACTCATATTTATGACAGTTGCAGTGTCCCAGGGTCATGTGATCCCCTTTTGCGACTTTCTAACAAGCCAAGTCAATGGGGAAGCCAGATTCTCTTAACAAGTGTCACTAGCTTTACAACTGCAGTGGTTTATTTAACAACTGTGGCAAGAAAGGTTGTAAAATGGGACAAAATAGACTTAACAAATGTCTCGCTTAGCAACATAAATTTTGGACTCAATTGCAGTCATAAGTTGAGGACTACCTGTAGTACCGTAATGCCATGTAATGATGATTGATTGACTTAAGAGCCAGTTTAGTACAATGGTTAGGCTAGAAACAGGAAGCATGCCAGCTGAGTCATCCTGAATAAGTCCTTTTATCTCAGCTACAGGTTATCAGGCAAGGGCAAACCACTTCCAAAAATCCTTGCCAAAAAAACTACAGAGCTAGTCCAGATACTTGCACTTTGCCAACTATCACTGCATGATGGATTTCTGTACATTCTCTTGCCACTGCCCCAAAAGTTTTGAAATTGCATTTACTGATGTTGTGTATTCCATCTTGCTGGGTGATAAGGACTGTGCAAAGCAAATGATAACATACAAAATGTTATTACAGAGATTAAAGTATTTGTGTGGAAGTAAGCTGCCACAAATTTACTATAATACCAGGAGAGCAGACATAATTAAAATACATTGAATTACAACCACCACCAGGTCTACAAACTTTTTGAAGAGTATCTGAGATTAAGCTCTTGTTCTTGGGGGTGAAGTTCCACAGTCACATGGCTACAGCCAAGAAATTGTCCTTCCTGCTACTCTGAGGAATCTTACTAGGAAGATAAGGCACCTGAACTGGGTCTCTATTGTCCTTCCTAGCAGCCAGGCAAACTACCAACCAAATTACAAATGAGTTTAAGTATATTAATTGCCATATTTTGAACTGAGATCAGAAATACACTAATACTTTGTAGCTAATAGCTGGTAAGTCAGCTGATTCTGATAAAACCTCAATAACCCCCATCACACCAATAAAATTGGAGCTCAGTTCTACCCATCACCTACACCTTTCTGCTTCCATAACTTGACTTTGACAGAAAGCAGGAGTCAATAAACCTGAAGTAATTGGTCTAATTGAATGAAGCTATTCTGTAACTGTATTGGATTGGTCCACCTAACACTGGCAGACAATTTCAAATACTCTTGTGTAAAAAGCAATCCAAAGGAAATTATGTTGTGGCTTTTCCAGTTCTGCTAATCTACCAGTCGGGCCAGATCAAGCTAAATTAACCTTAAGGCAAGAATTTGACGTAGAAGGTCAAGCAGAATCTGCTGCCCTCTCATGGGATATATCATGTTAACAGAATTTTAATTCCCAAATGCACTTCATATTTATACCAAATTTTGACCACTATACTTTAACTCATGGAAAGTTGCAAACTTGTAATACTATGTGATCTTGAGCTTCAGCCACAAATGGTAACAGTCATTAAATGTAGTTAGGTGCTAATTTTATTCAGTTTGGTACACAAATTCATCATAATTTTTACTCGTAGGCATTGGGCCCATTAGAATGACAGACCATACATTTGGGGGGAGGTACTTTAGGTTTTAGTCTTTAAATTCCCCACCATGCCTTTCTATGTTGCATCTAAAGTTCTGCAGGATAGTCAAACCATTCAGTATTATGTTGTGAAATGTTGTAGACTTTAGTGATTTGGATCATGGATCCGAATATTCTCAAAGGTGAGAGAGGGCTTGCAATCTTTATTTATGCCATTGTACTTTGGTATCTTGTTACATCATCTCAATTGGTAAGCTAGATTTTACACATACTATACAGGGATTCAGACCAGTTTTGTTAATGCTTGTAATCTACTTTCTTTATTTCAGCAAAGTGCCAGTAGATTGAGATACTGGTTTTTAGAATCTACAACACAAAAATATAAAAAATCCAAAATACAGAAAACCACAGTCATTTTGAAAGTGATTAAAATGTCACATGAAATTTTGCAGTGGAGCAGTGATCATGAATGTATTTCACAATGCAATAGGCAGAAGTTTGCATGTTTCTTATAGAGAATCCTCAGACCTGAGCAAGTCGTTCTAGGACTCGTCGATAATCTGAAATAAGTTGCTGGTACGTCTCTTCCAATTGTTTATGTTGTAAATTTATGTCTATTTGGTTCAACTGATTGGTCAACTCTTCTGGTCTTAAACATCTTCTCATTTTGGCAATCTCTCTCTGCTTTTTCTAGAAAACAAAGGATTTACACATATGAACAACATTACCACATTTCACCACCTCCTGCCAATTTGTTGACACTGTGATGAAATGATAGATTTGTATTCTACTAAAATAAATTAAAGGTTAATTGGATATTTCCTTACTAGGAATGGAAGCAGAAAACGAAAAGAACTTGGAGAAGGGATATTCAGACAAAATAAAAAGAAGGAAAGGAAGTTGGCATTTGGGAAAGTCTAAGTGGTGGACAAAGTGTTCATTTACTCCTTCCCCTCATGAGAAATTCAAATAAAAAATTAAAATGATAGAAAAGCTACCTTATATGGGCCCATCAATCTTCTTTTTACATCCAATCTATAACTTCTGGATTGTTCTGCATTACTCATGTCTGTTGCATGTAACCGGAGAATTTCATAAACTCGCCGTGTATGTTGCTAAGAGTAAAAGGAAAAACATATGATAAAAGGAGTTGGAATTATTGCTCCCAATGTACAAAGTTAAAAATCTTGCCTACTGTCTTTTCTTCTTGACTACTGTTTCCATTCCTTAAACTTCAGCAATTCATCATATTAGTTTTTACCTATCCTCTTTTTTCAAGGACCTAACTTTCTCAAATCTTATTTATTCATTTTTAGCACTTATGTACCACCTAGCCAGGTTTTCCAGGTTTCCAGGTTGTTTAAAATAGTAAGATTAATACATAAAATTTAAACATATTAAAACCTAACCTCGCCAAGATATAAATTGTGAAAACATAGCAGACCATCCACACTAAACTCTTGATCGAAAGTAGCATATAATTCTAATAAGCAAATAAATAATTCTGAGTTGGGTGGGTGGATGGATGAGGTGTGTGTTACAATTTACTCACATTTTCATTCTAGGCAAAAGATTAATTTTCATCTTGCAATCTGTAAGTTTCAAACAGTCGAGCCTTTTGAACCTTTTCTCCCTAGAAAATTGATGTCCTAAATTCCTCAAAGGCTTTATTGAATAACTATACAAAAGTCAGATCTCAACAATAATTTGAAATTGATTGTTGGTAACCAATACAATATTACCATGAGTTTGAAAAAATAGTATCTTGATTCTTGACCTAGAAACTTTGTCTAAAAATTCAAAAAGCTACCTTAAAACGTGGTGTTCGTAGAACCTATCAGTAAAAGAAGCTGTACTGTACTAGTTTTCAACATAACTATTATATATAGTTTTGGTTACAATGTAGTCTTTCTGTAAATAATTCCTTATCTAAGGGCACTTTGCAGGTACTCTTAGACCCAGAGCCATTCGTTCAGTGTCCATTCAAAGTCATGGCAGCACTGAACAAATGGTAGTTATAACCTGTCCTCAGTATTCTGACCATCCTAGCACCCCTTTGGTCACGTGATTGCAATCTGGGCACTTGGCAAGCAGTTCACACTTACGACCAGATGCAGTGCTCTACAAACATATGATCACCATTTGCAATCTTCCCTGCTGGCTTACTCAAAAGGTCAATTGGAAAGCCATCAATCTGGGAAGATTACAAGTCACTAGGATAAGTATCCCCCACCCGTGCACCCTCCTGCAGATCCTCTGCACTTGCGCTGCATTCGTCAGTCACGATCCTCATGCACTCTTCCCAACACTTGTCATGCCTTTCTCACACTCTCACCAACTTGGGACATGACTTTTGCATACTCCCTCATGTACCTTTCCTGGACCTGTGGCTCTTGGGAACCCGTCCTGGCCCTCCTCCACATCTCCGCATTCCCGCCCCCTGCCTGCTAGTCTGGGACATGCAACTTCTTGCCAGCTTCTCCACTGACTTTGGTTGTGGGAAGCGGGCAAGAAATTGCCTCACCTAATGATAATGGAATTCAGTTAACAGTGGCAACCCGGACTGTAAGGATTGTTGGCCCTAGTGATGATGAGATCATGCTTATCAACATAAATTTGGTCCCAATTGCTGTCATAAGTTGAGGATTGCCTATATCTCTATCATTCTACACTCCCTGCAGCTGCAAGGGAAAAGAGAAATCAACAAAAATCTTATTTATCAAAGTCCCAGGTTGGATATAGAATACTTCTTCAAACAGGACACCAATGTGCAAAATGTCAATATTGGATACATTTAAAATATTATTAATACCTTATTTACTTTCAGCTTCTGTTGAGCTTCTATTACCATATCTTGACTGAAGCCTTGTTTCAGATTTTCTGGAGAAAAGCAGGGTAAATCTTGACACAATTTTACTAATACAAAATCTCGCAATTTCACATAGCTTTCAGATGGGTCTTCAGCTAGAAGAAGAAAAAAGACAATTGTTGGATTTGCAAGCAGATGTTTCCCTTTATGAATTACTACTACAAGACCATTCAAAACAGTTAAAGAAACACCCGCGATTATCCATGTACCCATACCCAAGGCCTGCAAACATTCCAAAGTTGCTTTCAGTAAAAAAAAAAATCCAACAAATCTACCACCAGGATTTGCTTAACATTCTCATTCAAATACCCAAGATATCTTCATTGCTTTATGAAAGTGGTAGGGGTTGGTGCTGTTCCAGTGGGCAGGTGGAACAACACAAGCACAAACAATGAGCACAAGCAATTGGAGATCAGTGGCCTTGCAAGTAACATGGTCCTATGCCATGTAGAGTTTACAGGCAATAACGAGCACTTTGAAGCTCAGTGGAAGTTGGTGCATCTGGAACCCACTGGAAACTGCTGCAGCTCAAGTAGCAGGCAAGAATGTGTTATGAAATGCCTGGAACTGCTGAAATGCTGCATTCTGCTGCATTCTGGACAAGATGCATCTTCTGAATACTTTTCAAGGGCAGACCCAACTAGAGTATATTACAGTAATAGAAATGTGGGGAGACTGAAGTGCACCTCCCATTTCTATTACTATAAGGAGTGCTTCCTCATATAGAAAATGTTGAAATCGGCACAAGATAGAATCCATTAGACTTGGGCAGCTAATAAATCTAAATACAGATAGTTTTTCTTAATGAAGCTAATTGGGACTAGAAACTCCATTAAGAGATGTGGTTGTAAGTTGAAAAAAACCATGTGACCACACTGCTTAGCAATGGCAGTTCTGGCAGTCCTGGTTGCCGTCATTAAGTAAGAACCTTATGTGACTTGCTGCCAGCTACCTCATTGACATGGTTTGTTGGATGCCAGCAGGGAAGGTTGCAAATCATGAACATGTGACCATGGGAAGTTGTGACAGCCATAAATATGAGGACCAATTGTAACTGCCACTTGTTCAGTGCCATTCAGTATCAAGTTCAAATGGTCACTGAATGATTAAACGAGAACCATCTGTAAATGCAATAAATCTATTAAAATCTGTGCAAAGCCTCTCCTGGCCACAGCTGCCAGTTACTCTTTGAGCGAAACTATTATCTCAATAAGACCTCCAAACTGCACAGCAGTTCTGGTGAGGAACTGCAATCCATTCAGAGCAAAAGACGAAGTTTCTGTATCCAACTCTCCTCCCCAATTTAATAGCTACCCAATTATGCCAGACTGAGCTGAAGCCTGTTCTTCTCCATCCAGACCTTCACAGCCTTCAGACACTAGGAACTCCAGACTCAGCAGCATACTGGTAATACCATACCGTGTCTCAATGGATGACCTCATCTAGTTAGCTTCATTTAGCTGTTAGGAATAGAGAGTGTACAGTCCTGAGGAACTCCACAGAGCAGAAGCTTCAGGCTCAACCCCTTTTCCCTATTAACAGTGATTAGATTGGCCTTGGAGAAAGGAGAAGGCCCACCATAACACTCTTGTTTCCCTGTGTCAAGAAGGGCCAGGACAGCTGCACTATTCCCCAGCTTCCAGCACATCTGAAGAGTTCCTAACCTCACTTCAAAACTTTTAACTCTTTGCTCCATGCTTAACCCTCCTCACAATCTATTCTGAGTCCTGCAAACTCATACCCAACCCTGGTACTGCCCCACTCCAAAACAACACTTTGCAAGGAGATGTACACAAACACGTTTCAAAAATAATAGATTGTAAAAACTAGCTCCCATTTTCCTCTTCTGAATATTCCAATAATGACTCAGATATAGTAACATCCCACTTCATTCTACATACATCACATCTATTTCCTACATTTTAGTTAGCTAAATGTACTGCATACATTCATTATACTTATACTACTACACTCTCAAAGACTCTTATCGATTTGCAATATAAACACAAACACAACCAATAAAACAATGTATCATAATACTTAAGTGTTATTTTTAGGCATCTGCAAAACATTTTTAAATAATTGTTTTCAAGATGATTCTAAACACTGGACATTAAATGAATTTCTAGTCTATACCCACGCACCCCCAGTGTTGTCTTTGCATATTTAACTTTTCATACATACATATGTATGCATCTATATTTGATAATGAAAACCATGAATTTTGAATATTTTTTGTTGATATCTCACAGGTTGATTTAATAGGCCACTGTAAAGAGCAATCCCTTGTGGTGAAGAAGCATTTTTTCCTACATATTTTTGGTTTCCTTCCACATAGGATTTTACTTAAAGATACTGTGACCAATGTTTTCTGTCTTCGGCAGAAGAGATTTTTATTCATCCTTATAAGGTGTAGCCCGTCTCATACCAGGATTCCCTCATCCTGGTAACTTGGACCACGGTCCTAGAAACCAAATCAATCCAATCAATACATTTTTGAATTTTTTGTAATATCTCCCAATTCTGAAGTCTTTCAGTCTATGAGCAACGAAATGAATATTAAAGCTTGGACTGTTATAAAAAAAGTGTTTATGTACTCTTGTTTGATCAATTCCATTATGTTGGTTTAATTAAATTTGCCAGTCTCAGTGTTTGAATTAACTCTGAATCAAAAAAGAGGCAAAATTATACAATGTAATTTATTTAGGCACAATAAATATATCTAATATTTCTTAAAAACTGAAGCCACTACTATCAAGTACTCTGTTCTTTGATCTAAAGTTATTTTTGTGCAAAAAAAAATGTAACAAATTGTTAGTATGGTCTCAGTAAAGACCTCTCATGAATGTTCGTTGCATCCAAAGTTTCAGAAGCCATGCGAATATTGGGACCAGACAATGAATGTAACAAACATGCAATGGCCTCAATTTAGCCATAGCTTTCTGTTGGCTATTCATGTATTCAAATAAACACTTTGTGCTAGTTTTGCTGATAAAGAAAAGATGGGAAGAGAGAGAGATTTAGTTTTATACAGGAAGTGTTCCTGCAAGGGAAAGAGGGAAGGGCCACAGATCCTAGACTGGCATTGGATGCATTATCTTAAAAATGCAAGAACTGGGGAAGAATTTAAAAAATGAATGAGGTAAAATTAAAAACAAAAAACAAAATATGAGCTGTGAAACCTGACTTAAATTGGGTAGTAGCTACATTGAAGACTTGTTGATTTGAAGGTAAATCCAGAGAAGAATGCTGAAGACCCAAAGAGGAAGATGTGTTGTGGGATGTAGTTGGACAGATTAGCCTCCTGGGATAGAAGATCATGAAAGATCAAAGATTTTACCAACTAGAGTAGAACCAGCTGGCAGCCAGACTCACAGAGGGAAAATTGCTCCCAGTATTTGTAAGACCCTCCTAAATTCTAAATTCTAAAATAAGCAGTGATCATATATATTAAGTCAACATTATGGAGTCCATATGCATTCCAGTCAGAAAATACTTATGTCACATAATATTAAGCAGAGAGGAAAGATTAGGTCACTCTGCAATTCAGAATCCTCAACCCTCTATGTTTATCTAGAAATGGAAAAGAGGAGGTAGATTAGCAGAAATGGCTAAACTGATTGGTCTGGTCAGGGATAAAACAAGTAATTTTATACAAGCCTGGAAACCTTTTATGGATTTTTCCCCCCACTGAAAATGAAAAAAAGAATGAAGTTTGGAAGTTTATTAGATTTCTATACCGCCCTTCTCCCGAAGGATTCGGGGCGGTGTACAGCCATATTAAAAACACATGAATTTATAAAATTTAAAACCAATTAAAATCGAATACATAAAAAATGGCCCATAAATTAAAAACACACATACACCCATTTAAATTTCGTATTAGGTCAGTCTGGCTTGCTGGAACAAGAAGGTCTTAAGGGCGCGGCGAAAAGTATGCAGGTCGGGGCTAAGATGAAGCTCTAGGAGCAGCTCATTCCAGAGGGCTGGTGCCCCCACAGAGAAGGCTCTCCCCCTTGGTGTCGCCAGTTGACATTGTTTGGCCGACGGCACCTTGAGGAGCCCCTCTCTGTGGGAGCGTATTGGCCGGTGGGAGGTTGTTGATGGCAGAAGGCGGTCTCGTATATACCCCGGTCCTAAGCCATGGAGCGCTTTAAAGGTGGTGACCAACACCTTGAATCGCACCCAGAAGACCACCAGAAGCCAGTGCAGCTCACGCAGGAGGGGTGTTACATAGGAGTCACATCCATAACCACCCGCGCGGCCGCGTTCTGGACCAGCCTCCAAGTGTTCTTCAAGGGGAGCCCCATGTAGAGAGCGTTGCAGTAGTTCAGACGTGACGTGACGAGGGCATGAGTGACCGTGTGCAGGGCATCCCAGTCCAGAAAGGGACACAACTGGTGCATCAGGCAAACCCGATAGAAAGCTCCCCTGGCCATGGCCATCATGTGATCTTCCAAAGACAGCCGTGCATCCAGGAGAACACCCAAGTTGCGAGCCCTCTCCAAGGGGGCCAGGATCTCACCCCCAATAGTCAGCGATGGAACCAGCTGACTATACCGGGACGCCGGAAGCCACAGCCACTCGGTCTTGGAGGGGTTGAGTTTGAGTTTGTTTCTCCCCATCCAGATCCTCACAGCCTCCAGGCACTGGGACATCACGTCAAGGGCATCATTGGGGTGGTCCGGGGTGGAGATGTACAGCTGAGTATCATCAGCGTACTGATGGAATCTCACCCTGAAACCACGGATGATCTCGCCCAGCGGCTTCACATAAATGTTGAACAGAAGGGGCAAGAGGACTGACCCTTGCGGCACCCCACATACAAGGCGCCTTGAGGTCGACCTCTGCCCCCCTGCCAACACAAACTGCATATGGTCGGAGAGGAAGGAGGAGAACAACCGCAACACGGTGCCCCCCACTCCCAACCCCTCCAATCGTCGCAGCACGATACCATGATCGATGGTATCAAAAGCTGCTGAGTGATCTAATAGGACCAGGACAGAGGAGCAACCCCTGTCCCGAGGCCTCCAGAGATCATCAACCAATGCGACCAATGCAGTTTCCGTGCTGTGCCCCGGCCTGAAGCCCGACTGGAACGGGTCTAGATAATCAGCTTCATCCAGGTACTGGGGAAGTTGTCGCGCCACCACACTCTCAACAACCTTCGCCACAAAGCGAAGGTTGGAGACTGGGCGATAATTTGCTAATACATCTGGGTCCAGGGAAGGCTTCTTGAGGAGAGGCCTCACCACCGCCTCTTTCAAAGAGGTGGGGGAAGTAGCCCTCACTCAAAGAAGTGTTAATAATCCCCTGGAGCCAGCCTCGTGTAACCTCCCGGGAGGCCAGCACCAACCAGGAGGGACACAGATCCAATAAACATTGTGGCAGCGCTAAACCTCCCCAGAATCCTGTCCACGTCCTCGGGAGTCACAGGATCAAACCCCTCCCAAATAACATTCTCAAGACCTCCCTCCATCACTCCATCTGGATCTACCCAATCAGAGTCCAGACCTTCCCAAATCTGAGTGACTTTGTCATGCAGGAATTGCACAAAATCCTCAGCCCTGCCCTGTAAGGGGTCTTCCCTCGCTCCCAGATGAAGGAGGGAGCGGGTCACCCTAAACAGGGCTGCTGGGCGGATCTCTGCAGACCCGATAAGAGCGGAAAAATAATTAAATGAAATTGTGATTTCTGGATTTGCTGATTGAAAAAAGAGTTGAGTATGGGACAGAGGGATTTTTGTAATGTAATTTTAAAAAGAGAGTACTGATAATAAAGTTTGTAGCTGCTACAAAGAAGATTGGAAATCACTTCTTTAATTATCCTGTTTCTTTTTCTAGCTGTAATGTTTTTTAAACTTTTTCTATTACATTCTGTTTTCTACCTTATTTATATATTTTCATGTTTATCTTTTATCTATGTTAAAATCTTCATAAAATGTATACTTTTAAAAAAAAGCATAGGTGGGAGGGTCCAAGTTTAACATTTCTGGATGTAAATAAATTTGCTAAATCTACAAAGGAATGCAATTAAGAAATCAAGACTAGATTCTTAACGAAAGTAACTTGCTTACTTTTATGTCTGGCTTTTTTAATAAAAGGAAAAATAACCTGAAGTAGTTTGTACTAAGTTTATCTGTAAAATCTTGAGAATCTACAGTAAGCTCTTGTGACAAAACATTTTATTATCAAGAACCTGCCAGGATAGTAACAATGCTAAGTACTAAAACCATTTTCTTCCCTAAACATTAATGTCAGGAATTTATCTCTTTCGATACCATTAAGTTAAGGAAGCTAGGCTGTATGAAATGGTGCAGTTCTGTTGACAGAATAATATACAGGTAGTTTTCGGCTTATGACCACAATTGAGCCCAAAATTTATGTTGCTGAGAAATTTGTTAAGTGAGTTTTGCCTCAATTTTTATGACTCTTCTTGTCACATTTCTTAAGTGAATCACTGCAGTTGTTAGATTAGTAACATAGCTGTTAAGTGAATCTGGCTTTCCCATTGACTTTGCTTGTTAGACAGTCACAAAATGTGACCATTCATATATATGAATAAGTTGTTGAGCACCCGAATGTAAATCACATGGCCACGGGGATGCTACAATGGTCATAAGTGTGAAAAATGGTCTTAAGTCACTTTTTCAGTGCCATTGTAACTTTGAACAGTCACTAAATGAACTGTTGTAAGTCAAGGACTATCTGTATAGCAGCACAACACATTTCTCTTCGTGCCTGTGCTTTCAAAAGATTGAGGGCTAGTGGGGTACCAATACAGGTCTCGAACATGAAGGGGGTAGGGGAAGGATGATACTGTTTGTGTAATGCCAGATACCACCATTCTCACAAGTCAAACTCAAGAGCCCTAACAGAACTTTCGTTTGCTCAGCTAGTTCTTTTCTTATACCAAAACTATGCTGTTACATATTGCGTATTGCAGCTCCCAATAAAAAAATGTTCCCTGAAACGGCTAGAATTTAATCAAAAAGTTAACCAGCTCATCAATAACTATTTTATAAATGCAATTACCTTGGGTATCTCCCTTAGTTTGATGCATTTTTTAATATAGCCACCTGATAACTTTCAATATCATCTCAGTTTCCTAATTGTCTATCCTGTTCCCATTTGTTCAACCCAGTTGTCTTTTAACAGCAGCAATGAGAAATAGATGAAAAACAGAGATCCATCTCTGCATTTCAAGCTCCTAGTCAAAAAACAGCATGTTCCCTAGCAAATTATTCTACAGGGCAATTTAATCTGTTTTAGAGTACTTTTACTGAAAAATACGCATCATGTGCCATATAATGAGACAGAGCCCTGTTATGTTTGCTACAATGTGTACTGGCAGTTCCATTTCTATGTACTGTTAAGTAACACAGTAAATATGTATCTTATTAAAAAACTTGAGATAGAATTTTTAAAATTGACATTTACCTTACTCTTAGTGAATGATATGGAATATGTGGATGACCTTGAGTGACAAGGGAAAGAGATGCTGGCTAGGGAATAATCAGACGGAAAGAAGCCTACAGCCACTTAGCATTGAAAGAAAGAAACCTAGGGAAAAAACACCTTAAAAGTGGCGAGGGAAAGTTTGTAACTTCAGACTTACACAATTCTTTTAATGTAGTCTTATGACAAGACTTCATTTAGTACACTTAGTTGTGTTTCCTGTCTGGTTTACCACGGAGGTCTGACAGTCACCAGCTAGGGCAGTATTTTTTTTAAAAAAAAATTGGTGTAGGGTGATGAAATGGTATCATGTGCGATGTTATATGGCTTTTATAAATAAGACTGAAATTCAAGTACAGATATGCACTCGCCATTCAGGTATATTTCTAAATTAATTACATTATTTAACTGTACATGAATCTCTCTGTGTTTTTACCCTGCCACCATCAAATGGCAAGCCATTTTTAAAATTTAGAAAATTTAAATCATACAGTTTAGATGCAGTATACAGATAACTTTTTCTGAGCACATTCATTCAATTGCATAAAAGGCACACGAGGCTGAAAATTTGCATGGTAGTGATTTGCTTCCAATACACTTATGCTACCAGCATTTCTTACCCCACCACTATCCTGCCATCAAATATTGATTTGTGATTTGATTTGTGAGGAATATGTTAAAATACACATTATAATAAGGTTGCATAATACTTCAGACTGAAAGGCAAAAAGGTGACTTGGAGCATGCAGAGGCACCAATGTACTACCTGTCTGCAATCCCTAAGACCAAATATATCTTTTCCCAAGACTGTTCAGCAGCTGCAGGGAGCAGACATGCAATCCCAGAAAAAGACACAGCTGCTTTGAGTTGCAGACAAGTGCTATATAAGGAGCCTGCCCACTCCAAAACACTCCTTTGCCTTTGAATCCAAAGCATGGGCACAGCCCTACATTATAATACAAGAACGACCCTGTGGGTTTTGAAAAGTGGCTTGTGAAAGTATATCAATTTTTGTTTAAGAAACACAAAACTTGAAAGTGTACAAGAACAATTTATAAAGACTATCTCATGCTTTCAGTGTACCACAGGGACAAATATGAGTTCAAATGAACTAGTATACCGGATACCAAAGAAGTTTAATCATTGCCCCTTTCACAAAAGGGTCTAGGATCATAAATATTTAAAGGGGAAAATAGTTTTATGACTGTCCCCTTCTGACAGCTCCTTCTAAAAGACGGGTACTTACAAAAAAGATGCGAAATATGGCAAAATCTGCAGCATAAAGGATAATTGACAAAGAGATAGAGTAGCCACATGGCGAGATACGCCGCAAATAAATTTAACAAATAGATAAATAAGAGGAATCTGTGGATCCATGTGAATATAATTCATTTATATTTATTTTGCTAACATACCATACTATCTTTTACTATATACATATAGAGGGTACTCTTCTGTATGTTACATTAGAAAACAATGGCTTGGAAACTAACATCCATGGAAGCACAGTCTTATTAGAGTTTTCTACTCAAACTATATTTTCTCTTGACTGAAAGGAGGATGAAGCAATTTCTACTACTTTTCCTTGTTCCCTATAGTTTCTTTGGATGTGGTATGACTGCTTCAGACAGTGAAGTGAAGGGGCAAGAGTCAATAAAGATTAATTTCCTGCTTACGTTCTGCATAAAAATAATAGAAATGTCTGATTCTTTTCTGAATATCACCTCATGATATTTCTGATACTTATCAGAGACAATTACACAGAAGTTTTTATTTTCCTTTTATCTTTTTGGAGAAGCTAGTATATTTCACTTTTTAACTTTAAAAATAAAGTTATGGTTCATTTGTTCTATGGTCAACTTGAACCTTTTCAAAAGTTGAGTCCAAAATCATTTTACAGGATTTTTTTCATTTCCTTCAGACACACATATATTTAATCTCTCATGTTTAAAAACACAACTGTAAGCATAAGAGAAATAGGTTCCTTAAGAGTAGTTTTTGATTTAACAGTTTGCCTCAAGCAAACAATCTCTCCAAGGCAATTAACCACTCCCCCCCACAACTTAGATTCGTCAAGCCAGCTATGTACTTCGCAACCAAAATGCCTAATTATCTGGTAATCCTTGAGCAAAAGGGATGGATTTCCGTGATGCACTCTTCTCAGTAAGAAAAGGATTTGAATAATTATATTATACACAGTTCTTATGTAAGATAGTATTATCTTGATCTCTGATTAGTTGAACTTTGAAAGTTCACTTCATTTTGACAGATGAATTTAAAAAACTAGTAGCTTCAATGAAGATTCATTTCACATACCTGTTATATCAAGCACTGTAGGAGATGACATGTAGTATCTATGGACAGTTTCTAATAGCCGGGCTCCATGGCCTTCTCCTTGGAACGGAGGCAATATCAGCATTTGGCTACAGGAAGAAGGGGAAAAAAAGTTAACTAAAAGCTGTACATTTTACTTTTGAAACTTATTTATAATGATTTGCTATATAAAGGAGTCCGTATACAAGTAACTCTTGAGATTCTTTCCCATTTTAGATGCAAAGAACAAAGTTTTAAAAAACGCAAAGCCAACCAAAATGTTCAATAAAAAAAAATATCCCCCCCCAAATTAAAACCAAAATTAAAACCATTATCAACTATTATTGGGAATTTCAACAGTCCACTCTTCTGAAATAAAAGGCAAGGCACGTGTTATGCTTCCAATTACCTTACACGTGGCCGGGTTTTGTCTGGGTACACATAGTAATTATAGACTGTCATATAGCCTACAGTCGCAGAGAGTGTCGCTCCATCCTTATTATACTTCTCAAATCTGCAGATAAAACAGAAAGCCAAGCAGGTCAATTACAGTCGCGCTCCCATGCAGTGTCCATTTTCTTTTCTATTCTGTGACTGAATTTTCAGTGTCAGCAAGCTACTCTGTGCGGGCCCAATGGGTACACCTGCTATGTTCTGAATGTACAATTCACTTAATTGGTGTGCAGCAACTTGGATAAATCAGACCTCTTTACAGCACTTCACCACACTTGCCTATTATAACGATGAATAGGTGGCAAGTAAAAGAAAACACAGGCAAAGCTCATTTTACTGTTTAAGCCCTACATTCAGAGCGCCAGAGGACAACAGTATTTAATTTGGCTCTATTCTCAAGGTCTTGCGAAACATAATGGATGCAAACTCCAGCTTCATAAACAATAGTTTTTTTCCTGTCCTGAGAAAAATATCATTATACTGTCCCAATAATTGGCCAGCCACAATTAAAATGCAGCCTTTATGGAGGTAATAAGGTCCACTATTGCTTTAGAATTGTACCTACACTAGAAAGTAGTTCCATCTTTCATCATCCACGTCAATAAAGCTCGCTGTTTCAATAAACCACATCAAGAAGGTCTGAAGCCTTTCATGATACTCTCGAAAGCCTGGGCATGTCATGTCAGCCTAGGGAAAAAGCTAGAAGAAGTCAGGTGAAACTTTTCACAGATGTGAAAAGAGCTCTTAGAAGGATATATGCAGATTCTTTGGCAGGCAACTATGAGTGCACAAAAAGTGATATGACCCCCCCCCCTCAAATAATTCTTTTTACATATATCGCAAACAATTAACTGAATGTCATTTAAACATTGTCATGAAAATTTGTCACTTTGGGCAAAATGTCTTTTTTTTTTTTACCTTGTATATTTGATATGTTATGTCTTCACCTGCTTCTTCATTATGCAAAGAATATGTATGCAATAATATCCCAAACGGCTTAAAGTTAACTTCTTTTTCCAGCAGAGATACCAAGTCATCTACACTTCTGCTAAAGCCTGGGGGAATAATTTCTCTAATTTTACTTTCCACATCATCTGCCTGAAAACAAAGAAGGAAAAGCAATGGGAATATAAACTCAGTTACTGGAAAGTTAAATATAAAGTAATATTTTTCATATCTACCCCTTGAAGGAATCCTTCTAAAATTCATCAGAAAGTTGCTGTATTTTTCCTACTTTAGAAATTTCACTAAGGGAAACTCTTAGTTCCACTTTAAAAAAGATAAGAAACAAAAAAGGCACAATCATTATATCATCACTGATGCTAATAATGGCTACTTAAGAAAAAAAATTAAGTTTAGCCAAACATTTACCATAGCTATTTTGCTTTTTGGTTGTCGGAGGACAGAGGATTGTAGTAAAATAGATAAAACGATTTTCTCAAAATAACACAAACAGAAATAGGTGTCAGCTAGGTCATAAAAAAAATGCTGAGACTTGGACAATATTTCTTCTTAAAAATAATTAAGAAATCATACAGGTAGTCCTGCCTTAAGCACCATTTGTTCAGTGACCATTCAAAATTATGATGGAGCTGATCAGACTTACGACCCATGCCCAAATTTACGGCCATTGCAGCACCCCTGTGGTCACATGATTGCAATCTGGGCACTTGGAAACCTGTTTGCGCTTAAGGCAGGTTGCAAGCGCCCTGAAATCACATGATTACCATGTGAAATTTTCCCTGCTGGCTTCTGTTGCTGCCGCCTGCCTAGAGGTTTCTGGGGGCTGGCCGAAAAAGTATGTCACAAAATCCAAGCTTGGATTTCAGGAGGGCTTTTTTACCCAGCCTCCTTGAGAGCAATAGAGGGGTCTGACAGATTGGTTTCATGCTGTGCAGGGAAGTGCCTCTTTGCCAAACCTTGTTTTTCCTATCAAGGACACTGGGTGACACTTTTTCACCCAGCCTCTTTTGAGAGTCACAGTGCTGCCTGCTGGAATTGCTTTCACCCAACCAGGGGTGAACTTCACATAATTTAACAACCGGTTCGCCTAGTGCAAAACTGAAAATGTGAGCGTGCGCATGCATGTGCGCTTTGCTTGTGCGTGGCTTCAAACACATGGTGATTTCATGCATGTGGCTTCCAGCACCCCTTTGTTCTGACCTAGGCTTCCCCAGCAGCACAAAGCCGAGTCCTCATCCCGATAAACCTCTTTTATTTACCGTATTTTTCGGTGTATAAGACGCACCAGAGTATAAGACGCACCTTAATTTTGGGGGAGGAAAACAAGGAAAAAAGTATTCTACCTCTGCCTACCAGCATTTAAAGTAGTGCCGCCCTCCTCCTCCTCCTGAAAGCGAGAGGTGCAGGGACTACTCACTTTCCCCCAGAGACCCCTCGCATGCTCTGGGGGGAGGAACAGAGCACAGCCTGAGGAACAATCCTCTTCGGATGGTCTGGGGTGGGGGGAATCGAGAGAACACCTCGCAGGCCAGACCGGTGCAGCTGCCAAGCCCAAAAGTCTCGGGGAGGCAGGGCAGAGTTGCCCCCCCCCCCCCAGCCTTTTGTAGAAAGTTTAGCGGGTGCTTTACGGAGAAGTTCCTGGGCCCTGCTGCCCCACATCCCAGGCACTGAGGGGGGCATCTCTGGTCCTCGGGGGAGGGGACACACGGCTCTTGCATCAATCAATCCCCCTGCCCGGCTCCGTGCCTGCATGGCCGCCCCCAGGAAGCTGGGACCCCCGCCCGGTGGGTCCTTCGCAGCGACAGAGGCGCCAAGCGGATGTGGCCCGATCTCGGGCAGCTCTCCCCACCAGCTGGCCAGCCCTCCTGTCACCCACCTGGAAGGCGAGTGCCCCGCCATGCGGGCTCCCCTGGGCCAGCCGGGCAGCACCGAACCGAGCTGCGGGGCTCTTCGGGAGTGGCAGCACTGGGCGACGTGTGCCCAGACTGGAGGCCGCCCTCTGCCCTACCCTACTTGGGGCTCTCAGTCCGGGCTGCCTTCCGCATGCTGGGCGCTCCGCTCTGGCTGCGGCGGGCAGGCAGTGCTCCTTCAAGGCGAGGTGGGCGAGGCGGCTCTGCCCGGGGCCTCTCAGGGCGCCGCTGCCGGGAAAGGAGTGTCCCGGCAGGGCCCAGGAGCCGTCATCCCCCGGATCCTCGACCCGGCTGGCTCCTCGGCTCGCTCAAGCTGCTGAAGCCACGGCTCCAAGGCCAAAGGTGAGCTCTGCGTTGCCCGAAGGCACCCAGGGAGCCTGGCCTGTGCCGAAGCAAAGCCCAGCTGAACACTGGAGGGGTTGGGGCCGGGGGCTGGTCTGCATTGGGGCTCAACCTGAAGGCCTTTGCCAGCCCACAACACGCAGGCGCCTGTTCCTTTCAGTTCCCTGCCGCCTTTAAGTGCTTTAAAGCCCGAAAATGGCCGAAGGGTGGGGGCTGGCGAGTGGGCGGGGCTACATTTGGCGTATAAGACGCACCCAGGTTTTCACCCCCTTTTTGGGGATAAAAAGGTCCGTCTTATACCCCCCAAAATACGGTAATTTACAGTGAATTGCTCTCCAGCAAAGTCTTTCCTCTCCCACAGTCTTTCTAGATATCAGGCTTGGAGAGTGGCCAGGCTTGGAGAGAGGCCAGGCCGATATCTTTCAGACTCCACACTGTAACGTACAATACTTGGCAAGAATGCAGGAACAGATTTTCACCCAAATTAATTATCTCCTGCAAATTCCCCTCCCCTTCGCTCCTCTTTATTCCCTATGAGAGGGGCCATTCACCGTCCACCTGTGGCTTTACTCCTGAGTCAACCCTTGTTCTTTAGCTGTTCCCTTCTGGCAGCTCTGCACATGCGCACACTGGGAACAGGATCCAACTGTTCTGCCTCATCGATATCCAACTCCAAAGGCAGATGACAACTATCAGACGGCCCTGGCCCCAACCCTTGCTCTGACGCAGAGCCATCATCAGAGCTTTCCCCAGATTCCAGGACTGGCCCATGTTCCTCCCCAACCTCCTTATTGTCCAAATCTGCTGCCAGATCTGCTGGCCACTGGCAGGTCACAGCAACCTTCTCGGGCAGCCGCAGTGAATAGAGAGGGCAAGGCGTGGAAATCAGCTGGGTTCCATGGGTGGGGCGAGCGAGCCAGAAAGTGAGATATATGGGATGGGATAGCACCGGGGTGGGTGGTCGAAACTACAGGTTCATCCGAACCGGTCTGAACCGGCAGCAGCCCACCACTGCACCCGACATAGGGTGGAGTCTGTTCACCAAGCAGTTTTGCTTTCAAGGAGACTGGCTGAAAAAGCCCAGGCTGAAATCCAAACAGGATTTTGGCATGGAGTATTTGCAGCACAGGGCATTTGCACCCAATCTTCAGAAATGAGGCAACTCCCTCTCATTTGTGGGGGCTGCCACCAAATGCCCAATACTGCAAATGTTTTGTGACACTGCCGACTAAGGGAAAGGGAACTGAAATGCTGGGCTGAAGAAAAGAAACTTGGATCACAAAGATCTAAGCTTTTTCTTTCTCCAGCCGAAATCTGCACTTCCCTTTTGTGTAAAAATGGGAGCTGCTGCTTTTGCTGTGTCTGCTTAATAACTGCAATGGTGACAGCCAGGATTGCTGTCATTGAGCAAGGCAGTCATGTGGGCATCTCACTTAACTTATGACCTAAATTTTGGGGTCAATTATGTAAAAAAAGTAAGTCAAGGAGTACCTATAAATCAAAGTTGTAATAAAAAAGCCCAAACCCTAGAAAGCAAAAATTATAGAAAAGGTATTTTTAAAAAACATATACTGATTTTGAAGAATACATAATACATATGCATTTTTATTTTAAGAAAAAACACATTTCCTAATCCCAATACAGGTAGTCCTCGAGATATGATCACAATTGAGTCCAAAATTTATGTTGCTAAGTGAGACATGTTGTTAATTTTGCCTCATTTTACGACCTTTCTTGTCATGGTAGTTGTTAAATTAGTAACAAGGTTGTTAAGTGAATCTGGCTTCCCCATTGCCTTTACTTATCAGACAATTACAAAAGCTGATCACATGATCCTGAAACACTGCAACCGTCATAAATATGAACCAGTTGCCAAGCATCAGAATTTTGATCACATGACAATAAGGATGCTACAGCAGTTATAAGGGTGAAAAATGGTCTTAAGTCACTTTTTTCAGTGCCGAGGTACTAAATGAACTGTTGTAAGTCTAGGACTACCTGTATATTCTTAGTAATATACTGTTTATTTATAATAGCATGGTTAATATTTGGGAGGGTGAGTGCAGCAGTGGGAAGAAAAATAATGTCATGTGGATGGGACTATGTTGTATACTTGGTCAGCACTAGATTTCAGGTTTCTTCCTGGGCTTTCAAAGGGTTTGGTGTTTTTTTTTAAAAAAAGTATGGAATGTATTAGTTTACACTACAGTTTTTATATCTGTGTTTCCTGAAAATGGCAGGAAACCATGCTATAACTGATTTTCTGCAGGTTGCAATTTATCCACACTTGCTCTGGAGCATCAGTAATAATATTTTTCCATACAGTATTGGGAAATAAAAATTGTGAAAACAGCACTGGTGTTTTATTCATAGCTACTTGAAAACCTCTGATAAAATACAACTATGTAACTATCCAGTAACGAAAAGAAAATTTAAAAAGACATACTTCCCATACATTCGTTATTTCTGAGCAGTGCATATTCAATCCATTCTTATACCCTAGAAGCTAAGCAAAAGCAACTCACACAAACTAGGGCTTGCTAGCCCCAGTATAAAGATCAACACTTTTCTCACCCTTATATATAAACTAGAACCCAAGAAAAATGCAATCAGGCAAATATCAAGAAAGCCCAGAAAATACTGTCCTACCTCAAATTACTTTAGCAATTTAATAAAGACTGCAAACAACTATATCTCGAGAACTTATTTTTAAATCTAATTTAATCAAAGGATGAGGAAAACCGTACACATTTTATAAGCACAACTGAATTAAGAGTAGCCTTATTAAATAGTCAAAGTAAATGTGATAGACTATCAGCTGAGCAGACATCATAATCCTTTTCAGGCCCCCAAACGGCCACTTGATTGAATACGTTTACTACTTCTCTTTAGCCATGAATATCTGATGAAGTTTAACAATAATGTATTGCTGCTTCTCACCAGGCAATAAAACTTAATGAATTGGTCTCAACTTAACAAAACCCTCCCCCCTCAATACAACTCCTAAAAGCCTGACATTACATTCAACAAAATGAGCTTACATTCTATTCAAACCATGCTCTGAACAATGAGCCCAGGTTTTTACTTAATGGAGTTTGTCATGAGTTCAGCTGTAATGTTTGTATTGTATCTATTTCCATAAGGATTGACACAAGAACACTTTGTATTAACTTACTAAGCAGCTCTTTCACACCGTTTACATGCATGATGAGTATTAATTCTAAACCAAGACCTTTGCTACTTAGCATTCAAAACTGGGAAATTAAGATGCTTAGGACAAAATACACTACAAAAGGCTAATACAACACACTGCTAATGGCAGTCCTTTCAACTATTATCCCCCTAAGTAGAAGCAATGCACCTGCAAAGGAATAATACTTCACTATTAGATATATTTTGGGATGTAGAGTATGGATGGAGTTCAGCCCTTGCATACTTCATTCTTAACGTCTTGATGCTATTAACATTCATATATATCCGCTTTATATTTCTAAGATGCTGTTGTGTAATTAATGTACATGGTTCTACAAATTTGCTTTCATCTTATGCAACTGATTAAAGTAGTGGGGACAAGGCTAAAAGACATTTTTCTAAACTAAATCTGTGTATGTAAAGATACAAGAAGACTGCCTTTATTGAGCTGTACTAAAATTGCCAAAGTAACTCTTAGAGACTATTATAATAATAAAAACAGAAGGCCAAGAGATGAAAACCAAACTATTTTTTAATGTAGCATTATTCTTTAGTACATTTTTATTCTACAGGTTAAAAATCCTATTAGGCTCATG
Source organism: Ptyas mucosa (assembly GCA_012654045.1). NCBI lineage: Eukaryota > Metazoa > Chordata > Lepidosauria > Squamata > Colubridae > Ptyas > Ptyas mucosa. Next base: position 30,427,606 of record WNWU01000006.1, on the reverse strand, counting down.
CAAGTCAGCATTGAACTAAAAAAAATAGCTCTTTCTTTTATGACTTATATTATCTGCTCACAAGGTACTTTCGCCAACTATTGATACAGGTAAAATGCCATAAAAACAAGCCATTGTCAAAACTCAGACTAATGGTTCTGGTCTTGTGCGCTGGTTAACAGTCTACCATTTTTTGCATCAACTGAAACACCTGGTCTGAGTTGCCAAAATTGTGGAACAAATAAAAGCAGATTCAATGTAAACACTGAGATAATGTTTTATTAACATAATTTCACAATTCCCCTCTCCCACATTAAAAATAAAACAATATATTTACGGCTCAGGGGTTTTTTCACATATTGTTAACCTAAATTTATAATCTATGTCTTAACTTTCAACCTCAAAAAATGTCAAAATACAAAGTAAAATATATCTAAACTACTCTGCAATATGAGAAACATTCCATGGGCATTCTGCCCATCTTCCTAGTTTTGTTACCCAAAGTAAAAAAAGAGCACCAACACATAAGTAAAAAGATTCCTGAGAAACTTTTCGAATTCTTGAGCCTGACAGTCTACTTTAGTCCTGATGATTAAGGACACCAATATCAAACACTGAAAAGCAACAATGTTTTGGTCCTGATTAAAAGGAGATGTAGCTTCCTACCTTAGAATAAACCTAGTATCATCACATTCTCGCAATATTCAGAAATGACCAACAATTTAAATAGCACTTATGCTTAGAGCTGCCATGGGATAATTCTGAAGTGGCCCATGAGATCAGACAAATTATAGTTTTACATCAGTTCTATTTCAAACGAACAGATACAAATAAATGCAAACATGTAAGTGAGAATTTCTTCAGGCGTATATACTTGAAGCATGAAATAATGTTAAGACTTCTGATGCGTATGCAATTTACTTGTATAGAACAGACTTTCCAACAAAGGATGACAAATTCCTAGAAAGCTTGTTTACAATACTCATTAAATGTTATTCCAAGTACAATAATAAAAGTTATATGGATTGTGATAGTGAAGGAGTTTGGAAATAAACGTGATCATAAAAAGCTGAAGAGAAGCAACCTTAACAAGTTTAGATGACATCTGAATATTTGATTTTACCTCCACACACTCGAAGTTCTCATTAACTTTTGATGTATAATCAATGCGAAACAGTGTTGACAAGTTACCAGCGATGTAATACAAAAGAACCTTCAGTCCCTTGTAACCAAAGGCAACCTCACTGTAGGAGAAACACAAACTGAATTACTGAAATGCTCTTCTACAGTTGAAAACTAGTAAACTCCTAAGATAATTATCATACATCACAGTAACCCACAATTTGTTTTAATTAATTATAGTTTCTTGAGCAAGACAATCTTGGAGATGAGAAATTCAGATGTTTGGCCAACTTCTGATTTCAGTATTTCCATTTTAGTTGTTCCTGCTTTGTACCTCTAGGGATTTATTACTGTATTTGGTAGAGTATAAAAATGAACCAAGAATAACCCTGAAAACCATTAATATTTATATATCATTCCAAGTCACAGATGCAATTGACAAATAATTGTTTCAAATTGTGATTTATTCACCTAAAACAATTGAGCTAGAAACACAGAGCAAATCATTGCTGAGATGTGCCAACACAATCACAAAATTATTATTTCTCATTGAGATAATTCATTTGCCATGAATACCCAGAGAAAAATATTTTAGTATTATTTTATAAGATTCCCTAATGTATTCAGGTATTAGCAACAAAACATGTTAATAGTTATGCTGTAATATTATAGCATAAATACACATATTACATAAAAAACAAGTTCAAAAATAATTTTTAAAAACTTTATAAATAAATGGATGGCAGCAATCAAAGTCAAATATTCCAAATGACTCAGGGTAAGCATTTTACAAAAATTGTAGCAGATTAAAAACAGTCCTGGAGATACCTCAGACCCAAGCCCGGGATTTTAAAGGTCAAAAATAGCACAAAAAAGCCAACAGAAAGCCAGTGCACAGCCTAGAGCACCGTTGTAATGTGCTTATATTGGCACAGGCTGGCTAGTAGTCAGGCTGCTGCATTCTGAGGTGTCTGGGTGATGTTCACAGACAACCATAAATATAGCACATTGTATTAACTCAGGCAAATGCAAATGAGGGTATAAGTTGTATTGCAAGGTCCTTATATTTAGGTAAGATAGCAACTGATGCACCTGCTGAGGTTGGGTGAAACTCCCATCCAACAGAATCAAGTTACAAACTTGTATCTTTCTGGGCAATGATACTGGAGATGTCAGACCATGTGATGGACAATAATTACCCAGTCTTGTTTGGATTCAACTTCAGAATAAGTCATTCATCCAGAAATTCAGTAGTTTCCAATACTGCATCAAAATATTGACAACACCTCCTGGTATAATTTATCTCTCTCTCTCTCTATACACACACAAAAGGTAGACTTGTTGATTTGCTAACGTTGGTGCTGTTCAGTTTTATTTTGATTTTAAACTTAATTTAAAGTAATTGTGTTCTTGTTTACCATGGATGCTTAAACTACATTGAGGAATTTTTGTTAATGCTGTTAACTTCCTGAAGTGAAATAGATTATGTTGGTGTACAAGTTAAAACAATAAGAAAAAGTGAATGTTATTTCATTCATAACAATTAAGCTCTAGCTTTATGTGGATCTAAAGAACCACATACCCAAAAGACATTAAGGTTCATATTTCTAAAATAGCAGCCTATTGTTTCACATGACAAAACTATTTCTAAATTTTAAGGAACTTCCAAAAGCACTGTAATGTGCACAAAGATCTCTCTGATAAACTGAAAGACACAAAGGATAAATACAAAAAATGGAAAGAGGGACACATAACTAAGGTATTATCAGCTGATAGCCAGAATCTGCAAAGATGAAGTCAAAAAAGCGAAGGCTCAGAATGAACAAAGACTTGCAACAAAAGTCAAAGAAAATAAAAAAGGTTTCTTGCAACATATAAGTAACAAGAAGAAAAATCAAGGAAACAGTAGGTCCACTAAAGAGAGAAGATGGCAAGGAAGTAACAGGCGATAGAGAGAAAGCAGAGCTGTTTAACTCATTCTCTGTATCAATCTTCAGGCAAAAAGAAACTAGTATAGCCCAACCTACCAAAAACATAACTGTAAAAGGCAGACTGGATATAAAAATTAAAATAAGCAAGAAAATGGTAAGAGAACACCTGTCTAATCTTGATAAATATAAATCACTGGGTCCTAATAGATCACAGAGTTCTGAAGGAGCTGGCAGATGTTATCTCAGAACTATCGTACCATATCTTTTAAAAAAATCCCAAAGCACCGGGGAAACTGCCAGAGGAATAAAAAAGATATGTGGTTCCCATCTTCAAAAATGGGAAGAAAAAAAACAGACCCACAAAACTACAGACCAATCAGCCTAACATCAATCCAACATTATTAGAAAAATAAAAAAACATGTCTGTGAACATCTAGAAACAAATGAAGTTATAATTAGTAGCCAGCATGGGTTTGTTAAAAATGGATCATGCCAAACCAATCTTATTTCATTCTTTGACGAAGTGACTAAATTAGTAGACCAGTGAAATACTGTGGACATAGTATACTTGGATTTCAGCAAGGCATTCAACAAAGTAGACCACAACTTACATCTTGGTAAACTAGAAAAATGTGGGATAGACAGAATCACCACTAGATGGATTAGTAACTGGGTGACAAACTATACTCAACGAGTAGTCCTTAACAGTACTATGTCTACATGGAAGGAAGAAAGCAGTGGGGTATCACAAGATTCTGTCTTAGGGCCAGTATTCTTCAATATCTTTATAAAAGACTTAGATGAGGGAATAGAAGGGGAACTCATCAAATTTGCAGATGACACTAAGCTGGCAGGAATAGCCAACACCCCAGAAGACAAGCTCAAGATCCAAAAAGGTCTCAGCAGACTTGAACAATGGGCCCTATCCAACAACATGAAATGTAATGTGGAGAAAAGCAAAGTTTTACACCAGGCACGAAAAACCAAAAATACAAGTACAGATTAGGTGAATTCCACACCTGGAATACTGCAACCAATTTTGGTCACCACACTACAAAAAAGATGTTGAGACTTTGGAAAAAGTGCAAAGAAGAGCAACTAAGATGATTAAGGGCCTGGTGACAAAAACACATGAAGAATGGTTGCAGGAATTGGGTATGGTCAGTCCAGAGAAAAGAACTGGTGGTGACTTGATAGCAGTATTCCAGTATTTGAGGCTACCATAAAGAAGAGGGGGTCAACTTATTTTCCAAAGCACCAGAAGGCAAGGTAAGAAACAATGGATGGAAACTAATCAAGGAGAGAAGCAACCTGGAATTAAGGAGAAACTTCCTAACAGTGAGGATAATCAACCAGTGGAACAGCTTGCCTTTAGAAGTCGTAGGTGCTTTATGACTGGAGGTTTTAAAGAAAAGACTGAAGAGCCACCAGTCTGAAATGGTATAAGGTCTCCTGCTTGAGCAGGGGGTTGGACTAGAAGACCTCCAAGGTCCTTTCCAGCTCTATTCTGATTCTGATTGATTGGACAAGGAGAGGACAGAAGATCACCCACATGTGCTCTACATAGCTGCTCCTCATGAGGAAACTCTAGAATGGGTGCCAGCAACCTGCGGCTCTGGAGCTGCATGTGACTCTTACAGCCTTCTGTTGCGGCTCCCAATGCTGCTGCTGTTGCTACCTCCAGAGCACAGTGAAATTTAGCGTGCTTCACAATGGGGCAGATGGGGTCCCCTCCTCCTCCTGGAGCCCATTAAGAGGCAGAGCCACAATGCGACCCTGCCCGCCACTCGCCCCGGCAACAGCAGCAGAGTTGTTGGCTCACTCTCGCCTCCCAGATGTCAGTTGCTTTTCCTGAAGAGCCTGCAGGCCGCCTGTGTTGTGATGCCCCGCCTCCCCACTGGATAGCTGGTGTTCGGCTCCCCGCCAACCAAGTGATCGTCAGCACGCTGCTCGTAGGCTGGTTGACCTGCGGACATCAAATTCCCACCACCCAGCACCAGTTCAGGGGCTCCTTCCCCTCCCCAGGCATGGCATGTGGAATTTGACAGCAGCACGGGTGAGGCTAGTGTCTTGGAGCAGAGGACGGTCGCATGCCTCCAGCACTAACAAAGGCCAGAAGTAGCCATCTGCCATTTCCTACTGTAGAGAGAGAAGGGAAAAAGGAGAGGAGAGCGACAGAGGAGAGTGGATAGAGAGACAGAGAAGGAAAGAGGGGGGGGTTAACATACCTGAGATCGGTGGTTGGGAGGGGAGGGGTGAGGCAGGGCCGGGTGCAGCAAATAATTTAATAACTGGTTCTCTGCCCTAATGACGGCTGGGTAGGTGTGGCTGGGGTGTGTGTCATGTGACTGGGTGGGACTGATGTTGAGTTGGCCACACCCACCCAATCACACCAATCACATCATCTTATAACACCGAAGCAATGCCAAGCGTTCTGTAGATCTTGACTACAGCTAATTATATGGCAAAAATAATTATAGATCCATATATTTATTGAAAGAACTGCATGCAATTTAATAAACATTACTGTTAAATTTTATGGCATCAGTACAAAATCCAATGTCTTAAAACTATTTTTATAATATCTTATGTCACTTACTCATCCCCAAAAACTTGATGGCTGAACTCTGGATGAAATGTTGTACTATCATCTTCCAAATCCTCTGGGAAGCGGACTAATGAGAAAAAGAGTTGTTTGCATTTGAATAGCTAGCAGTGGTCTGCCAACATATTTTGGTTAATTTACAAAAATCGTATCAGTGGGAAGAGCAGTATAAAAAGGAGGGGTATCTGTGCATCTAGAGAGGCTACACTGTGTTTGAAATCCTATCTACTACTGAGCTATTATTTTTCAACTCTTAAACTCACTCACCCACAACTCATTTCTAATAGGATGGAGACAACTACTTCAGTTGGCATTATTACAATGGAATTGTGGTTATCTAGCAATCTGTAAAACTCCAGCATTCCTCATTAGGACATTACAATATATTTTCTCGAATCCCACCACTGGCAGAGTATAAATGCTAATGCAAGCAGAGCTTTCTGCTACCACCAAGAGAACATCTTGGAAGAGGGAAGTCAAGAATCTTCTATGTCAGTGATGGCTAACCTTTTTGCCATCGAGTGCCAAAAGCGGGGGGAACGCGGGGAGGGGGTCACGCACACACGTGCCCACACCCATAATTCTATGTGCCCCATCCCCCCAAGCATGCGTGCATGACCCTGCCGCGCTCCCTCCACTTTTAGTACACAATGGCACGATGGGCCAGGTGGGCCCCTTTTTCACCCTACCCAAGCTCCAGAGGCTTTCTAGGAGCCTGGGGAGGGTGAAAATGGCCTTTCCCACTCCCAGAGGCCCTCTGGAGGCCAGAAACGGCCTGTTTCCTGACTTCCGGTGGGCTCAGAAGGCCCAAAAATCCGGCATGCGCATGCACGCTGGAGCTGAGCTAGGACAACGCTCGCGTGCCCACAGATATAGCTCCGTGTGCCACCTGTGGCACGTGTGCCATAGGTTCGCCATCAGGTTCTATGTTGCTTTAGTCATGCATTTTGGGAACACAGAATTGCTCAAGCCCCAATAGATAAATGCTTTCTTCAGTTTCAAATACATGTCACGGCAAGGTTTTCTTTGTTACAGAAAATCAGTTTGACAGACTCTACTGTAGATATAGTCCATTAAATAAGTAGAGCCTGTACAATTTCAGATTGACATTATTACAATTTCTGATTCAGAATGTAGTGATATGGAAAAGAATCTATTTTCCATTATCTTCTCCACAGTATTTTTATGTTTTATCACATATATCTTTTAAACAGTCTTGAATTCCTAAGGCTTCTTCACACATTGCCACTTCCATATCAAAAAGCAAAAATGTGTGCACAAATCAACTGAATACAGGTAGTCCTTGTTTAACAACCATTTGAAGTTATGACACTGCTGAATGAGGGACACTTATGACAAGCCTTATATTCCAGCACTGAGCAACCAGTTCACAATTATTATGCTCACGGTGTCCCACAGTAATATAACCATGATAACCATTTGTAACCTTCACTCTGGCTTCTGACTGCAAGGCTTAGTGTTGGAGTTCCTGGTACTACTAGTAAGCGAGAACTACCTATATAAGACTAAGAAAATTTTAAAATATCAGCAATTCCAAGATGAAGACTGCAATAAATCTTACATTTCTAGCTTTGCTAATTAACCAACTTTCCTGAATATGATTTTGACTTGAAGTGATGTTTAAGCCCAGTTCTAACACCTATCTGATGGAAAATGCCTACTTCTCTGTTCAATACTCATCCAGATAACTTTCAAATATATTCAGCACATAACAAGAGATGCAACAAATCATTAAATAAGTAAAACAGGAACCATATTATTCTACTGTTACAGTAATTCTATAAAGATGCTTGCACATATATACATGAAAGATTATTGATACTTTGCTAGCCTTTAAAAATCAATTTTTATTTAGCAAAAACTGCTGAAATAGTGGGTTCCATCAGAGCTATATTTAAATTTTTACCTAATTTTAGATGAATTGCTTCATTTGTACTACACTTGTACTCAGCCAATTTCTTTTCCATAGCAGAGAGACCTAGGGAAAAGAATTTTAAATCAGTTTTTGCCACAACATAAAAAGTACTTAAACAAATATTTTGCTTACATATTATTTTATTTTAAATAAAAGTAAGGATATCAAGGAAAGAAACAAGCACCTTAAAAGATGGTCTAACAAGCACAACTCTTCACTATGATCTTGTAGTTCATATGTCATGTTTGTATTAGGCCATTTGTCCAAAAGAAATAAAATGTGTGGTCAAGGAAGTATGCCTAATCAAGTGGATTCTTGTTTTTCTTTCAGGGATCAAATTTCTTACTGTGAAAGTGTGCACTTTCTATTGGCTTGAGCGTCATACCAGCACATGTTGAGGGCTACACTCCAAAAGTGGGTATTGTTTTGAGAGTGTCTATGGAGATTCTCAGTCATCCAGATCATGGTTGTCTCAAAAGGGCTTTTTCAAAAAGCAACTGGACTATGTTTTTTCCTCTTGAGGAAGAAGACAATGTTTCGCTTCTCATCCAAGAAGGTTCATCAGTTCTGGCTGCATGATTTGGGGGGGAAATGATTTGGGGGGGAAGGGGGGGTAATGGAAGGAAGGAACTAATGTCAGAACTAATCCTTCCATTTTCTTCCCCAATCCAGCCAGAATTGATGAAGCTTCTTGGATGAGAAGTGAAATGTCTTCTTCCTCAAGGGGAAAAACATAGTCCAGTTGCCTTTTGTTTTGATGTTTTGTTTTGTTCAGTGCCTCTGAGGTAAAAGTGCATCAAGCATTAGGGTTAGATAGAATTGGATTTGGCTGGTTATACACTCAATCCATCCCCATAGAAAATTTAGGATAATTCTTTGTTCACTTCCTCAAAATCCAGTTTGTGAACAGATTGAAACTTCAGAGGTCTTATCACAATTATAGGAACATTCTTCAACTTTATCTGGCTTCATAAACTGGCAATTATCCACTCTGGCAACCAATAATAGACACCATATTCTGAGGATCACTGCCACAAAGCAAGGGGCAGGACCCAGTTTTCCTCTCCAGATTCCTTACAGATGCATTGTACTTTTAGAAGCTCAACAAATTGGGAGAGACTATACTTTTACTCATGCATTTCAGGTTGGAGAAAGATAGTTGTCCTTTCATTACTTTCTGCATATGGAAAGACCGTTAAATTGAAGATATAGTACAGTACATTGTCTTCCTCAGTTATTAGAAATCCTATGCCTAGACTCTGAAGACTTCATCTTGCTCAGTTAACTCAGAATTTCAACCTCAGCAATCACAAGTCTATTCTACTACTGGTTTATTCCACAGTGGAATAAAGTAACCCAGGCACCTGAAGACTTAACTATTTATATACTCCACTAACAGATTTATTTATAATTCATCCTATATTAGGCTAGAAAATTGACATAAATGTATTTGAACAAATCTTAACCTGGTAATAGTTATTCACCACTATAACATATTATGCAATTGAGAATAGGATCTATTTTTAAGGACTGACTAAATGGCTATTGCATCTATGAATGATCCCTTAAAGCAGTGTTTCTTAGAGTGTGGTCCTAGGCTCCCCGAGAGTACTCCAAGGACTATGTTATGAGTCTGCAAATTCAAAATTATTTGTCAGATATTGTTTTACATTTGCAAAAATGTAAAACAGTTGCACTTTTCTCATTACTATTTTTAATTTGTTAAAATAGTTTTTTATGAAAAGTATTTGTTAATTTGTTTAATACTTTATTTTGATACTCAATAAATATTGTAGGAATGTGTCAATTTTAACAGTTAATGTGGTAAATATCAATAAATATAACCAATACCAACAAAAGTTCTTTTGGGATCCTCAGTGTTAAGAAACACTGCTTTAACGCAATAACATTTGTAGCAATTAAGAAACTGAAGCATAATACTGACTCTCAATCTATGACCATATAGACTTTTAAGTGATAATGTCCTCTAGTTGTAATGTATCTTGTTTGTTGTATCTTGTTCCTATGTAACATGAGCAGATGCTATTCTAAAATTTAGTAAAGACATCTATCTAATACACTAAACTCAAAGGAAGTAAGGCCAATATTGCACTTAAAACTACTAGAAAAGAGAGCAGTGCAATTCTATTCTCTGATAATTATGCAAAGTTCCTTTCATAAAATTAATGAATAAAAGAGGCATGAACTGCTTCAGAACCTATACATATTAGTTCAAATTATTACAACAGTGGCTGGCATCCTAAAAAAGTGATTAAATCATAGAATGCATGAATTAAGACAAAACCTTAAAGGCTCTCTGGTCCTCAGCATAGAAATTACTAAATATTCCGGAAATATCGCTACCTAACATCCCCTTGAAAACTTATAAAAAGATACACGAACCACTATTCATTTGACTTTATGTTGGAACAAATAGAATTTTGTAGCCTTATTCAGGTTTGTGACATTTGCTGTAACTTCACCCATGCCAGAAGTTAGTTACTTATGTTTCAGAGCAACTTTCTGCACCGTGGATTTCTCAGAGGCTTTGGCCTACAACTCCCATTCTGACTACCAGGTATAGAGACTAGCTGACAAGATGCTGCAGCAACTCAAAATATCTGGAAAGATCTGTGTCATTGCAAATTACATTTTTAGCTTCAATCACAGTGGTTTTTTTCCAACATTTTCTTCCTCCCAGTGAGAATGAAGACAGAAACAAGGTACAGGTGCAAAAGTCAGTGTCTCAGTGTTATATCCCAATGTCCCCATCACTCATCAATTCCTGGCTGCAGGGACTTTGCAACACTCAGAGATCACCACCCTAGAAGGACTAGTTTTCTGTTCTAAAATATCTATAGATATGTAAAAGCACATATCTTATAATTATTGCAGATTCTATAAGCTTTTCGTTTCCAAAAAGAGACAAACACTTATGCCTAATGCTAGAACAGAGTTTATAATGTAATAAGTTTCAAAGAACATAAGCAGGAGAATTACAGGGTTTTTGAGGAACAGGAGTTTCCCAAGTTACACTGAGGCACTGAGATGTTTGTTGTCAAATACTTTTGTTCTTCAACTTAATGAAATTCAGATGTATTAAACTGCCAACTGCCATAATGGATTGTGAGAGCACCAGTATGGGAAAAGCTGTGTTAGAGTAATATGCTCCGATATTTTCAAACATGATATTTACCATGATAACCACATTTAGTGGTTATTTACTTGGGGAATCCTCTTTGTTTAGGATAATGATATGACAGTCACACCATGGTTGCCAGTTTTGGCTCAGTCTATTCTGCAACAGCTTAAAAGGTAGGGGCTATAACAGTGGTGGGTTGCCCCCAGTTTGCACCGGTTCTATAGAACCGGTAGTAAAACTGGCGGGAGGCTCCGCCCACCGACCCCGACATCATCAAAACGCAGAAGCTTCTGCACTTGTGCAGAAGAGTGCGCGGCCCTGCTGTGAACCGGTAGTAAAGGTAAGTAGAACCCACACCTGGCCTATAATATTCAGTAGTTTACACCAGGTTTATCCAAAGTGGTTGACATCAATCTCCAAGGGAAACAATCTAAGGGGTTGATGTTATAATTATTCATAGGGCTGTTGAAGTAATATTTGCTAAATTATTTTCACATCATGAATACATGGAGGTCAACAAACAATCTGAAACTTCATGAAGGGGTCGATGAGCTGAAGAGTTTAATGCTTTACTTTGACCATGCAACCTCATTACAGGTAGTCCTTGACTTATAACCACAATTGAGCCCAAAATATCTCTTGTTAAATGAGAAATTTGTTAAGTTAGTTTTGCCCCCTTTTACAACTTTTCTTGTCACCTCTGTTCACTGAATCACCGCCGTTGTTAAAGCGAGTCATGTTTAACAACTGCCGTTGTTAAAGCGTTGTTTGTTAAGCGAATCGGACTTCCCCGTTGACTTTGCTTGTCGGAGGGTTGCAAAAGGTGATTGCATGACCCCGGGCCACTGCGGCCGTCATAAATATGAGCCAGTTGCCAAGCCTCCAAATTTTGATTACCTGACCGTAGGGACACTGCAAAGGTCGTTAACTGTGAAAAACGGTCCCAAGTCACTTTTTTCCCCGTGCTGTTGCAACTTCGGTCACTAAGTGAACTGTTGTAAGTCGAGGACTACCTGTACTAATCAACCACGGGTCCACTCCACGGGAATAACCCTGAAGGACCAAGCACACCCCTTTCTCCTCCGAATCGTTTGTGAACTGGCCGTCGGCGGACGATCTTCAAAGGGAGTTGAGAAACAGCCACGAACTGGAGGACAAGACAAGCCTTCCCCGTTTCCACCAGCGGGGACAGTTCTCCTTCCCTTTCCCCGCGGCAGAAAGAGCCCTTTCCCGCCCAGCAGAGCTTTCCGGGACGGCAGGTTAAGAGTCGAAACCGGGTGGGCTTCCCCGTTCATCCCCTGCCAGACTCTGGCTTGGAAACCTCCCTCGCCGAGAGTGCACCGAGCGGACACCGGAGACCCGGGTCTCCAACCCGCCCCGTTTATGCGCCCGGAGGGACCCTCCTTACCCGCCATTTCCCAAACGGCGGCGGCCTCGGCGCCAGCGAAGTCAACAGACCCAGCCAAACTGAGCGAATCAAGCCGCGCGCCCACACGCCGGAAATGACATACTCGGGTAGGAGGGGGGAGGGGAGGAAAGGAATTGCCCTTCCGCTCGTTCGGCGCTAAAGGGACCGGAGCGACGTCCGCAGGTTTTTTTCCCCACACGCATGCGCAGTTTGGACATCCCTCCCCTCCCCTCTCCTCTCCATTATTGCCATTAATTCTGAAGGGAAAACTTCAGAATTGGGAGCGCTTCGGGATAGCCCCGCCCAACTCGATCTTTCAACCAGTCTTTTTCCGAGGAAATTTCCAACGCCACAACTTGTCATTTTTCGTACTTCTCCGTCGCAATAGTAGTGACACCTTCTTATATTATAATACCGTAAAGTTTGGGTGAGTTATAAATACGGTAAATCTCTATGGAGATTCTCAGTCATCCACGTCATGGTTGTCCCAAAGGTGCTTTTTTTCCCCTCCCAGTAGGCAAACTGGACTTTCTCGTTTTTATTTAAATATAAATTTATACATCTATAAATACGGTAACACAGATTGCAAAAAGAAGGAATTCTGTGTATGTGCATGCATATATATTTATCGGGTGAAATCCAGCAGGTTCTGACAGGTTTTGGAGAACCAGTAGCGGATATTTTGAGCAGCTTGGAGAACCAGCAAATACCACCTCTGGCTGGCCCATAGTGGGGTGGGAATGGAAATTTTGCAATATCCTTCCCCCAGGAGTGGGGAGGGAATGGGGATTCTGCAGTATCCTTTCCCAGCCACGCCCACCAAGCCACGCCCACAGAACCAGTAATAAAAAAAAATTGGATTTCACCACTGATATTTATGTACACTCGGAGTGGCCCTGATTTCCTCTTGAGTTATTTAACTTATCTGAGTGCTTAATAGTTGCTCAAGAGGCACTTGGCTTCACAAGCAGGATTCTGCCTCAGCTCTCTTCATCCTGGGGGACAAGCTCATTATATAGCCCCAACTTGTTCTGCTAGATTGCGCAGAATCCCTTTCTGAAACAGAAACCAATCATGGTGATGTTTCTGGTACAAACCATGGCTAAGCGAGAAATTGAGATTTTGGAGTTCTTTGAAGTGTTGGATAGTTGTTGGCATCTATTGCTCACCAACGTTGTTGTCTTCCTCTCTTTAGTGGCATCATTGACTTTTTCGTATTTTTTGGAATCTAGATGCTTTTACCTGTACTGACAGTCCTTGACTTACAACAGTTCATTTAGTGATTGTAGTTACAACGGCACTGAAAAAAGTGACCGTTTTTCACACAATCATTGCAGCATCCCAATGGTCACATGATCAAAATTCAGATGCTTGGCAACTGATTCATATTTATAACGATTGCATTGTCTTGAAGTCATGTGATCCCCTTTTGTGACCTTCTGCCAAGCAAAATCAATGGGGAAGCCAGATTCACTTAACAACCGTGTTAATAATTTAACAACTACAATGATTCATTTAACAACTGTGGGAAGAGGGGTTGTAAAATGGGGCAAAATTCATTTAACAAATGTCTCACTTAGCAACTGAAATTTTAGGCCCCAAATTTTAATTGCCTTAAGTTGAGGGCTACCTGTAATGAGATATCAACTGGTAAGGGGTTGTAGCTCTAGGTCAGGGGTGTCAAACTCGCAGCGTCATGGCAACGTCACATGACGTATCGTGACTTTTCTCTCCTTCGATAAACCAGCCATGGGCATGGCCAGTGTGTGATGCACCTGGCCCGTGGGCCGCAAGTTTGACAACCCTGCTCTAGGTATTGCCCTTGATAATGCTCAGCTGTGTTTTCCTCCGCCATTAAGTGAAGTTTTTGGAACAGTTGACTCATATTTTAGTGGCTCATACTCCTGCACGTGTGAAGAGTAAAATATATGTTTCACCAGGTGCTGACTGAAGATGCCCAGTTGCAGGTGTCAACATCCAGAACTCTTCAGATGGGAGATGTGAATTATGACAGCAATCCATAGTCACCCAGCTATGAGGCTAAGAAGCAGGGGTGGGTTCTAAAATTTTTTACTACCGGTTCTGTGGGCGTGGCTTATTTTGTGAGCATGGCTTGATGGTCATGTGACAATTCTTTAGGATTTAGCAGAGGTACTAGTCTACCAGGCTTTTAACTGCTTGCAGAGCTGTACCAGTCTACCCGTTTATTTTTGCAGGCACTGGTCTACTCATGTATTTTTGCAGGCACTGGTCTACCCATTTATTTTTGCAGGCATCGGTCTACTCATTTGTTTTGGAGGCACCAGTCTACCACCAGACTGCCTTTTACCACTGATCAGCAGTAGGGCGGCCCTTTGAAGCCCCACAACAAGAGTTTAAATAGTTTTTCCTTATAGCCCATCAGCTGGGACTCAGGAGGCAGCAATAGATTGAGGGTAGGGCCAAATAAAAGGTAAGAATAATGCGGGGCGGGGGGGCGGGGCAGAACCGGTTCGGTGACATCATATTATCACCACTACCAGCTCGGTGGAACCAGGAGGAACCCACCACTGCTAAGAAGCATAGGGTGAATAGTCTGATAAACTGTGCAAGGGCAAGAAAAACATATGCCGGAATTAAACTTCCATGTCCATAGAAAACAACCAATTGTTTTAGTGACTTCTTTTTACTATGTAATAAAGATTCTTATCTATCGATGCCAAATGTTGGAGAGCCTGAATATACAGTATATGAACCTAGGGCCTAGGCAAGTCATGCTGAGTCAAATGTCTGCGAAATTGTGTCAAAGTCTTAATGACCCTGTCATTTTGATAGCCCTTATCTTCCATTACTATTCAAATATTACTTTACAATGTGAATAATGGCTACCAACTTCCTGGGAACTATTATTAACCGTTGATTAAATTGTAAGCATCGATATTAGACTCAGAAAGCTATCAAAGTGAACCAACTAGTTCAGACCATGGATCAATTAACCCAAAAGCAGATAAAATCAGCTAACTCCATAAGAGGTGAGTCACCCACTGTGGGAGCACAAGCTTATTCTACAGCTGCTACCAGAGCAGTTACCACTGTTATTCCTACAACCCTCTTGATATCAAAAGTTTGCTTTGTTGCCAGACAAATACATACAAAAATCTCAGCAAATTTACAGTCCTTGTTCCTTTTTTGGCTGCAATTAGATTAAAATCTCTTGTCCAAAAAGTCCCCCCCCCCCCGTAACTGAATGACATGAAATCCTTGTTGCGATTATGATGTGGGTACAGAAATCTGCAGAGATAACTCTCAACCATCATTAGTAACCCCAATAAATTTGGTGGGAAACGGAGCACAAGGCAGCCAAAATGAATGAACATAATCAATTGCTATATGAAATTCAATGGTGGACAGAAATGTTTTTGTGGACAAACGAGGAGGAAGAGCCAAATTTACTGCTTTCCTTAATCAAGGTAAGCTCTAGAACTCCCTGAGATAAGAAGACTTTCTCAAGAGATCAGGTCTGGATAGGATTTGTGATAAACCTAATTGCTGTATAAGACTGAGGAAGCTGCAAAGTAGATAACCTTTGATTGAGGCTAATCCTGATTTGGGCAAAGGTGCTAATTTTGTAACAGTTGAGAGCTAACTTCAAGGATCCTTTTAAGCAAGTATCAGCCAGCCATGAAATTGTAAGAATCCAGTGCAGGAATTAGAATTCAATTAGAATTTAAGGCTTGCAAACCTTTGCTATCTAGTCATCCTGGTTTCCTTGCAAACTCAGACTGGCACCAGAATGTAACTTTTTTATTTTTTTTATTTATCAATTTTATTTGATGCCTATCTCGTGGTTCAGGCAACCCTGAGCAGCTTAACCCTTAACAGATTCTTGGGTCACAATCAGCTTCATAGAATGCAAATATATTTTCTTTAACATAAATGGTGTTTGTTTTTGTTTTTTTAAGTAATGTGCTGCGATTTGGCAGGTTCCTGAATGGAAAGTGATCAATTTCCCTCATGATTCTATTACACTTCTGTGAGAAAAGAGAACAATAAATTTTCTGGAAGGATTAATGGAGAGAGAGAAAAAGCAGGCCTTTTTTGAAGGTGACAATCACAGCCATACATTTGTTAGTAGCCTTGACAAAATCTTGGTAGTTTCATTTGTTTGTTTTTTTAGATGTTGTACTACCATAAGTTCGGGGAAATCAGAGGATGTAACAGTCCAATTGGTTTCCTAGTTAAAGGCTTAGGACATTAGCAAATATGACAAGAAGAGATAAGATTTTATGTCTCTAAAATCTCTGATGAAAGGCTACCAAAAACGTTGGAGCAAAAGGTGCATTTCTGAAAAAATCCAAAATGACCAACAGTTTTATTGTCAAAAGACAGTATAAATCTTCTTCCCTGAGGGTAGGAGAGAGCCATTTCAATGCAATTCCTCCTGTCCCAAGGAGAAAATATTAAGAATGTTCTCCTGAAAAATCATATCCTCAAACACATACAGTGGATTTTGCTGTTGAAAATCTGCTTGTTTATAAAGTAAAAAAAAAAGTGATTCCCTGCCCCCAAAGTGTCAATAGTTGAGGTTAATACAGGATGAGAAGTGGAAAAATACTGTAGTTGCAAAATCATGGCCGCAGGCATTTCATAAGGACTAAATTTATGTCAACATTTCCAACTGGAAATACCTGTGCAGTTTTGCACAAAGCACGTGGTCTCGGGGTTGCACACAGGTCAGCATACCTAAGACAGAAAGTCTTTAAAGGCTGACTCTCTTATACTCAGGGAAGGGCTGAAATGGTGGTATAGTACTGGTGTGTGGAGATTTGGAAAACGGTTTGGAGAAGTGGATTCCAGGGAGTCAGAGATCCAAAAGAAGAGAGGCATAGATTTATATTGTAGTGTTCAGGGAGGACAAACCTCCTCCCCACAGAATTCTACAGCAGAGCATTGAAGGAGCAACTGAGACACACGGTGGATCATTTAGCTTGAAGCAGTGCCAAAGAACTGAAGGTCACCAAAGCAGAGAAAGCTTCATGAGAAGTTGGGAGAAGAACGTAACTTGGTTGGGTTTCCAAAAAGCTGAGACAAGAACAGCAGTGCAAACAAGAACCAATTGCTGACCCCCATACAGGAATAGCCAGCCAATGAAACAGTCAAACCTACTAGGAGCTACTGATAATAAAGGGTGGTAGAAACAAGCTCTTCTGGACAAACTTCTCTGGACTTACCCTTGGTGGAGGAAGGGATCTGCAAGAGTTGGTAGGTACAGTAGGAGAGCAGGAGACTAATTACAATACCAAGTAGCAAGGAATTCCAGTAGAAAGGAACAAACCATCCAAATCTCATCTTGAACTAAGAGCACAGCAGACAAACAGAAAATGCTAAACTACTCTCTACATGGCAAGAGAGAAGAGAAAGATTTGTTTGCCATTCTCAGATGTTTGGAACTGGAAGAGAATCAACTTGTTGGAAACTTACCAGGGCTGGTCAATTGGTAAAGTCTAAGACATTTCCTTTACATCATTTTGGACCTTCTGGCATTGGGCTCAATATCTGACTTAGTTCCATTTAATGTACAGTCAGAATATTTGATATATAAAGAGATGCATTTCTACAGATTTTCTAAAAGCAGAGTAAGTTGGGGCCAAACAAACTTCTGAAGAAATGTACTTCATTATCTAGCAATGATGCTATCCAACACTGGAAGTTTTTAAGAGATTGGACAACCATTTGTCTGAAATGGTGTAGGATTTTCTGCTTGAGCAAGGGATTGGGCTAGAAGACCATCAATGTCCCTTCCAATTCTATTATCCTGTTATCTTTGTTGCTGAAAGTCCACTGTTTGAAAACAGGATCTCATACAGGTCTTAATTTCAGTGTCGTCTCCTTCTTCCAAGAAAACTCAAGGGTAGTACCTACTGGTTTAGACTTAGATGATAAGGAGCAGTAGAAGTGTCTGCACCAACTTGTTTATAGTCCTTGTTCAAAGCTTGGAATGATTTATCCTAGCATTTTTATCAACATGTGTTGAATAGCAGGGAGAACAAGTTGTAATCCTGTAGGGCATCATGGATCAGTGGCTTGCATGTTGAAGAATCATCATCCCAGAAGGTCATCAGTTTAATGCAATCCCACTAGATCAGGGTGTTAAACTCAAGGCCCAGGGGCCAGATTCGGCCCCCGATCTGGCCCCCATGGGGCTGCCCTGGAAACAGTGAAGGACCACCCCGCAGTGCTTCTGCCAGTAAAAATGGAGCTTGGGAGGGCTGCTCCGTTTTCACTGGCAGAGGGTTGCAGAAGGCCATGGCAGCCAAAAATGGAGCTCGGGAGCCCATTTTCGCTGACAGTGATCAGGCCACCATAGGCGCTCCCAACACGAGTATTGTCAAGCTGGCCATGCCCACCCTGGCCAGGCCCATCCTGGCCCCCTGAGGTCAAACACAACCCTGTGGCCCTCAATGAAATCAAGTTTGACACCCATGCTAAACCCATCTAGTTTGACACTAGATAGTCCAGGAAAAACCATTTTCACACTTCAGTACAAAAAAATGCTCAGTACAAAAAATTTTCAGATGAAGAGATACATAAAGAGGAAGCATAAAGTAATTTTCAACACAGTTCGTTTGCAATATTTTAAAATTCTGGGAGTTTACAGATTCAAATTTGCTGGTTATAATGCTGGTGTAATTGTCAGTATGCAAAAGGAAGAGGTGGTGAATATTACTGTAGAAGTGGAAGCCTGTCCCAAACCTTCACAAGTCAAGGATTTCAGAAATTCCAATAACTTTTCAAAAAATGGTGCTTTTGCTTGGAATCTTTCTACCTCAACAAATTATCCATATTAAGAGAAGAAAAGGTAGATACAGTTTGGGGTGTTGACTAAAAGACAGTGGCATGGTCAAGATGACTTGTGAAATTTCTGTTATGAACTCTTGCCAGTATACATTGAAAATTCCGCATTGCAGTATTAGCTAGCACTAGCAATTCAGCAATAGGATGAAACTTTGTACTTTCTCCCTCTTCTGCATGTGACCTACATAAATTGACCTACATCAATTGTCTCATATTTGAAACCCTTCAATGTTTGAAGATCATGCCTTTCATGTAATCATTTCTTTAAAAATTACATAAAAAATAATAGATAGCTTCTAATACTACCCATATAAAACATTGGCCAGCTAGTCTGTTCAGAAATACCTACTGGGTTAAGGAAAAAGAAACAATACAGGTAGTCCTCAACTAACAACCATTTGCTTAGTAACTGTTCAAAGTTACAACAGCACTGAGTGAAGTGACTTATTACCATTTTTCACATGACCGTTGCAGCGTCCCCATGGTCATGTAATCAAAATTCAGACACTTGGCAACTGATTTATATTTATGTCGGTTGCAGTGTTCTGGGGTTATGTGATCACCTTTTGAGACCTTCTGACAAGCAAAGTCAATGGGGAAGCCAGATTCATTTAACAACCATGTTACTAATTTAATAATTGCACTGATTCACTTAACTGTGGCAAGAAAGGCCATAAAATGGGGCAAAACTCACTTAACAACTTTCTTGCTTAGCAACTGAAATGTTGGGCTCAGTTGTGGTTGTATGTGAAAACATGGCAGGAATTCCGAAGTGAAGGCACTGCTATTAGATGAGATTGGCCCATCCCATCCACGCCAACAGAAGGGGATGCTGCGTACCCTGTCAGTCAAGGAATTTCAACTGATGAGGTCCAGCCAAAGAACCTTTTCTTCCATGGCCCCTGCCCTCTGGAATATTATGCTCCCCACCCAAAGATGAAATCTGCATCAATCCCTTTGGCCTTCCAAAAGGGCTTGAAAACTTGACTCTGCCATTTGGCCGTTGGCTCCGATGAGGGCATGAAGTGGTTAATAATTGATTGAGATAAGATTCCATCTTCACCCTATGTGGATCCTGCTCTCATCCTTGCCATCTTCGTTAATAAGTATCTATGTTAAAATTTATCTAAAAATATTATTAAATGTTTAATGTTTTATCTTGTTATAAGCCACCTACATTTACCTCTTGGTGAAATGGATAATATGTAAATTTAATAAGGAAAATGGAGTATAGGATGTGGCTCAAGTAATCCCAGTACATAACTTTAATAGAATCCCACACAAGGAATCTGCATATCTGAGGACAATCTTCCTTTCTGGACTTCTCACATCCTCAGGGCAACATCCTAACATGCACCTCAGGATCAAAGCCCAGGGTAGGAGCATTTCAATCTGCACAGGAAGGACAATTATCTTCTGACAGAGTCACACATTAGAACCAGCACGTACACAATTCACATCTCCCAAACCCACACCAAGGATCAGTCCCCCTGTAAAACAAAGTTTCTGGACCCTATGTCTGTATAGCCTACCCCCCCAAAAAAACATTTTTGCTTTTGGGAATAATTAAATCTTCTTTCTCACACACATACTCACAAAAGAACAGAACATGGAAAGGGCCAAACCATGGTGCCTGGTTCCTGTGGAGATGGTTGGATTACATCTGACTTTGATAGTGGTGATTGCTGGTAGTGGATGAATAAAGAATGATGTTAAGATTGTAAAACAACAAGGTATTCAGAGGGTATAAGACAGGCACATGCAGTTTTAATTTGTCCCCTCACCTTATCCTAGTAAGTAGTAGAACCAGCCTTTGACATGGTGACCATGATCTAATTTGTTTAGTTAAGCCTAGTAATGTTATTCAAACCCGATCATTCCTGCTTATATATAGCTTAATAGAGATATGAAAACTCTCACGTCATTACAAACTGTACTGTAATGATAAGTTGCTTCAGCACAAGTCTTTTTTATACAGGTAGTCCTGGATTTACCACAAGTGAGCCCAAAATTTCAACTGCTAAGCAAGACAGTTGTAAAGTGAGATTTTATTACCTTTCTTGCCCCAGTGAATCATTGCATTTGTTGTTAGAAACATGGCTGTTAAGTGAACCTGGCTTCCCATTGGACTTCACTTGTCAGAAGGTCTCAGAAGGTGATCACATAACAGGGGTGAAATGCTCCCGGTTCGGACCGGATCACCTGATGTGGTAGCGATTGTGGCGGGTGGTTCAGAGAACCGGTAGCAAAAAACTCTGCGCCCCCCCCCCCCCGTT
>WNWU01000006.1:30394987-30406273 GCA_012654045.1 Ptyas mucosa | reverse complement strand
CCCCCCCCCCCCCCATGCTCAGCTGAGTCGCACGATCATCAGAGGCTTTTTTTTTTTTTTACTTTTAAAAGCATTTTTTCTACAACCTCTTCCGACAGAAAAAAAGCCTCTGATGATTGCACAGCTCAGTTGGGATCCTCAGAGGCTTTTCAAAACATTTTTTTCTGCAACCTTTTGGCCGAAGAGATGGTAAAATAAATGCTTTGAAAAGTCTCTGACGATCCCAGCTGAGTTGCCTGATCGTCAGAGAGGCTTTTCAAAGCATTTTTTAAAATGCCTCTCCGATGATCGCAGCTGAGTTGCCTGATTGGCAGAGAGGCATTTTTTTAAAAATCTCTCTGACGATCCCAACTGAATTGCCTAATCTGCAGAGAGGCTTTTCAAAGCATTTTTTAAAAAGCCTCTCTGACTATCCCAGCTGAGTTCCCTGATCACCAGAGGCTTTTCAAAGCATTAGAAAAAATGCTTTGAAAAGTTTTTTTTTTAAAAGTTGGCCACACCCACCCAGTCGCATTACACTCCCCCACCAAGCCACGCCCACAGAACCGGTAGTAACACATTTTACATTTCACCCCTGTCGCATAACCACAGGACACTGCAATCATCATAAATATGAGTCAGTTGCCAAGTGTCTGAATTTTCATCACATGACCATGGGGATGCTGCAATGGTCGTAAGTGCGAAAAACAGTCATAAGTCACTTTAATCAGTGCTGTTGTAACTTTGAACAGTCACTAAATGAATTATCGTAAGTCGAGGATTACCTGGTCAGTCGAGGTTAAAGGTCAAAGATCTCCAATCATTCACATCCCTTCGCATACAATGGCAACATACTTAAGCCAACCAGTCAGATTCTCCAA
Organism: Ptyas mucosa; assembly: GCA_012654045.1. Classification (NCBI taxonomy): domain Eukaryota; kingdom Metazoa; phylum Chordata; class Lepidosauria; order Squamata; family Colubridae; genus Ptyas; species Ptyas mucosa. The sequence goes on along the minus strand of WNWU01000006.1, from coordinate 30,405,413 downwards.
TTACTATACTTGCTCTTGTTCGGTTATTTTGGCTCTGGAACAAGAGTATCATAGGGATGGGATCATTTTGATAAGGCTGAAATTAGTGTTTAATGTGCATATTAAACAGTTGAAGTGACTTAAACTTCACCTTCATACTGAATTTCCAATCCAGTGTAATAAAGACATCTGATGTTGTAGGATAATATGCCAATCACAAGTAACAGAATTCAAGAAGAAATAACAAATGGAGATATAATGATGTGAATATTTCAGTAACAAATTTATGAATATGGAATGCATAGCTTTTTAATGAAAAAGATACAAGTGAGCAATAATGGGAAGTAAATTGGGAAATGCAGTTGAAGGTATAACATTATGCTAATTCTGTATTTAAATTTCATTACTGTATAAATGTTTACTTAAACGTGACTATAATTTAGAGGCTTTAAATACACATAGAACAGAATTTAGAATATGTTTTTTCAGTATTTTTTAAATGATACACATGCTACTTTGATACTATTCCTCCCAATATATTCAAAATTAATCATATTGCTACAGCCAAGTTCTACTGGCTGAAAAGCTATAGAAGTCAGGACGTGAGGCCTAATCGTCTCTCAGGCAAAGTACTGTAAAAGGACATGCAAAATAAAGGAATTGTGTGCTTTTACAAACCGTAGAAATTCTTAATTGTTAAGAGTATGTTCAGTCTGACAATTACAGTATTCACAAAAAATAGTTAAGCTGATCTTCCTAACACAGAATACATGATTTGTTTTGTGCAACTTTCATGATTTAATGGCTATTAAAGAAAACTGCTTGTTGAATAGGAATGGATTAAGTGCCAGAGATTAGAAAAGGTTGGATGTTCATTGTCAGAATTTCTCCAGGCTTCAAGGCAGGATTGTTGGTTTTTTTGTCTCTCAGATCCATGTTGAAATTTGAAGGATTGAAGCAAGGATCTATAGTTCTTCCCCAGAAAGTAATTTCATCCCTCAATCCTTTGAGTTTTCATTCCAATCAGGGCTATATAGCACTAGCACTAGCACATAGACTTATATATAACCCCATAGTGCTTTACAGCACTCTCTGGGCGGTTTACAATGTCAGCATATTGCCCTCAACAATGTGGGTCCTCATTTTACCAACTTCAGAAGGATGGAAGTTTGAGTCAATCTTGAGCCCTATCAATATCAAACTCCAGGCTGTGGGCAGAGTTTGTCTGCAATTCTGCATTCTAACCATTGCTGCACCAGAGCTCATTGTCTCATCTGCACCATTATTCTGCCTATTACGGTAAATTCTGAAAATAATTCCTGTTATACCCATGGATATGTACAGTTCAAATCAATTATTATTACAGTCAAAAGCTAGCCATCTAGTTTTTAATAAACTAAAAACAACTCTTGTCTACTAATTAATAAACTCTTATTTTAAAAATTAACATATAATCTATTAACGTGCACTGTCACAGCATTAGCCATTGTTCTCTCTGACATTATGGACTACAGTATAACACAAACTTTCATCATGTTATGATTAATGTGCTCATCTTTATCTGATGAAATACGAAAGAACAAAATAAGTATGAACAATGGCCAACTGAACTGGTGCACAGTACTTAAAACTATCTCTATACAAATTACGATACAAAAGCATACAGATTTCATTTTTAATTGCTCCTGCTTCACAGGGGTAGATTTTTTTTTTAAATATATGGAATATTCTCAATCTGCCTTGTAGAATTTAATTTGGTAACATATCAAATCTTGCTTTCAAATATTCTAGATCTGCGGTCATCAACTGGTGGTCCGTGGACCACTGGTGGTCCACAAGAAAATTGTGGTGGTCCGCAGAAAAATTATTTGCATTTTTAATATTGCACTAAATCAGGGGTCCTCTAACTATGACCCCTGGGCCAGATACGTGCAATGAATGCTTGTGTTGCTGCAGAGAGTCTCCCCCTTCGAGGTCTTTTTGTGTACGTCGGAGGGGGGGCAGAAATTCTGACTTGGGGTCTGCTTCGGCCTCCTGGTGCGGGACTTTGGGCAAAGACTGGAGGGAAGTGCCGCTGATGGCGAAGAGCCGAAAGGCCTTGTTCCAGTGGGACTGCATCATGGCCTTGAACTGGCTGACCATCTCGGCCCGCTGAGCCTCCAGGCACCGGTACCTAGCCTTGCACTCCCGCAGCTCTTCCCTCTGCTTGGAAAGCCGATGCTCATAGTCTTCAGTGAGGTGCTTCTGCTGAGCCTCCTTGGTCAGATCCAATTTGAACTGAGCTGTTTTGCCAACTCATGGTGGCTGCTTAGCTCCAACAACTGCTTCTTGTTGGGGCCCTAAGGAGCTTGGGTGGGGAGGCGAGGAGTTGGCCATGTCCACCCAGTCACATGACCACCTAGCCACGCCCACCCAGCCGGTCATTAGGCAGATCATATTAGTGGTCTGCGGGATTTAAAGTTATGAATTTAGTGGTCCCTGAGGTCCGAAATGTTGGTGACCCCTGTGCTAGATAACATTCTCAAATTACTGATTTCTTGATTCAACTTTTCTTGTTTTCTCCATATAACACTGTTGATTGAAAATATGCATTTATTTAAAATTATGTAAAGATATTTTAAAATTGTAAAAATTTCCAGTCCTAGGGATTGAAGATCTGAAACCAGCAAACTATGATTGATCTTATTTTTGTACAGTTCAGAACTTTCCATTCATCACCTACTTACTCTCCAATGATCTAGCAGAATTAATGAGCTTCGATAACGAAGAAGATATGAGCACTTGACAGACGTATGCTATTTTAGAAACCTGGGCATTTGTAACTAGAGATACTAAAATTTTTATATAAAATTGAGACTTTCTCTAAGATTGAGTTAAATTAAGGCATTAAAGTTTACAAACTCAGTACCAATGTTAGTAATAAAATTCAGAAAACTGATATTGTCAGGAATATATCTCATAGAGCATGGATGTCAAACTCACGTAACGCCGGGGTCACATTATGTATCATGACTTTTTCCTCCTGCGCTAAACTGGGCGTGGGCGCGGCCAGCACATGACGCATCCAGCCCACAGCCTGCGAGTTTGACAGCCCTGTCATAGAGTAATAAAGACCTTTGGAGCATCAGAAGTTATATTTGGCAAGGAATTCCAGGATCAAAGCAACATAGTCACAGAAAGTTGTATAGAACCTGACAATTGTTGAATCTGTCCTATCTGGTGTGCTAGTTGGTTGTTTACTTGCACCATATGGTCATTTGGGACAACAATTTGGTTTCAGTGCTAAAGCAGTCAACGGCATGACAAGAGTCAGTTTGCTATAGTCTGGGTCAAGCAAATGCGAAGTAAAGTTTGCATCTTGTGAAGAGAGCATAAAAAGGTTGCTAGGTTACTGTAATTGGCCGAACGCAAAATGTAGTAACAATATATTTCCCAGAACACAAAGATCAGATCGATTTAATGTAGCAATGAAAGTTATGAAATTAGGGGGGAAAAAACGGTGTCCACTGTGTAACAATTAGCATTCAAGTTTCCTGTACTTCTTTCTCCCACTTGTTCCATGCAAAAGGCTGGAAATTATTCTTCAGGCAAGAAATGCTGCTCCTGTTTTTTCCTTATTTTGCTAATGACTATCGAATTGTTACTTTTGATGGGCGAGAACCCCAACAAGCCCAGTGAACAGCTCTTCAGAGGGTTTGCAGAACTGATGAGAAGACTTGGATGGTAAAGCAGGAGGAAGCAGGCTAACTAGGTTCTAATTCCCAGCCTCCCCACACCTTTTCAACAGCATGAAAGTGCAGTTCTCCCAAAACTGCGCTCATCAGCAAGTCAACTGAACTGCTATCCAGCAGATTCACCAGGATGCCCTCTTTCTAAAGATTTTTTTTTAAATAAACATGTGTATGGGCAAGCCCACCAAACAGCTGTTCAGTGTGTTTGCAGAAGTTGAGGCTTTCATAAAACCATTGTCACAAGTTTCCAAGAGAGCGTGACTCGTTCGAAACTTAGCTCCTCTGCAGTTCTTTGCATCCGGAGGAGAAAAATGGAACCGCATTGGAAGAAAACACCTGGGGATGAAAGGGGACGAGGCATGCTATATCAGCCTGAGGTAGCCAACAGAAACTGATGGACCTTGTGTCTTGTGGGTCATGTGACTGGCTTACTGACAGCATGAATGGTATCATCAGAATTGATATTCCCCAAAATTGGTACTGATTACTGCTGGTCTAAGGGGAAATCACAACTGAGGACTGCTTAAGGCTATCTTATACACAAGCTGATGATGAAATAAAGGCAACACCTTCAAAGACCTGGCTCTGCCAGTTAACTTCAGACTCCAATAGGGCAGCATCAGAGTGGAATCACAGGTGGGGTCGATTAACAATAGATTGCTGTATTTGGCTGTGTGTATTTTTTTTGTGCTTTTATCTTTGTACAGTTTTTATGAATGTAAGCTGCCCAGAGTTACCCTGAGGTAAGATGGGTGGTTAATACATTTTATAAATAAACATACACACACACGTACATAGTACATACATGCATGCATACATACATACATGCATCATTGGGACATGAGAAAATAAAGATGTTGGCGATATTTGTACCATAGTTAAATGGAGGTGGGAAAAGCATCTATGACTCAAAAGCCTTGGTTTGAGAGTTTGAATCCCTCCCAAGCAACCAAACAATGGAAATGAGATATTTTAACTACTGGTCTCTATTAGTCCAGAATTATCTAAGCCTCTGCAAAAGTTTGCTAGATTCCAGGTAGGGGATAAGCCCCCGATTGATACCTTCGATCAGTGTTTCTTAATTTTTTTCTCTCAATACCTTCTGCACTTTTAAAAACGATGGAGGAGCCTAAAAGAACTTTTGTTTATACAAGTTATATTTATTTACCATATTAAAAATAAAAACTAACACATTTGCTGCTGCTACCGCTTTTCATGATTGTTTTGATACAACTGTATTATTTTTCAAGAGAGGCAAAATTTGATTTTATGGAACAGGACCGCCACACTTTGGTTTTTCTGAACTGAAGTGACCTTTAACCTTCTAAATGTAGTAGTGCTGCCCTTGAATGTGACCTTTTTATAGTTGGGTACAAATGTGGAAACAATTTCAATAGTCCTACGGTGAGCATTTTAAACTTCAGATCCCAATGATAACCCTGGCCCAACTGCATTAATCCACACAAGATCATGTGGGTTTTACCAGCACATCTTCGAAGAAAGCCACATTACATAAAGCGAAGCTGATTTCTCTCCCCCCCCCCCCATCAGCAATGAAGTGGGGGGAAGGAAGCAGAATAGCAATAGCATTTAGACTTATAGACCGCTTCACAGTGCTTTACAGCCCTCTCTAAGCGGTTTACAGAGTCAGCCTATTGCCCCCAACCATCTGGGTCCTCCTTCGCCGATCATGAGGGCTCGGCATTCCCACTGCATTCCAGATGCAACTGGAGTGACAACGCCCTCTCCGCGCCCAGGTGGCACTCGGGAGGCTAATCGACTTGCTAAAGCCGACGGGCCTCTCGGCGTTTTGGGAATGCGGAGCAAAACGTAGCGCAAGGGGACGTTGGCTTTTCGCTCCCCGCCGGCCCCACTAAGGGCCGGCTTGTTAGAACGCGGAGTGTCCAGGACGCCCGGCATTCTAGACCCAAGCCCGTTCAGGCGACGGAGTGCCAAAGCCGGGGTCACCCCGGGACAAGCTCGGAGCCCGAACTTAAGCTGAGGCGCCTCCTTCGCAGAGGGTCGGCTGGGGTAGGCCGGCGGCGGCAGCGGCGCACCCCGCTGCTTGACAGCGCCGTCGAGAGGCTCCTCCTCCTCCTCTCCTCCTCCTCCTCCACCTCCTCCATCCGCTTTCCCGAGCGCAGCATGGCGGTCAAGGTGACTCCCCTTCTCCTTCTCTCTGCTTGTTGCTTAAGAAGCAGGCTGGCACGAGCAGCTTCTTCCAGCCGACGGGCAAGGGTGTTCGGGGCCAACCCGCGCCTTTCGGGGAGGGGGAACAGGAAGCTCCGTCCCGCCAGCCCCGAGAATAGCTTCGACACCTCCACCCGCTCCTGGGCCCCTCGCAGCGGGAACGGGAATAGTTTTAGTTAGAGGGACGGCGGGGGATTCTATCGAAAAGCGGACATTAAAAAAAATGACCCTAGAGAAGGACGGGCGGGGGGCGGCGGGGGGGGGTTCTCGAAGAATATTCCTGCCGTTGGAGCCAAGGGGCAATTTATATGCAGCAGCCTTCCTCAACCGGTGTCTTTCTTCCGGAATTTTGGTCAGAATAGGATCGTCCCTGAGGCTGGGAATTGAAGTCTGGCATATATGGAGAGTCCCAAGTTGGGGAAGGTTACCGTAGAGGTCTGGTGGAGGGCACGTTGGATAAGGATAAACTCCAGATGACTTGGCTTGGCTTTCCTCAACCTGGTTTCTCCGCTGCCAAATGTATCTAAACTACGCGCTCTTCTTGCAGCCTGGTTTTTAATAACTCTGAATACAGTATATGTGCCCTTCCCGATTACTTAGTGGCAAGTGTGGTGTGATGATCAAATCCATCCATGCACCCTCGAAGGGGGGAATATCTTCTCCCTGCCTCTCCTGGATTCCCTGAGAGTTTTGCCTCTTGGGGTCTTCATAGTTGACATTGGGATCGCTTAAAGAATTGTGGTTCATCTAGCTCAGTAACTGGAAGAGATTCTTCGCAGATTCGGGGAGGAGTCTTTAAAAGTTGCCTCTGGATACACCTCAGTTTGAATCCAGGTTCTTCTTGCACACAGCACATTCTTCACAGCCTCAGATTTGTGGGCATAATGAAGTAGTGTTCTAATCTGATTTAATGACCAGTGGAATGTTGAGGTGTGGATTATTTGGGGGGAAAGTTGACAATTATATTTAATGTGCCGATGTAGTCTTTGATCTATAAAAGTAAAGCTTTGTGCTCATTAAGCAGTTTAGGGTTGGATAGTCTGTAAGGGAAACAAATCTGATTTTCACAGTCTTACCTACATGCTAGTTATGTTGCATTTCTTGGATGTGGAACCCAACGAACAATCATCTTACTTTCTAATTTAGATAGAATTCTTCTAATATATAACAAACATGGATATTTTGATGTTCTCTTCTCCCCAAAGTTTGTAGGTGGCCAGTACAAAAGACTGTGAAGGGTCATTTTATAGACGATTAGGTTATTCAGTTGAAGTCCATCTAGAAAAATATCCATATGCGTAGTAAAGTAGGATTCTCTCACACATGCTGTATTGCAGAGGTTATATGATCTTGCTTCTTGGAACAGGAATGAGATTAATTTACTGGAGGAAGCCTGCTTGTACTTTCTGGCATCTACAAGATCATATTTGAGTTTTACTCTGTTGTCTTTGCCTGAGAACACAACTGCCTTCTGTTTAGAACATTTTGATAATTTCACATGAGACTTTATTATAGCCCTGTCTTACTTTGTTCATAGAATTTTATATTGCAGGCCCGATGTTACTGTCAATTTTTTCTTGGTTTTTCATGGTTCTGTATTATTTTTATTTTTTCCACAAAAAGTCAATTCAAGAGGGAAAGATGGAATAGTAATGCAATGTGGTTTGACTGATAGCATCAAGAAAAGGCCATCAAGAAGCAGCCTGTTAATTCTGTTACTTTTCTTTGTTACATTCTGTTCTTTTCTTGGCCATTCCTCCTGAGTTTGACAATTATATGAGCACCTCATTCGCTTTAAGTTAAATAAAACAAAACTGTATGTAAATATTGTAAACATTTTATCATTTAGATAAGATAATTGCTACCTTTATCAAAGAGTACAATGAGAGGGTTTCTTCCTTGGTTATTGAATAACTTGACCAATGAACTATTAATTTTTTTCAATATTGTCTTTATAGGTTCAGACAACCAAAAGAGCAGATCCAAATGAACTGCGTAACATATTTTTGCAGGTGAGTAATATTTTTCTGAGAGAGCTGTGATAGCGCTGGATAAAATAACAGAGACTTCTAGTAGCCCTTAAACATTTGTAAAGGTTTCTTAGAGTATAATCTGTTTCATCAGATGCAGAGAATGTTTGATTCTTGTTTGCAGGCTTCTATATTTTTACCTTTTGTTATGTGCTGTTTTCTGGTGGCATGCCAGAAAATTAGTGAATATATTTCTACAAAGGATAATGCAGAAAGAGCTTTAATTAGGTATTCTGCTCAATTTGATACTGTCAGTATCAATTAGACACCATTGGGATTAACTTCTTTTGGGAGCATCCAACAAGAATATTTGTCTGCCTTTCCTGTCTAGACAGGACTGAGACAAAATGATCAAGAGGGTTGTTTCTAGAGCATTACGGGACTGCAGACATATGTCTCCTCTCTATCCCTGATCTACAGTGGTAAAGTAAATACAGGGTCTAGGTTTTTACTAAGTCAGATGGGGAGCACCACAGAATTAACATGAGAAAAATATTACATTACATGTTAACACAGTGTTTCCTTTTACACTTGACTCGTCTTGCATTCATATCTTATGTGTGAAATTTCAAATCCACTTCTATTACTTTTCTTTTGCATCTAACCAAAAATTCAACATATCCCCATTTATCTTTTTCTCTGTTTTCAAAGTACACGTTTACTCGTATCCTTTTCTGGAACGTATCCCTTTTCTGGTATATTTGTAGACAATCTTTTTTCAGTGCTATTCTGGTTTTGTTTCAGTTTACATTTTCTGGTTCTCCAGGTGTTTCAGTACTACCAGTGTTTTCATATTCCAGTCCTTCAAAAACAGAGTGAAATCAACTTGTAGTTATTTTCAAGGCCATTACATTTTACTATGTAAAAATATGGAGAATAAATTATGAGAAAAGCAACTGTGAAGCAGTGGAAAGTGAGAGTTCCTTACAATAGGGGACAGCCTCTAGAGCTCTAGAGCATGTCAAGAGAAAACCTAGATTAGTGATTTATTGGTACTTCAATGGAGCGACTAATAAATAACTTCAGCTTCCAGCCTTTATCAATACTGAAATATGATTAACTCTAGAGCTGATTCCAAATGCATCTGGTTGGCGACTGCAAAACAGAACACTAACCTCGAGAAACCTTTGGTCTAATTCAACAATGCTATCTTCATTCCATAGGTCAATATATTTTTTTTTACTAGTGGCTCCCCTCAATTCTACATCTGCTTCATTCAGGGCAGATGTTTTCATTTTGGAAGTTTTAACCAAAACATGCGCATTAAATGCACTTCTGTTTAACATACTTATTTTAGGCATTATTTTTATGACCTGCCACAAATTTGCATGGCACCATCTTGGGGGGAGTTCCAGAAAGCAGGGAAAGAAAGAACTCAGATACCATATCTCCCCTGATTGTAGTATCGTAGGTAGTACATTAACTGACTGATGTTCTTGTTCTTTATTAACCTTAACCATATTGTGTGATATTTTGCAAGCCGTAATCTTTCGAAATGAATCAGCCTGTGTGTGTGTGTGTGTGTGTGTGTTATTAATTATATAGGGCCATTCAATTCTTTACAGTGACTCTTTGCAGTGCCCAATAAAAAAACCCAATAAAATACAATGCATCAATTTAGTAAGTAAATGTGCACATTAATAAATATAATCTTGGTGTGTGAGGAAAAAGATAAAAATCCAAACACTAAATATTGAATTATTTGTTAAATGAATTATAATTAACTATGTATTCTGTCAGAAAACTGTGGATTTCTCCCCCCCCCAATTTTGGATGGCATTGTTTGTTCCTTTTATAATTAATATGCAGGCTTCAATGAGCAACAAAATGGCTCTGTTTCTACAGTCACTCTTCATTACACCGAGGAAGGTCCTGTTTGAATGATGCACCCCATTGATGAACCTTACTGGGTTTCAGAAGGAACTTGGGGCTATTCCTGAGGCTATGATACATAGTTCAATTGTTGTCCTGATTGCTCCATGGAATGACGTAGTAAACACGGCCTTGGACTGGACCTATGTGGAGTCTTTCCATACAAAACTTTTGGAGAGCTCCTTGGTTTTCTGAGATATCCAGGCAATGAAGTGATAGAAGAGATATCTGCTGCAGGAGGATGGTAAAGAATAAATCTGACTGAGTGAGAGTAAAATTATTTCTTAAAATTACATTGGAGCAATAAGAGTGAGAAAATGTAGCTAATTTTCTATGGTTGCTGCATCCAGTACTCTTTTTTAGCATAACCCATTACAATTATAGTTTCAAGTATCATCCAAAGGCTGTTGATACCAGCTGTTCATCTCTACCATAAGCCAGCCAAGTAATGCTGTTATTTCTTGATTTCTGGAGTCTGTTGGGGTCCAGATAGGAGTGGTTGCGAGTTGTGAGGTCCTTTAGTTTTGGGGGTTTTCCCCTTTACATTAGAAAAGCTTGCATTCCCTTAGAACAGTGTTTCTCAACCTTGGAAGCTTGAAGATGGGTGGACTTCAACTCCCAGAA
>WNWU01000006.1:30330069-30394587 GCA_012654045.1 Ptyas mucosa | reverse complement strand
TTCTGGGAGTTGAAGTCCACCCATCTTCAAGCTTCCAAGGTTGAGAAGCACTCCCTTAGAATGATATGCAACTGAGGTCTCTTCTTGGACTCTTGCTGGAAGAGCATAGCAAGGAGGAGATGCACTCATCCATCTTTCTTTTCGGCTTGTATATAATTGTAAGCTGCCCAGAGTCACTTTGTGAATTGAGTGGCCATATAAATTAAACCAGATTAGATCAGGTTAAATGAAAAAACAAGTGCTTTGCTCCAGATGTATTGGGAAATTCTGGTGAGTGTTAGTCAGGATCCAATCTGGGTCGGTCATCAGGACCAGAGGTGACCCATGGGCTCCAGCACAAGTCCAAAAGCTCAGGAGACAAAACCTCTGGTCCCAGTGACCGACCTGGATTGGATCCCACAGCATTGTTTTGGTGCATGTGCCGTATTTATCGGCGTATAACACGCACAGGCGTATAACATGCACCTTCATTTTAAGAGGGAAATTTCAGGAAAAGACTACGCTCCGACGGCCGCGAGAATTAGACGTGAGGAAGGCGCGGGTTGCTGGTACTTGTTAATACTGTGAAAACATGGCTTCTTAACATTATATCGGCGTATAACACGCACACATCATTTGCTCCCTATTTTCAGGGGGGGAAGTGCGTGTTATACGCCAATAAATACGGTATATTCGTCTTCATTCGTGAGTGTTAGTCAGTCAACTGAGAGCTCAGTAATTAATTTTCAGATAGAGTTCTCTGTATCTTTCCAGTGAATTTGTGGGTTATTGGCAGTGGTGGGTTGCCCCCAGTTCACACCGGTTCAATAGAACCGGTAGTCATGAAAACCTTGACGTCATGAAAATGCTTCTGTGCATGGGAGAGCGAAGCGAGCGCACGCACGCAGCCCCATTGCAAACCAGTAGTAAAGGTAAGTAGAACCCACCCCTGGTTATCGGTTCAAAAAAGGTTCTGGACTTACCATATCACTATACATCAGCTTTCTCCCAAGTGCCTACCAGTTAAGTTGGATAATAGTTTCCATTGGTATGAATGGGGTAGTAGTCTGGCCTATGTGCAAGGGAATCCGTTTCAGGAAGGCTACTGTATTTCCCCCCCTCATTTTTCTGAATACTTCTAAATACAACTTCCATGCAACGTGGCTAAGAGCCCTTGTCATTCCTGGGTTTACCCTGGTTATGGTGGCAAATCAGCTGTGCATTTCAAATATAGCTTTGATTAATTATTGTTTATTAAGTTGCACATCCTGTCTTTCAAGTACAATATTTAAAACCATATAAAGTGAACAAATATATTATTTGGATGGAATATACAAACACACAGAGAGCTTTTCAATTGGAGTGTGAATGTTAAGTCTCTGGCATGCATCCTTGAGAGTATTTTCATTTGGGCCTTGTCATGATTTCCAAAATTCTCTTGAAGACTTTGATTTGAATCTCTGGTAAGAGATTATTTGTCCCTTCTCTAAAAACCTGCTACTTGAATGGGAGAGAGAAAGAAAAGTTTGTTAGAGATTTAATCACACTTACTTCTAGTCTCAGATTCCTCCCTCCCCTCGTTATGCAGTCCCAATAGAAGAAATATTGCCATCAATTGAAAAAGAAATTCCCTTACCAGTTTGTTTCCTAATATATAAGCTGCATGTTGAATTCCTTTAAATGTGGAATAATGAAAATAGGCAGAGTTTGTGACTGAAGGTGAAGTGGGAGGGAATACTCACAGAAACGTGACAAACATCATACAGGTAGTCCTTGAATTACAATAGTTCCTTTAGTGACCGAAGTTACAACAGCACTGAAAAAAGTGACTTATGACCATTTTGTCACACTTATGACCGTTGCAGCATCCCCATAGTCACGTGATTTATATTCAGATGCTTGACAGCTGACACACATTTATGATAGTTGTGGTGTCCTGGGATCATGTAATCACCTTTTTCAACCTTCTGGGAAGCAAAGTCAATGGGGAAGCCAGATTCATTTAACAACTGTGTTACTAATTTAACAACTGCAGTGATTCAGTTAACAAATATGACCAGAAAAGTCATAAAAACAAAAGAGCCAAGGTGGCGCAGTGGTTAGAGTGCTGTACTGCAGCTACTTCAGCTGACTGCTAGTTCAGCAGATCAGCAGATCAAATCTCACTGGCTCAAGGTTGACTCAGCCTTCCATCCTTCCCAGGTGGGTAAAATGAGGACCCAGATTGTTGGGGACAATATGCTATTTAGTATACTGTCGATTGTTGTAAGCCGCCCAGAGTCCTCGGAGAGTGAGCAGCCTAGAAATATGATTAATAAAATAAATAATAAATAAAATGGAGAAAAACTCACTTAACAAATTTCTCACTTTAGCAACATAAATTTTGGCCTCAGTGGTGGTCGTATGTTGAAGACTACCTGTACTGTATTTTACACAGATTTGATTCCTTTAATGCTTTTGAGAACAAATGTGAGTCTAGAGGGCTTTGCTATATACTTTGCTTGTCTAGAAAGGGAGTGAGATTCATCTAAAAAAGATAAGGAAACAATTAGGGAGGCTTGAAGTGGATGAAATGAAAGTGCTTGTCTACTTTGATAGACCTGTCACATCACTATATTACCTTTCATTGACTCCTGGATAAAAAATAAGGAGGTTCTGGAACCTCTCTGGTCTGGCCTATTACAATCTAATCTATATCTCTGCCTACCCAATAAAAACATGTTTTTCCTGGAGAATTCTCAAATGTTAACATCATGTAAAACAGAATGGATATCTGTGTGTGACATCTGTGGATTGTATGCAGAGCTGCAGGATTTTAGTACAATTGGTATGGCAGTGGTATGCATGTATTTTTTTTTAATATAACTTTTCAAACTGTCCCGTTATCAATCCACAGTTTTTGTGATTTGTAGCAGACTATATTTAATCCAAATGCTTTGTGATTTGGGTCTCAGCAGCAGAATAAACAGTGTAAAAAAATTACTTGGTTTACTTTCTTGATTTATGTGGCTTACTCTGTATAGTTTGGATTACTTGACACATTGTTTACATGGATTTTTTCCCCCCAGAACATAAATACCCTTAGTTATATTCATTTGTCTAGGCACTTCAAGGGTTGCATTTTCTAGCCAGGAGTCTTCAGTTTGTTGAGGAATGATTATTTCAACTTTTAGAGACTGCTTAAGAAAATGTGAACATTTGTTTTAGTTTCTGTTCAGGCCAACAGATATGGTAAATTCCACTTCCTGCCATCATTATTTAGATGATGTCAGTTTCTTTTAGATATCCACATATAGCAACAATATCTGAAGAGGGCAACATTTGTGCATTCATGCATTCTCTTCCATGCAACCAAGAACTTGATAGAAAAATTTTTGATGTTGTATGGAATCCAATAAGTGTTTTTAGTCTAAACTTCTTTGGCCCTGAAACTGAAGTAATGTTTTCATTCAATGTATGTGGTCCATTTTCTATGGTCTACTTCAGTCTTAATTCTGTGTCTTGTATGCAAAACAGTTTATAATATTGCACTTCAGATTGCTAGATTGTATCGATTTCCTTTATTTTTGTTTCTTTTTTATGACATTTACTGTATTTTAATTCAGCTGGAATCTGTAGTCTTTGATTTACCTTCCTCCTGCAGTACTCTAGTCATCTCTTCTATCACTTCTTCGCCTGGAGAAGAAAAGGGAAAGCTTGCTTTCTGATCATGCAACACTGATTTTTATCCAATAATTTTAAAAAGAGAGAGAAGTTAAAGCAGTTTGCATAACCCTAATGACAACCTTATGATATTAACAATTCTATTTGCAACTAAGATGATTAGGGGATTGGAGGCTGAAACATATAAAGAATGGTTGCTGGAATTGGGTATGTCTAGTTTAATGAAAAGAAGGACTAGGGGAGACATGTTAGCAGTGTTCCAATATCTCAGGGGATGCCACAAAGAAGAGGGACTCAAGCTATTCTCCAAAGCACCTGAGGGCAGGACATCAAGCAATGGGTGGAAAATAATTAAGGAGAGAAGCAACTTAGAACTAAGGAGAAATTTTCTGACAGTTAATCAGTGGAATTAATCAGTGGAATAACTCCAGAAGTTGTGAATGCTCCAGTTCTGAAGGTTTTTAAGAAGAGATTGGACAACCATTTGTCTGAAATGGTATAGGGTTTCCTGCCTGAGCAGGGAGTTGAACTAGAAGAACTCCAAAGTCCCTTCCAACTCCTATTCTGTTCTGTTCTGTTCTGTTCTGTTCTGTTCTATTCTATTCTATTCTATTCTATTCTATTCTATTCTATTCTATTCTATTCTATTCTATTCTATTCTATTCTATTCCAGATGCTGACAATGTATACAATAATTCTGTTTGATTTTGTCTTTAGTATGCCACTGTTGAACAAAGTGGAGAGCGTTACATGACACCTGAAGATTTTGTGCGGCGATACTTGGGACTGTATACTGAACCTCATTATAATCCTAAAACAGTGGATTTATTGGCAGGAGTAGCAGATCAGACAAAAGATGGGTGAGCAATCTACCACTTAATTGCGATCTTTGATAAGGAATGATGTCATTTTAAATTGCAATTTTATGTTACAGCAGTTTCTGTTGGTTTAAGAAACTATTATTTAGTTTTCAAAACAGTCTCTTCAGCTATAATGGTTAAAGGGGCTGAACTGGGACTGGAGAGATCCAGGCTCTAGGTCAGGCCAGTCCAACCTCTAGACCAGGCCAGTCCAACTTTTTGTCTTGCCTAGGCTGCATTGAGTGAAGAGGAATTGTCTTGGGCTACATATAGCATATATAGTAAAGTAGCTTTTGGTAAAAATCACATAATAATGTTAAAAGTTACAATCTTATGGGGCCACATTACTAGCTATCCAGGGCTAAATGCGATGCCCGGGTCGTGAGCTGGCCATGCCTGTTCTAGACCAACCTCAGCCACAGAAGTTCCCTGGGTGACTTCATGCTGGTCTTTCTTCCTTAGACCAGCCTGTCTTACATAATTGTTGGGGGGAGATATGGGAGATATGCACGCTGTTTGAAAAGCCAGATATCAATCTAATAAATGAACAATTTAAAAATTGAAGATTAAGCCATTATATGCTATGGTCTAAATTATGTATACAGGTAGCATCTTTGGATTACTTCTTTAATAAGTGAGAAACCATACTGTGTTGTTTCTATGAGCAGACATGGGAGTACAGGAAAAAAATAGACCAAATAACAGCGTGATGTAGTAGTCTCTAAGGTAGAGATCAACTACCCAGTCTCAGCAGGTGTTGGGACAATATATTATCCTTAAACAGTGCCCCTGAGTCTCCTCTCCAGTTAAATTAAAATGAACTAAAATTAAAATTATTCTTTTTAAAAAATGCCCAAATCTTGATAAACTGTAAAAGTACTGAAATCTTAAAACATCTTATTGGAGTTTGGTATTCTTTTACAAGTCTCGGGGTGAGATTGCCAAAACCTTGCATATTTTAGTGATACCATAACATTTCTGGGCATTAAAAAGAATAGGATAATTTGACAAGCTAAGCTTCTGGACTCTGAATCACAAATGTTATTATACATGGCAAAGAAAACTATTTGCCAAATCAGAGATAATGCTTCTTTTAAGTATTTCTTGCCAACAATATTTTTATTTTTAAATTGCTTATGGAGACTAATTTACAGATTATCCATTCTCTTTAGACATAACCTTTTAACCCATGCAGTTTTAGAGCAGCTCAGCAGGCGTCCTTTTCTCATTTTGCTTTCTTTGGATCTCCAATTTTATTTTCGAGAAGGGCAGATGTTTCTGGACAATATTCAGGAATTAAACACAGTGGGGTGCAAAGGCCACTAATGCCGTTGGAGAATTGTGATAGAGAGGCAATTAAAGGTTACTTACAAAATTAAATGTAGCCCTTTTTGTGGGTGGCTGGCAGAATAAATATCTAAATTTCATTTTTGTAAAATTAAAAGCCTCTTAAATTCCTTAGGGTTATTTGGTGGGCAGATATGACCTTTGCTGCTATTCTAAATTATTCTTTCCTTTATCGTATTATTCATTAAGCATAAGTAGCTATAAGTTGCCAAGTATATGTGTTAAATTAATTTCTAACCATGCCAGAAATCACGCCTTATATCACTGCAATAAAAGGACATGCTGGCTTTTCCTCATAGATCTTGAATTAGCTCTCCTTAAAAGGTAAAGGTTCCTCTTGCACATATGTGCTAGTCATTCCCAACTCTAGGGGGAGGTGCTCATCTCCGTTTCAAAGCCGAAGAGCCAGCACTGTTTGAATACGTCTTTGTGGTCATGTGGCCAGCATGACTAAACGCCAAAGGCGCACAGAACGCTGTTACCTTCCCACCAAAGGTGGTCCCTATTTTTCTACTTGCATTTTTAAAATGCTTTCGAACTGCTAGGTTGGCAGAAGCTGGGACAAGTAATGGGAGCTCACCCTGTTACGCGGCACTAGGGATTCGAACCACTGAACTACCGACCTTTCAATCGACAAGCTCAGCATCTTAGCCACTGAGCCACCATGTCCCCTATTAGATCTCCTTACTGGGGCTGTAAATGTTGCTGTAGAATAGAGGTGTATTTTTGAGAGGCCTGTCTTTTATTAGCATATTAGCATTTTATTAGCATATACATCTCCAAAATAGTCATTGGCGAAAGAACAAAAACTAAGCTTGATATGATCTGATTTAAATTTAATATGAACAATTATGCATTTATTCATTTTGAATATTGCATTTTGGAGACAATTTTAGAAGTCCATGAAGGCTGTATCTGGGACTTTGGGTTGTCGCTAGGAATTCAGGTTGGGAACTTCTGTTCTTTTGTCACTTTTTTATTTGATTTGTGTCTGGCTGCATTGCAGACTTAAAAGGAGAATCTAGCCTTCTATAGGCTAGTAAAGTTCTCTGAACACTTTTACTTCGGTGTTCTCCTTCCTATTCTTTGTTTTATATAGCAAGTGGAGTAGCTGAGATGCATGATAGGCCAACTTGTAAGGGAATAAAACTGCTGAGTTCAATAGAAAGATGTGTGTTGTTTATTATGTAGATTAAGATTAAGGAGCTAATTCAGCATTGAAGGCAGTTGAAGAAAAGAAAAGGGAAAGAACAATGAATCCTGGAGGCCTTAATATCTAAATTCCAGGACAAATATGCATCCAGGCAAACACCAAATTCAGAACAAAATACTGGAGGACTAAAGATCCAAATAACTCCAGCTCAGATCAATCCATAACATAAATTTTAAAAGGATGCTAATTTGTATCTAGCTCCATGTTTTCAGTAAATGGCAGCTTTTTTAATGATTTTCTAGCCTTTTTCCAGGTTGGGATGTGTTCCTCATCTGGTAGAAGCTGATGGAAGGAAGATCAAAGCCAAAGTGGAATTTGCCTTGTCCCTTTTAAAAAGCATACCAGGAAGAGAACCTTCCTGCTTCTGATTGGGTCTGTGGCAATTCGCCATGGCCAACTTGCCATGGCCAATTCGCTGCGGGACAACTCGCTGCAGGACAAAAGTTACACTAATATCAAAGAAATGGTGGAGTAGAATCACTAAAGAAAGGATGCAAAAGGAGGGACAGGATGAAATGTGAAGGGCAAAAATTAAAATATTTTTCATTTCTTTTAAATAATTAAATAGAATTGTTAAATTGTCCCACAGCGAGTTGGCCGTGGCGAGTTGTCCCATTCCGCTTCTTGATTAGTTTCTTAGAGTTTGAATTTCCTAGGATTTGCTGCATTTTGCCCAGCATCTAGATTTGATAAGATTTTATTGTTTCATAACTGAACTTCCTGAAATATTTTCTACCCTATCTTTGCACCTCCTTCCACCCTAAAATTTGTGATTTTTGATTCACAGATTAATTTCCTTCCAAGAGTTCTTGGCATTTGAGTCAGTTTTATGCACACCAGATGCAATGTTCATTGTTGCTTTCCAGTTGTTTGACAAGAGTGGCAACGGCGAAGTCACCTTTGGTAAGAGCTTATCTAGGGCTAAATATTATTTATGCCATGGGAAAGGAGTATATTTTGAGTTTTTATTTCAGAAATCTCAGAATAAACATTGCAGGAGAAACTGCATATTTCTTTGTAGATTTGAATGCTGGACCTATGTAATAAGTCATGCTAAAAACACAACATAACTGCAGTGCATGGACATTCCTAAAATAACTGGTGCAAAGCTTGTCCTTTGGGCCAATCTAGCTTCAAGTAATTAGTTTTCCCTGAATTTCCAGAATAACATTTTAAAGCTTTGTTATCAACTCATTTTTTGCCAAAACATCAGCTGCTTGATGTGAGATGTTATTTACTGCTCCTGCTCTGTAAATGTCCCAGAAATATATTTCCCCCAGCATTCCATTTTCATGACATCAGTCATAGTACTGATGGATCCATGTGTAAGGAAAGAAGAATATATCTTTTTTGCTGCTTTAAATTAGAAGAAAGGAAAGAAACATGTTTAAAAATAAGGCAAGAAATAAGACTGGCCTGCATTTTCAAAACTTTGAAAGTTAGCATGTCAAGTTTCCTTCTGGATATTTTGCTAGTATGGAGTTTTTTGTCTCGTTTCTGTTTTGTTTGCATTTTACTCTTGTTCTCTTATGTATTCATTAATACCAAAACCAGCCCTCAGATGGCTTTGCTCCTGGTTAGTATTTTATGATGATAAACATTGAATGTTAATGGCTTTGATAGGCCTGTAATGTAATTAAATTAATGGCATTATCCAATGTTTTCTGTTAAAGGTACAACACTTTATGCTTGAGGATGTAAGTCACTTATTTTCTGTATTAATAGTCCCCTCTGAACATTTTATATGTGTGTAAAAAGAACCAGCCCCATTTATCCTGTCCAATTGGCATAACACAGCTGGGAATCACCAGGAATGGGAGGTCCACTGTGTGTCTCCCTTTCCAGTTCTTTTTGCATACAATGCAACCTAATCATGTTGTAGAGATCAAACTAAGTCCCTATGCATATAGAACAAAAATTGTGTTCACATGCTAGTACTGAGTAGATTGATTTGTGCACATGCTTGCTTTCCTAATTAAGTATGCCAAATAGAAAAAAAATAGTTTAACGATGTATTTGATATGCTTTCTACTGATTTTTCCTGAAATTGTTGCTGTCTGCACGAGTTTCAGATTTCTCTTACTGAAACGTTCCACATTAATTAGTTGCTCTGTTACAACAAAACAAGCCTTATCAAACTTTTCAACGGGTTAAATGTACAGTTCCTAGAATCATAGGATTGGATTTAGGAATTGTTGTCTCACCACATTAGAAGGCCGTGAGGTTAGACGTCTGGGCGGTTCATCTAAGAAAATGTTTCTCAGCATTGGCAACTTGAAGATGTGTGGACTTCAATTAACAGAATTCCGCAACCAGCATGGAAGTTGAAGTCCACACACCTTCAAGTTGCCAACCTTGAGAAACTCTGATGTAAGATAAAGAAGCACCATATAGTAGTTTTGGAATCACCATAGTAAAAGAATTCCTTTTCTTTTCTAGGAATGGAAATTTCTGTAAAATAGAGAAGTCTGACATTAAAAGAGAATAAGAGAGGTGTAATTTGGTTCGTTAAATATTAGAAACTACTAAAATACCAGGCATCCCTTACGTTTCTATTGCATTTTTACTACTCTTGGTAACTTTGCAGAAAACAGTGTAGTTTGAGTTGACTTCAAAACTGATTCACTTTGATTGAAAGCATTGTCCGTTCTGTAAAACGCTGGAATAATGAAGCAAATGCCATTCAGAATGTTGCGGTATTATTTGTGGCTGCCAGGATGAAAAGGCAATTTTGCTGGAGATAATTTGCTGGGAAAGTATTCAGGGGTACTTCTATATTATATATAATTCCTACCTTTATTGTTTGAAGACAATGAAGTGGTAGGAGCATTGTTGAGTATATATGCAGCAGTATGTGTTCCATTTCTAAGTTAGGCCCTCAGAAGTTTTAGTTTTGAATGTGTATGTGGGGATGGGCTGCTTCAATCAAGTAAACATGGTTTGTGGATTAAAAATAATCCGGTCAGGCTGATGAAGAATTTGAGATATTTCCCTCTATTTGTTTGTCAATTCATGAGGTGACCTATAAAAACAATGGCAGGTTTCTTCTCATTCAGCTCATTTTTTTCCTGAGACAGGATTATAGTTGTAGTTACATCTTACATTCCAATTTTTTCCATTTTTTTTCTCACTGAAGGAAATACAAGTTGAGTCAAGCCCCAGTGTGCTGTTTGGAAACGTAGAGTATCACAAGATAACATGAAATTATAATTCCAATTATACCTTATAAAGTATTAAGAAAAAGTTCTGAGGAAATCACAGTCAGTTGAACGTAAAATTGCAAAGAACAAAAAGTATCTCTGAGCTAGCTAAAAACATAGAAGTTGTTTGTCAGTATAGTGGTCAACACACCTGTGGAAATCTCTTTCAGTGCACTCCAGATTTCCTGCTTCTCCCCAACTTTTTGGTTTTATGATTGGGTGAGCCACTATGCAGCCTTTTTATTCCCGGCCAAGTGAACGGCTTCTGTATTTTTGCCAGAAAAGGGCATGGCTGTATCCTGCTAACACGTATCAGGCTTAATTTGAGCATATAGTTATGTTTATACTGTTTGTATTTTATTTTGATACAGTATATTTTTCAAATTGAATAAAATTGAATAAAACAAAGCAACTGCATACAGCATCATCTATCAACAGGGTGTGATGAGGTATATTCAGTAAAGGGGCTCCAATAGTTCACCGTGATTTCCATTCCAATCCTGTTCTCATGATCCTGTAACTTTTGTGGCCTTTTTGAATACAATTTCATTGGGAACAGAAATTGGTAGCTGTGACTTTAAGCATGAATTTCAGATGTTTGTGCTCATGAGTTGGTATGGGCAGGTCACTTAGAGAATGAAATAACTTGCGGATTAATCCTTTGAACAGTTATGTCTCAGAGACCTTGTAAACTTTTATGAAGGTCAATATATATACTGACTCCAGTTTCATTGGAGGACTCCAGGGTTTAATATTTTGAAAGAGGGAGAAAAACCCTTAAAAGTGAAGTGTTTACAAGACCAAGTTGAGGTTTCTGTACTGTCATTTGTGTAGTTTTAGTGTCAGTCCCTTTTATGAAGGGGTAAGAAACTTCACTTATCAAATATTAAGTGATACTATGAAGCTCATTGAGCACATGACATTAATGGGCAGCTTAATGTGAGATTAGTATGGAAGTATAGCAGAAATAAAATAGTTTCTAGCTCCTATACATCCTCCTTCAACCCAAAACAACTGTATGTAGGCCATTCTCTCTTTATTCATAGAGGCAAATCTCCCTAACCCCAAATCCATGCCCAGCAAGATGCTTTGATGGGCAACTTTGAGAAAAATACCTTGGATCAGATGTAATGAAGATTTCACCTGAAGAGTGAGATCCCAACTACTTTACAGGGCTGAAAATTCATGTTGTTTAGCAAATGTTTATTTATTAAATTTATGTGCCGCCCATCTCACTGTCCAAGGCAAAATAGGCCCAGTAATGGGATACTTTAAATATTACTGTTCTTTGATTCTTTATATAACATTCTGCCACAATCAGTTTTTTCAGAGCAATCATCTGAAACAGTTAATGTATTTTTCATGCTGCTAATGACACAATTTGCCGTATGTTTCTTATACGTATACATAATAGTGGCATTTGCACAAGCGTGAATATGATAATCAACTCTCAATCACAGCACGCATAGGCTGGAAAATATTGTGGTATACAGAAATATGGGTGTTCATTGCTTTTCAATAAGGTCTTAATTTGACACGGAGAATCAAGAAACACAACACTGATTTTATATCAGCATGCAAAGCACCAGGTATTTCTAATGAACAAAATAAATTGCTCCTTAATTAAAGTTGAACAAGGAAAAATCATGATTCTCATGGATCTGCATAATATAAACATAGAAGTGGAATTTGGAAATAATCTATATAAAGTTTGTTTCTGTGCTGCAAAAATAAATAGCTTTCTAACCTATATATGTTTAAAAAATCTCTGAACAGCTCTTGAAAAGTAATTTCATTTTCTGTTAAAAGAAAGTAAAGCAAGGCTGACGTTTTATTTTCTAACATTTTTCTTCTTTTTAAAGAAAATGTAAAAGAAATATTTGGACAGACCATTATTCATCATCACATCCCTTTTAACTGGGATTGTGAATTCATTCGATTGCACTTTGGACATAATAGAAAGAAACATCTGTCATACTCAGAATTCACTCAGTTTTTGCAGGTCAGTTACTTTTTATTTATTTTTCTCTGTAACATAATGTATGTTTGTTGAGCACAAGATCATGTTTGCAAAATAGTAATAAATTGCAGTGCTATTTCAGTTTTCAGTATTTTACATTTTAATGCAAATAGAAAAATGGTTGTTAATAATCTTGCTACCCTTACAACATGACAACACATGATGAACTCCATATGTGTTGCTTTCTTCTGTTAGTTTTAGTGGGGTTTTTTTTTTGGAAGAATGCAAGAATGCAGCTACCAGAGAAAAGACTGAATCAGTGGGGATTCTATGCATTATTCTCATATGTTTTTGGAATAAAATTTACCAAACATTGTCCCTTGTACTATGATTTCAGGAGCTGCAGTCAGAACATGCAAGACAAGCATTTGCGCTGAAAGACAAAAACAAATCTGGCTTGATCACTGGCCTAGATTTCAGTGAGATCATGGTTACTATCCGTCCACACATGCTTACTCCTTTTGTGGAAGAAAATCTAGTCTCAGTAAGTAGCTGGCAATCTCTGGATCAGCTGTTGCTCAGATTGTAATATTTGTCTTTGGAAATAAAGAAGAATCTGTCACTGATGCAACATTGTTTTAGCCCTACTAGGATTGTTTTAATGAGGCCATCATAACAATGCTAATACATATTTGCAGAACTAGAAAATAGGAGAATGGTAATAGTATTTGGTGGTGGGAGAACCAAATCTTTCAATTAGAATTTGGTACAATTAAAATAAAGCTAACATTCTGGAGTCTTCTGTTGTTTTTGAAGTGTTAATACCCGCCCCCCCCCAATGAAACTTGAAAGCTTGTATATAATTGCACTACTAAAATTGTTTCATTTAAATTTTTTCAGACTTGGGATTAATCATCCATCCAAATCCTACTCTTGATATTTCTTAACATATTTGTATGGCTGGTATGACAACTGTTATGTTAAAATGTCACTAGTTAATGTCAGACCATTGAGTTGAAGACTAGCACATTTAAACTGAGGAAGAAGTTCAGTGACTTTCTAGATATTTTTTGAAGAACCACTTCCATTTACCAAGCTGATTGGATGGAATGGATGGGTGCTGGACTTTTCTGGGAATACAAAAGTTCCACAGATTTTCCTAACTGGTCTAAATGTTAGTGTCAGGCTCAAAGGATCAGAGCCATAGGTTGAGTTGTAGCTCAGAAAGATTTATTGCTCACACTTGTATATAAGAATCTGGTCAGCTAAAAGCCAGCACTAAATTGGCGCTAGAAAAGGGTCAAAGGAATTCAAGGGGATCTGGACTTGAATCTCTCGTGGCCACGTTGGCCTGATCTTTCCTCTTGGCATTGGGTAGACTGGGTCGAAGCTACACTGGCCTGATCTTTCCTCCTCACACTGAGTAGACCAGGCAGGTTGGCCTGAACTTTCTTCTTCGCACTGGGTAGACTGGGCTGAAGCCATGCTGGCCCGATCTTTCCTTTTCACATTGGGTAGACCAGGATGGCCCCGTGGCCAGATCCAACCACATTGCGGGCTTTGGGTTTGACACCCCTGTTCTAAATGAATCATAACTATTTTTTCTGTGTGACTTTACTGTGTTTTGCTTTCTCCAAGGCTGCAGGTGGATCTGTCTCGCATCAAGTCAGCTTTTCCTATTTCAATGCTTTTAATGCTCTGTTGAACAACATGGAACTTGTTCGAAAGATATACAGTCTCCTAGCAGGCACTAGAAAAGATGTAGAAGTTACAAAAGGTAAAGGAGTCAACCTCATTATTTTTTAGATTACTAATGCTTAATGCTATATAGGAAACAAAGCTGGAGCATCGTATCTTTGACTCTAAACCCCGAGAGCAGGGATGGTCAGTAAATGGTCCCCCACCTAATTTATAAGATTCCTGTGGAGTTTTATTGGAAAGTACATTCTCAACCCTTTTTTTGCCCTTTTTATGTATTTGGAGAAACTATTTGGTGATGAAATAAAAGATAATTAAATTTCTGTTAATGGAGAAAGTCCTCTGTCTGACATGTCAAAGAGCCAAATCAGAGTTGAACAGGGACTGCACTTGATTTGGGAGCTGTACCCTGAACAATTAGTGAGCCTGGCAGAATAAAGTCCCATCTCTAAATAGTTTAAGTTGTCTGGGACTTTGGGAAGCATTTTGGGATTGCATATAAATTTGAGAGATGATACAGATCTTTTGGACTTCAGTTAGCTTAATTGAACCCAAATCATATTCTATAATTGCCTGCCCTTTGAAACATCGCCTGAGATTAGATTGGCTTAGTCCCATCCATGCTGGCCTTGAAAACTTAGTTTTGTGCCTGAGCCTGGGGGCTTGGGTGTATTGACAGAGCCCATCTCCTGACTGTGTTGATAGTTGTTGAGATGGTGCCTAACTGCTATGTGTTTTTCTTTAATATTATATATTTTGTCTATTTTACTGTAGGCCTCTTAGAATCATGTGTGTTAGATGGGCAACTGTATCAATCAATCACATAAAATTGTCTGTAAAACATGAATCCTCTGCAAGAAGGGCCACTGGGATTTGTCTCGCAAGAACTGGATAATTCCTGTGACATTATTGAGCAGTGTGCCCCCATCTCCCGTAAATTTACTTAGTACAACACATTTCATAGAGTCATCCTGAGAGAAACCAAAAGACAGACCTCAGCATTCTCCACTGTTATTTGTATTATATTTTTTTTTTAAATAACTTCGTTTTACAAAAACCAAGAGCAGTATATGCACAGTTGACGGCCCCCTAAGCCCAACCTTTGCACCTCCGAAGTATCCTTAGAAGCTTCAGAACAATCTATTTTTTGTTTTTTGCAAGACTACCAAATACCAGGCTGAAAATGACTGTACCTCTTCAGTGATGTCATAATGTTGTTGGTCAAATCCTGGACAATGGGCATACTCCTTTGGAAGTTTTCTTTTAGTAGCGTAGTGTCTGGCTGCTACGAATCTTGTCATTTGAGAAGTTTCCTTCCTTTGTCAAGGGAGATTGTCCTCCCTTGAAGGACAATCTCAATGGACTTTTATATGAATAAAATACAAATATTGAATAATACTGGTCATACTGCTAGATAGAAAGTTCTGCTTTTGCAGTTTTAGAATGATGTGAAATCTAAATGAATATGATGGTGTCAGATATTCTGTGAGACTTATATTTAAACTTGTGCTTCCTACTTTTGCCACATGGCACTTACTATACCTGAAAAACCCAAATGTCTTCAACTCAGAGCTGAAAAAGCTTCTTGGATGAGAAGCGAAACATCTTCAATGAAAAACAAGAAAGTCCAGTTGCCTTTTGAAAAAGCACTTTTGGATAACCATGACCTGGATGACTGAGAATCTCCATAGACATATACTTGAAGGAGATTGCAATATGTAAACCACAGAGTCAGTTCTATTCAGAGTTTCAAGGCTGCCCTTTTGTAAAGGATTCAATGCTTATTTGGTTGATTCATTTTGTGAATTTTGTATTTTGATGTATAAATTTGTATGCCAAATGGTAGAGCTCAAGCTTTCCCAATCTGGTAGCCTCTAGATGTGTTTGAAGAATAATACCAAGAATTTCTATGTGAGAAAGGCTAGATTGTGCATTAAAAAGAATGAATTATGAATAATTGGTTCTTTCTCTCTCTTTTTGAAAATACCTTAAAAACAGAGGAATTCTCTCAGTCTGCCATCAAATTTGGACAAGTTACACCTTTGGAAATCGATATTCTCTACCAGCTGTCTGACTTGTATAATGCTACTGGGTAATCTTGAAGTTTTTTTTTTTTTAAAAAATAGAATGATGGTGCAGAATGGTGAAATGTTGAGAAGACAAGATGTCAGCCAGAGTACATGTAATTTGGCAAGAGAACCAGAATACACAAGAATTTATCTAGTTTCCTACTTCCTTCCCCCACGTTAAAGGGGAGCAATATGGATATTCAGTCTGTGTTCTGATTCATTTTATATTACCATACTTACATGAAAGATTGAAACCTTACTATACTCAAAACTCTTTTTTGCTGGTAAATTTATTTCTTTTCTATACCAGCTGTTTGATTGTCTAATATTAAAAATTAGAGTTCTGATATCCCACGATATTCCTCACTGTACTTAGGGAACTTTCTACCCTTTAGATCAGGGGTATCAAACTCTCAGCCCATGGGGTGCTTAGGTCCTGCCCGCCGGGCCGCCCTGGAAACAGCGAAGGACCGGCCTGTGGTGCCTCCACCAGTGAAAATGGAGCTTGGGAGGGATGCAGTCCTCGCGACCTCCTTTTTCACTGGCAGAGGATTGCAGGAGGCCATTGCAGCTGAGAACGGAGCTCGGGAGCCCATTTTCGCTGGCAGAGCACTTGGGCCACCACAGGAGCCTCCGACATGAGTGATGTCAAGCTGGTCATGCCTACTTTGGCCCACCAAGGTCAAACACAACCCTGATGTGGCCCTCAATGAAATTGGATTTGACACCCCTGCTTTAGATTGTTTATGCTACACAATTGGCCAAAGACCTTACCAGTTGGGAATTCTGGAAAAAATATAGGGCTCAGGTTGAGAGAAAGCTTTTCAGCATAATCGTCATCTTCTATATTATCCTTGATATCACAAAATGGAGGAACTGAATTTTGCACCATCTTGTAAGATTTTGTGGAAGGTTGCTGAGTTTTGAGACATTTTGAGGGTTTACCTCAATATACGCTTCCGTTGTTCTGACCCAGCCTTAGCAGAAGCAAGAAACAGATTCCTTGTCACGAAAAACCCTTCTTTATTTACCTCTTGTGAATTAATTGCATTCACCCACAGAAAAATCCAGGCAAGAGTCCTTCAAGGAGTTAACTGCAGTAACAGACCTTATCAGTTCCTTGCGGCTGTGAGCTCCCAGCCGAAAGGCTGCAAATTAAGTTCTGGCAAGCAGTCTTTGTAGCACGAAACACAACGAGCAAAATCTTCAGAAATACGAACTGTTGTCTTCTACAACAACAACTCCCCTTTCCTTCTATTTATTCTCCAGCCGGGGAGGGGCCATTCAGCGTCCACGTGTACTTTGCTTCCTGAGTTGACTTCTTGCCCTCCGTTGTTTACCTCTCCTAACTGTTCTGCGCATATGTGCATCTGGAACACACCCCAGCTGTTCTTCCTCCTCATTCATGAGAGCCTCCAAAGGCAGCTGCCTCTCCGGTGGCTGAGAAATGTCGGACGGCCCTGGCTCTATCTCTGTGTCTGACCAGAGCATCCATCGGAGCCTTCCCCAGACTCCAGAACTGGCCCAAGTTCCTCCCCTAACCCCCTCATCGTCTGAGTCTGCTGCCAGCTCTGGCGGGTCACAAGATCCATGTTTTGGTATATAGCCATGGCAGATTGGTTATTGAGAGACAGCTTTAGTCTGATTGGAATTACAGGTTTTTTAGTTATGAATTACAGGCAATGAATGCATATTTTAATATTGCTGTTATATCAGAGGCTCTTCATACATTACAAGAAAGACAGATAGGCTAGGAGGAAAACTCTTATATATCATTGAAGTAACGGTTTTCTGGGTGCTGGAATGAATATATTGTACCTTTTATTTACAATTCTCTTTAACAGTGATCTGTTTTCCCTGCACTTGTATGTAGACGCTTGACACTGACAGATATTGAGAGAATTGCACCCTTGGCTGAAGGAGCCCTACCTTACAACCTGGCGGAACTGCAGAGACAGGTAGGTGCTTTCAGGGAAAGGCTAAGTCTACCAATTCCAGTAAATGGTTGGGCGTTAAAACTCCTGAGATTAAGTTAAATACCTCCCCATTTAAAGGTTTAGATGACATTTTTATTGACGTTTGTTGAAAAAATGCACAATCCACTGATTTTTTTTTCAAAAAACACCTCTGCTGAACTACTAAAATGCTTTTCATAGTGCTCCAAATAATAATAATAATAATAATAATAATAATAATAATAATAATAATAATAATAATAATAATAATGTTGACAGAAGTAGTTGAAAAGAAAAAAGTATGGTTCATTGACATTGCTATACCTGGTGATGCACGGATTGAAGATAAGCAGCAAGAAAAAATCACAAAGTACCGGGACTTGCAAATTGAAGTTGAGCGACTGTGGAAAAAGAAATCATGTGTTGTCCCGATTGTAATGGAGCCCTTGGAGCAATACCCAAAGGGCTACCCCGCTATTTAGAAATCCTAAATTTACCGGACTTGAACATTTTGACTCTACAAAAAACCACCTTACTCAGAACAGCTTACATCTTCCGATGATACCTTAACAGTTCCTAGGTCCTTGGTTAGGACTCGAGCTGCTGAGCTATTAACCAGCCTCAAAGGCTGTGAATCTCCTTAAAGATTAACTAACAATAGTAATAATAATAATAATAATAATAATAATAATAATAATAATAATAATGTTGACAGATGTGGTGAATGGTGTAAGCAAAACTGATCCATTCTTTTAAGGAGCTCTCCAAACAATTCTTCTACCAGTCTTAATATTTTTTTAAGACCTTGGAGGTGTGGTAGCTGCCTTACAGGGGGATGTAGGCAACTCTCTGATGATGGGAGTGCCTCTAGGACCCCAACCTAAATTTTCAAGGAAGTTGCTCTTTATCATAAAAATAAGCAGTCGTGTTTCTGCCTGACCCCTGACAATTGTGCAGCAAAAGCTTGTGTTTTTATATTTCTTAAAACCAATAATTCCTAATAACAGAAATACCTCTGAGATGATCATTTAAAAGGAATAAATCTCAGCGCTCACAGCATATAATCAAACTGCCAGAGTGTGATTTGTTCTGGAAGAAAACACAGGCCAGTGGAATTATTTTTATGAGTCTGTGTTATGCCAGTTCCTCTGTTTGCAAATGACTGCATTATCTATTTGTGTTAAAACTCATTTTCAAAATTAACTTGCCTCTAATATTTCAGTATATTTCTGTTGTTGGCCAACAATGCCACTCAGTTATTATACTTTAACAATCAACATATGAAAGATTTGTTAAACTAATTATCATGGAGATTGACCAGGACAATTTACCTAGACTGTCTTTCTGAATTTTACTTAGGTTTGCTTGCTAGCTTTTTTTTTAATTTAAAAAAACTTGTTGCCATAGCAATGCTACACGTTTATTATTTAAACGTTGATTGTGGGAAAACGCTGCTTAAATTGGTTGCATTAAAATGAATAGAAATGTATGTTCTGCGTTCTGCTTGTCATTTTGAGATGAAAAACTATATAAAAATAAATTGGGTGTCTGTATTAGTTTACTGAATTCAGTAAAAGATTCAGCATTGCTTGGCTCTGAATCAGGATGATTTAATGTAAATGCTACTAATGGACAGATCGTACTGGGATTTATTTTGATTATGTTTGTTTTATTCACCTCTTTTAATTTCTCTAAGCATAGTGCATGTTGTGAAGTTGCACACACATTTTTGATACTGGCACGGGTACTTTTAAAAACAATATTAAATGGAAATTTGTAAATCCAGCTTGCCAATTCCTCCTATAAAAATGATACACGTCGTGATTCCTGATAATGAAACAATGTGTAATTTCCACTAAAGCCTTTAAAACAACTGCATAAGATCATTGTCTTAAGAGACCACTGCTATATTATTTTTCCTCCATATCATCACAATGTAAAGGTATACTGCTAAGAAGCAGTTTTTATTAGTAGATAGGTTCATACTTGTAATATCAGGAAAATATTTTTTGTTTTAAATATGAAAGATGAGAAGATAAACAGGGAGGAGATGAAAAACTAGTTTCAAAGCAAATTTATAACACTTCAAAATGCTGAAAATCCCAGTATTGTAGAAAGCTGCATACATCACTGTAAATCCTATTCACAACTGAGGCGTTCAGATGAGTGAAAACATGTGGGGCAGCTGATCAATATGACTATTCTCATTTAAGCTTTCCACCCATCCAGTTTTACACCAGCATTGACTATCTATACTTTTTGAGGTTTGTTCTTCTGCTCTGGGTCTTTCTGCCTAAACAAATTATCTCTGCTAAGCCACAAAGGACATCGAGGGAAATAATATGGGTTGATAACTAAAGGCAGGCAGTATGTCTGGATGCCTTGTGAAATTATTATATTGAATCATGTCCTTTCCCCATTAACAGGTCACTCTGGAAGCAGCCACTAGATAGATTTGTGAGTCAGGAAAGGACTAACATCATCTATGTTGTCTGCAGGAAGAATACCTAATGCGAGAAAGTAGAGGTTACAATTAATGCTTCCAATGAATGAGTAGGTAAAATGTAGTCTTTTGCCATTTACACAAAATTAACACATTTGAGAACACGAGAAACGAGAAAAAGAAGTGATCCGTTTTCATTGGTTTTTATAGAATTTGTTTGATACAAATGCTGTTTGGACCAAATATTTAGTGAAGAGAGAATTATTTTGTGATTTAGTTCTGCTTTGTGGAGTGACATACGTCTGGACAACATGGCTTTAGTTCATGGCTTAGCCATGTACTGTCCTTATTTTATGGTCTTCTCCTCTGAGAGACATGTGGTTACAAAGCACCCTTTCTGAGTTCTTTGCTACGTTGCTATATTGGATTTGATCTTAAATTTCTTCTGGCTGAAAAAAACCAGATAAGGAAAGTTGGATATTCATTTTCTTCTTCACTGGAAGGAGGTGCATTGGATTTGAACAACAAGGTCACCTAAAAGCAAGTGATGGACAGGGGATTTATAGTCATGTTAACTAATGGAGGCAGAGCCCCTAAGTCTAATCATGACAGAATTGCAGTAGACAGTAGAGACGTAATTCAGAGCTTCCCATTGTGGCCTATGGTTATAGGGCCGTGATGGTGAACCTATGGCACGGGTGCCACAGGTGGCACACGGAGCCATATCTGTGGGCACACAAACATTGTCCTACCTCAATCCAGTGTGCATGTGCGCGCTGGCCAGCTGATTTTCAGGCCTTCCGGGCCCACCGGAAGTTGGGAAACGGGCTGTTTCTGGGCTTCCAGAAGACCTCCGGGAGTGGATGGGGAAGGCCATTTTTGCCCTCCCCAGGCTCCTAGAAAGCCTCTGGAGCCTGGGGAGGAAAAAAAATGGGCCTACCGGGCCCACTGTGCCATCATGGGCCAAAAGCGGTGGGAGAGCGGGAGGGGGTCATGCGTTCATGCGTGGGGGGATGGGGCGCATTGAATTATGGGTGTGGGCACACGCACGCGCAATCCCTCCCACTCCGCCTCCTTTTGGCACGTTGCGGCGAAAAGGTTAGCCATCACTGTTATAGGGGGACTTGTTAGAAATTGCAGTCTCAGGTTGAGAAAGAATGAACCCCAGCATATTTGTGCTGTATCAGTAAAGGAGTTTATTTGTAGCCAAGGGTTGAAATGAGAGGCCCTTGGTGCTCTCTCAGCTTGGTTGTTTGTGATTAGCACTGATGATATCACCTAGTTGGGTAATGAAACGTCTGTAAGAAAACAATCCAGCTCAGAGAGCATCAAGGATCCCTCATTTCTGCTGTGTTCTGCCTTTTCAGGAAAGACCGTGGCTTTATGTCAGTGTCATAGCACTGTTGACTGCTTCTTGGATAGGCTCAGGCTGCAATGTAAAGGGGAGCAGGCCTTGTGAGGGACCTCCCTCTGCACTCTGTGGAGTGGCTTTTGGAGAAAGAAATAGGGAGCAGGATGCAGCCCGAACTTGCTTATCCGTGATGAATTCTCCACTTTTATTAACCTACTCTTTCTGACTATTTTGCATGTAAAACAAGAATAGAAGCTGGTCTTTCTATCACACTGGCTACTGATATGATCACTGGAAAAACGTGGTTGTTTTGCTGGTTAATATCCATGTGCGGGAGCTTTGCGGAGAGATGCTTGTCACAGTCATTTTCTGTTTATAAATATTCATGCTCTGAAAGCCATAGCGTTAATTTTACTAATTTGCATCATCTATCTGAATGCAGGCAATCCATGGGATGTAGTAAGCATCTTCATAAATAGGTTGTAAGTTATATTTGCATCAGAAGAAAAAAAAGAGTATCTGTGTTGTTACAGCTTTTTTATTGCCTGAGTAGTAGCCTTGGGAATAGAGGCTGCACTGAGAACAAGGGTGAGGTGGAGAAAGGGGAAATCAGAAAAAAAAAAATAATCTCACATTTAGGATTTCTTCTTCCCTTCCACTGTTGTAAAGATTGTTAGTTCCCAGCCATATGGCATATTATTTTTTGTTCTCTGTTACTGCATTTCTATCATGCCTTATTTTCCAAACCAGTGCTTCTCAAGCTTGGTGACTTTAAAATAGGTGGCCTTCAACTCTCAGAATTCCCCAGCCAGCATGAAGTCCACCTATTTTCAAGATACCAAGGTTGAGAAAAACAGCTCTTCATGATGGCCCTTCTTAATTTTATTTCCAGAATCTTGTGAGAGTTGATTGGGCTAAGGAAGGGTGACTTTAGAACAGGAAGTTTCCATAGCTGAAGATGAATTTGAACTTGGATCTCACTGCTCCAAGTCTAGCCTCTTAACTCACTCCATTCATTGATTCTTCATTTTTCAGTGTTCTTCATATGTTCATTGTAATTTAAGGAGCTTATAGGTTACAGTACTTCTTTTCTGGCATATTGGCACAAGTATACGCTGTTGCTAACAGGCATCACGTTTGCTTTGAATCCAGATGATTGCTTCTTCCTGCATGAAAGAGTGGCCCCTCCAGCGAGCCAAATGGTGCTACTTTCCTTGTGGATATGTTCAGTGGAGTGGCTGTTGGGTTAAGAATTGTACACAAGTATCCTAGCATATAGAGGTCTTGGGATGAAAACTTTGCTACTGATAGTATCACGTGAATTCTTTTTTTTTTTTTTGGAATGCTAAGGGTTTAACTCAGCTTCAGTGTGAAAGGATGTGAGGTATCCAGAACCTCTGTCCACACTTTCCTTGTTTATAAGGCAAGATTAAAAAAAGAAACTCTTGTCAACTGTTAAACTGTTGACACTTCCCCCCACCCCAAAAACAGATGACTAGGATTATCACAGGAAGAGGGAACAAACCTGTTTGGAAGGATCTTTATTTGTTGTTTTCATCATATATATTTAAAAGGGCCTTCTTTGGGAGCAAATTTGATTTACCGTTGGTCAGAATATTGTCTATAGCATGTATTTCATTTTTCTTTTACAAAATAGAGCAAACATTAGAGCAAGCCCCAGTATTTTAACTATGTGCCTGTTTCTTAGTCCCAGTCAGGATTATTATCTTTGAAAGATACTATTGTTGCTATGAAAAAATAAAGCTGTGATTCAATGCTGTATCTTGAAAGAAAAGCAATTATTTCAGTGGATTAAATTTTTTTTTTACCATCACTCAGGCCACAACTGCTTTTAGCCCTTAATTAGTTTTTGACCAATTTCATATATGACTCTTACTTACCTTTGCCTTCTCCTTCCCCCCCCCACTCCTTTCTCCTTTGCTCTCTCTGTTTCTGTCCTATTCTTTTCTTCACACACAGCAATCTTATGGTGATCGGGGCAGGCCTATTTGGCTCCAGGTAGCTGAGTCGGCTTACAGGTTCACTTTGGGCTCAGTTGCTGGAGGTAAGTAACATGTAACTGTGAATGTTTCAAGACTGTTGTAATATTATCTGGCTAGTGTAGTTGTAGATCTGCTGAGATAGAGTTGGTTGCTCCCCTGGATTGTTAAAGCTATAAATTGCAATAGCATTTAGACTTATATACCGCTTCACAGTGCTTTACAGCCCTCTCTAAGGGGTTTACAGAGTCAGCATATTGCCCCCAACAATCTGTGTCCTCATTTTAATGACCTCCGAAGGATGGAAGGCTAAGTCAATCATGAGCCGGTCAAGATCGAACTCTAGGATGTGGAATGCAGAGTTTGCCTTGCAATACTGCATTCCAACCAGTGCGCCACCAGGGCTCTAAAGAGAAGTCTGAATTGTTCTTTCTTTCATTTTCTTTCTTTCTTTTTTAATATATGAAGACTGTGGCTTCTGTCTGTTTTTGAAGCCAAACTTGTGGAATGAGGTAAGGAATCTTCTCAGGTGTAGTTTCAGGGTCATTTTTAAATTAAATCTTGGTTGAACTGCTATTCAATTTTCAAAAGGGAAAACATGACATTTCATCTCTTAATGTAAATAACTAATTGTGATTGTTTCCATTAGTTTGTTTGTTTGTTTGTTTTAATTTATATACCGCCCTACTCCCGAAGGACTCAGGGCGGTGAACAGCCATAAGATAAAACACATAATACAAAATTTAAAAGCAGAATAAAATCGAATTAAACAATTTGGCCGTAAACAAATTTAAAACATCCCAATAATTTAAAACAAATTAAAATTTACATTAATTAAAAAGGAAAGAGGGAAAAATTAGGCCGGGCCAGCCTGGTGAAATGAGAAGGTCTTGAGAGCACGGCGGAAGGTGCGTAGGTCCGGGATCCTCCGAATCTCCGGGGGGAGCTCATTCCAGATAGTAGGTGCCCCCACAGAGAAGGCTGTCCCCCTGGGGGTCACCAGTCGACATTGTTTGGCCGACGGCACCTGAAGGAGCCCCTCTCTATGAGAGCGTGCTGGACGGTGGGAGGCTACTGGTGGCAGCAGGCGGTCCTGTAAATAACCAGGTACTAAGCCATGGAGCGCTCTAAAGGTGGTAACCAAAACCTTGAAGCGCATCCAGAAGACCACCGGGAGCCAGTGCAGCTCGCACAGGAGTTATTAGCTTGCTTCCCCAAAGGACACCATAAAATACACTCACATCTGCAAAGCACTGTCACACTCGAGAGTTTTGTTCTGTAGGTTTTTAAAACATAGGATGAACAATTGGAGATTTCACCTACTTTTTCAAACAACTGGAAGATTAAAGAAGATCCGACCTCCTGCCCTGGCCATCCTGTCCCTCCCCTCCCCATCTTTTAATTATAATTTGTATTGTTATTGTTATTAAAAATATTGATTTTTATGATTTTATCACTTTTATATATAAGTGATCCAGAGTTGCCTTGCAGCGAGATGGACAGCAAACTAAACAAACAAACAAATAAATAAACTTTCCATATGGTTGTTGCCTTGCTGTGTTTGTTGTTACAGCAAGGGCTGGGGAGAAATGGTCACTTAATTTGAAAATTAATTTAAGAACTAATTAATTAATTAATTACTGTGATGGCTCCTCCAGATTTAATGCTGCAGAGGAGGTAAATTGACACAGCTAAGAAGAAATGTGGAAGCCTGACAACATCCTGGGAACTTAGTGACATCATTTCAATCCCCATTATAGGTACAAAAGCCACACGTGGAGGCCCCAAATCTTCAAAAAGAATGATTGATTCAGTGATTCATTGATTGATTGATTCATTCATTCATTCAATTTATATGCCACCCATCTCACTATCTGAAGTGATTCTGAGTGACTTACAGTGTCATAAAAATCATAAATATAAAAGTATTAAAATTAACAAAAACAATTAAATGAAAATTAAAGATCAAAAACATGAATAGGGCTTTTATCTATCACTCCACCAATCTCCTCCAGCAAAAACCATCCCCAGTGCGGTTCCAAGCCAATTTGGAAGCCAGGTTTTAAGGCCTCTCCTGAAGGTCAAAATGGTGATTGTGGATCTCACCTCAAGTGACAAGACGTTCCAGATTTAGGATACTTGTTCAAAAAGTACAAATGCAACCACCTTTTAAACTTTTCCTTCAGTTCAATCATATCCGATTCTCAGAGAATGCCTGCAGTTTCGCTGGCAAGTTTTTTCTTCAGAAGTGGTTTGCCATCAACTCATTGAGAGACAGTGACTGGCCCAAAGTCACCAATTGGCTTTGTGCCTAAGGTGGGAGTAGAACTGATGGTGTCCTGGTTTCTAGACTGATGTCTTAACTACTATGCCAAACTGACTCTAATTTGTTAGAAAATGAGAAACTTGGTCAAATACTTGTCCTTCTTCAGGAAGTAAAGCCAGAGTTTCCATCTGCTCTTCCCTCCCACTTTTTCCTTTTATATTTGTGTTAGTAAGAGCAAACAACCAAAACACATTAAGGGTAGCACAATAAATGAATGTATACATTACAGTGATTTAAAAAAAAACTAGGAAAAATAGAAATAGAAGGAAGAAAAAGGGGATCCATATAATATTAATATCTAATGACTTCCATCTGATCTGATAATTTTTCTCCAAAATAGAAGTATCTCCATAGAAAATTAGACGATAGAAGCAAGTTCTTTTCTCTGCCATGCCACAGGTTTAAGGAACATGCTACAGGTTTAATTTGGTCTGAGATATGGCACCTGAACCTCATTTTAATGCCAGTTCTCAGCAGCAACATTAAATAGAAAACGTGAATATTTAATCTAAACTGTTTAGGATTATAGTTCAGAAGTAGATTTCAGAAACAGCCATTTCACTTTCTACTCTCCTAAACATTCCCTGTTTTTCCCCCCTTGGGTTTTCTTCTTGGTTCAGAAGAACCTCCCATAACCTGATGCTCTCCAGAGATGTCTGGGGTTTTGGGATTTGTAGTATTAAAGAACTGGACACTAGGTGGAGAAAGGCTGAACTAATTACAGTCACCCAAGGTCATAGGTGAATATCAGCTAGGACCTATTTTTGTGGGTGTACACAATGAAAATCAGAGTATCAAGTTGATGTCCTTTTTTGGTTGTTCTTCTCAGCTGTGGGAGCTACTGCTGTGTATCCTATTGACTTGGTAAAGACTCGCATGCAGAACCAGCGCACCACTGGCTCGGTGGTAGGAGAGCTGATGTACAAAAACAGTTTCGATTGTTTTAAGAAGGTTTTGCGTTACGAGGGCTTTTTTGGCCTTTACAGAGGTAAGGGAGCAATGGGTGTGTTTCAAATTTGTCTGCAGGGGATTTGAAAGGGTATCGTGGGTGGCCCTCATTTTGTGTGCTCTGAATTGAGAAGTCTCCTAAAATGAGGAGAGCTCCCATTGGGTTGGGAGGTAGCTCAGCTCAGACGGTAGCCCAACCGTCTAGAGATAGCTCAGCTCAGACGGTAGCCCAACCGTCTAGATATTGGTTCTTGTTCTGAAGTCAGAAGATGGAACTATAGTTGGAATGGAGCAATTACACGCCACCTATTTTAATGGGATTAAGGATTGCAAAACACTGAGCTGCTGTATCTGTCAGCTTTGGAAGCCATATTAGGCCGGAAGCTTCCAAGCTGCTACCTTCTCATGTGTGGGAAAGTAGGAGGGGGATTTAATTGAGGGTTTGTATTTAGACAAAATAGCATTCTTCCCGTCGGTCAAGGTCAGGACAAGCCTGCATCAGGAGAAGGAGCGGTTGGAGTGCTGTCTCGTGATGGGAAGGATGGTGATTGGAGCATGTGATCGACTGAGGAGTGAGGGGATGGTTTTGAGGGTTTTTGATTTGCTGAGGGAAAACCCGGAACTCTCAGATTTGGGTTTTCCCAAGATGTGCCAGTATACCTACTCTAATAAATGGAATTTTGAGAAAATGCTTGCCTCAGAGGTTTTAATTGGAGCAGAGGTTTTTCTGGAACGCTGATAGTATCATTAGGATACATCCTCATCACCAAACAACTATAGAAACTGATTTGTGACTGGGGGGAGCATGAGTAACCTACCTTTTTTTCCCCCTGGTGTCCTCTATTTGTAAACAGTTCCTTATTTGTAAAGCGCACATTGTAGAACGTTAGTCTGTGGTAGCCAAAAAAATTGAATGGAATCTGGTTCCACCTTTTTAGACTAGCACATTTTATTAAAAGGCAGTTTTTTGGTGGGAACTACAGTTCACTTTATCAGATGCCCTCTCAAATGATGACATGACCTCATGAAAACCTTTTAATACATTGTATTGGTCTGAAAAGATACTGTAGCAAACATGCAGAGTCTCCAAAACCTAATAGGTTTTCCTCATGGAAAATGCTTCCTGTCTCTTGTTTTTTACTACATTGTCACAGTATCTGCAAAACCTTGGGTGGCTCAGAGGACCAATCTCCTTAGTAGTAGAAGAGGCTGGGGAAAAGTGCGGTAGAAAGAAGGAATTGCCCCAAATTGAACAAAATAACTTGATGTGAGTTCTCTGCTGATTTGGAGCTTTCGCAATCCCCCCCCCCCCCATCCCTCATTGTTCAGGGTAGCAAAGGTATGTCAGGGATTTTATTATGACTTCTGGGTCCCAGGATTCAAGTCCCACCATTGATACCTGATGAATTAATAACTTGAAAGGACTTTGTTTGACTGTGTTCATTCAAGCATCTTTAGGCTCAATATGGTTCCTTTCTTATTTCCGAGTTTTAAAAAAAGTCATAATTTAATGGGAATGAATGAAGTCTCCAAAAGATTGATTGCCAATTGATCAACTTAACAAGGAGTCTTTTTGCATTGAAAAGAGGATTGTAATATATACTGAGAACATATTGCAAGAAGAGTTTGGAAATCCTGGGGGAAGGATGTGCAGTTGATTTCAGCAGGAATTGATGCTCATGAAAATATCATCAAATCATCAAAATGCCAACTGACAAACAATAGATTTGCCAGATGTAGTACAGCGAGAATTTTTCATTAAAAAAAAGT
Source organism: Ptyas mucosa (assembly GCA_012654045.1). Lineage (NCBI taxonomy): Eukaryota > Metazoa > Chordata > Lepidosauria > Squamata > Colubridae > Ptyas > Ptyas mucosa. The sequence continues at coordinate 30,365,805 of WNWU01000006.1, read as the reverse complement.
TATGTCAACATATTTGTGAAGATAATTGTCCATGGAAGTTCTTCATATGGAAGTGAATGGACTAGTATTGAAAACCCAAATATTTGTACTGTCTATGTATGTCTAGGTACAGTGATTGTGATAAATATTTTTTATTTATACAGGGTTACTTCCACAGCTCATTGGTGTTGCTCCAGAAAAAGCCATAAAGCTTACAGTAAGTCTATTAAAGATCAACCAAATTCCTTTCCTCTTTTTCTTTTAGAAAGATTTATGGTACATATACGCATTTATTCAGAAGTTTAAGTCATTGGGGCTTACACCTCTGCAGTACACATGCACATATTTCCTAAACGTTGTAATATATCTTTGAAAGGAATTGCTTTTGATTTTCAGGTCTTTTAAATGTATTAAAATGTAAGTGAAAACTATGGGAAGTGGTGTAACAGTATAAAATGTATGTGTTTTTTTTTATTAGGTCAATGACTTTGTCAGAGATAAATTCACTCAAAGAGATGGTTCCATCCCACTGTTTGCAGAGATCCTCGCAGGAGGCTGTGTAAGTACTAACGTTGTAGAAAGGATTCCACTGTCTGTTTGTCTCTCTGTTTGTATTACAGTGACAACTTAATACAGTTATTAACTAAGTCATGGGAAGAACTGCTAGAGTTTCAAGATGAGAATGTACCAATCAACATTTCCTATTGGTGCTACAATGGTGCTTAAATAGGATAGATTCTAGCAGTTCATGGACCATTTTTATGCTACAGAGTTGATACTGCTTCAGCCATCATCCATTTGCTATGATAAATACTACTTGTTTTCACAGGTTGGTTAAGCCTGGCTAACCAGGGCTTCCAGGAAATCTGAAAATGCTTTCTATTGTAGAGTAATATTGTAATGCACTCTATATAGGGCTGCCCTTGGAGAGTATTCAGAAGCTAGTTTAAGCAGTACAGAACACAGTTATGTGTGCTCCTAGGATAGTATATATTATACCTCTGCCCTGCAAGCCTCATGGGTTGCCAGTTTGCTTGCAGGTCCAATTCAAGGTACTGATTTTAACTTTTAAATTCCTTCATGGACAGGACTGTGTCATCTGAGGGACGCCTCTCTCAGACTATATCATCCCACCCCGTTAGATCCAGAAAAGAGGGACATGCTTCAGGTACCATCTGCCAGGGACCTAGCTTTGGTGGGTCCCAGATGGTGGACTTTCTTTACCATGGCACTTGTCTTATGAAACTTTCTCCCCCACCTCCCTAGACATTAGATGGGCTCCATCCCTTTTAATGTCCTGGCAGTCCCTCAAGACCTGGTTAGGCTATCAAGGGTCCCAGGAATCATAGACTTATTTAGATGGGTCCGTTATTGAGGTAGATATACTCACCTTCCCTCTTTACATATTTTTAATTATAATCATCTCCATTTTTAATGCTGATTTTTCTATTTTTAATTTGTGTTTTTATAGATGTATTCTTTTTTACTGATTATTGTACACAGCCCAGAGTCACTTCTTGTGAGACGGGCAGCTACATAAATTTGATTAATAAATAAATTTGATTAATAAACAAAAAAACATGGGATATGGAAGATATATATATTTATAAAGCTTTTACTGCAAAAGGAAGAATAATCAAAGCAATTGTTCCTGTACATGTTTGGTTTCCGGGGTTTCTTTTCCCAAGAAGAAATTGACTGTCAATGAGGGACATGTGCTGAGTTTTATGTCCTCTTGGGTCTTTCCCATTATCCCACTAAAATCTGGGTAGTTGAGAGAATCACAAAGATTGGAGATTTTTGTCTGAATATATCACCATTAGCTCCATGAGTAATCCACAATTAAGACAAACTGGATAATTAGAATCAAATCATATTCTAGCTTGACCTGAACATTCTCCAACTTCTGGAGACATGTAATTAAAGCAGGTTTTCCAATGATCAGCAACTTGTAGACTATGCACATATAGACAAACACATATGCATGGTTTAAAATATAAAGCAATATCGTTCTCCAAGTAGGTGGGGGGAAAGTATACAAATAGGCCAGCGCTGATATGGAGATTTTTATTTCTACAACCTACAACAGGTTTTGGGTTTGGGTTTTTTTTTTTGGCTAAGCAGTAATTTGTACCATAGCAATTAATATATAAATGAGAATGGTTTTATGATGGCAGATTTCAGAAGGCGCAGCAACCACAAAAAGTGATTTTAAACTAAAAGAAATATAGTAGTACGAAATCAACATTAAAAATCCTAGAAATCTTCTTATCTTAACATTAACTTATTTGTAGCACATATCATTTTCTCTAATGATAGGGAATGAAAATATCTGTGTTTTCAGAGTTTTTTAATGCCACAAACAAAACTGTTTTTAGCCTTTAACTTTTTTTAGCCATGCTTTCCCTGAGGGAAGCTCTTGAAGAGCATCCACAAACAACTGTTGGTGATTTTCTAAGTCTGATGGGAAAGACTTTTAAACATATATACTTAACTCAATCCTACTGAAATCTACTCAATCCTACTGAAAGGAGATGCAAGTATTTCAGTTTATTGTGATTTTTATCATTTAGCTGTAGCTTTCCAGTAGGACAGTATTTTCCCAGCAGGTTGCAGAATATTTTAACATCAGGTATAAACTTTATCTGGCATTTATTTCTTCAAATGTACATTGCAAAAGTGCCCAGCCTTTACTTGTTATTTAAAATATTTGGTAGGATGGTATCCTATACAATTGCCAAGTACAACCTCTGTATCTTTAAAAACCTGGAAAGTAGTTATCAAATGTGGCCTCTTGGATCACCAGAATGAGAGAATGAATTGGTGACATGGAGGTGTTGACCCTTCCAAGCATCTTAGAGATGGACAGTAAGTCACTGAGGGTTATATATAGCCACTGTATTAACTTCTGTTTGAGCAGGATGGATTTATACTGCTTTGGCTTGTTATCTAAATTTTGGGTGAGAAAGCTGTTGACCTTTGCCAGCTGTAAATTCAAGGAGGCAGTCTTGAAGTAACACTGTTTTTTTGTTTTTCTTGATTATGAGTGGGAGTTCTGTTGATACTTCAGTCTTTTAATTGTCCACTTATAAATCTAAATTTGAGGAAAGGGAGCAAGCAAGCAGTCTTTCATTACTATGAGAGAATCTCATCTGTTCTGGAAGACCCATTGAATGTCTCTATCATATACACCGGAATCCCTTCCATGCTGCAGATAAAAAGTATTTCCAAGCTCAGCACATCTGCTAACCCTTTCCCCTTTGTAATTCTGCTCTAACAACTGGGTGCATTGCTGAGGGTAATGGGGGAAGGAAAGGTCTGCTGAGGTTGTGTGAAGAAATCTGCACAGTTAAAAGCGGTGTAATTTTTGTGGAAATATATGCACATTTAAATTAGACTGGGTTCATATTAAAGAAACCAGCTTAAAGATGTTTTCAGGTATGCATTTATTAGGATATTTTCCCCCCTGCTGTGACTTGTATTCAGTCACAAATGTTAGCAATTTCATTTTTTGTAATGAAGTCTGATAATCAAGGCTCCTAACTTAATATCATTTTGTACCACGATATGATTCACACTTAGCAAAGCCTCCATTAATCATGTTCTCCATTCCTTCTCCCAGGCCATAATTTGCAAATCTGGGAATGGCCTGTGAATCCAGCCAAAAAAAGTTTAAGATGTTTCTTAGTTTTCTCTCCCTTTAGCAGATATGCTGAGCTTCAAATTACTTTTATCTGATAATGGCATCCTGCATCGCAAACATAAATTAATGTCTTCCCAGTTACCAGTTCAATGTTTTATCCTGGCACTCAAATGACCTAAGTGAGAAGTCAAAAAGTTGTGAATAGATAGATAGATAGATAGATAGATAGATAGATAGATGGCTGAGTTTCTAATTTCGGAAACCTTCACAAGAGATGCAGATCAGGAGTTGCAAAGACTTCCAATACTTGAGGGGCTGCCACAGAGAGGAGGGGGTCAAGCTGTTTTCCAAAGCACCTGAAGGCCAGACAAGGAATAATGGATGGAAACTGACCAAGAAGAGATTCAACCTAGAAATAAGGAGAGACTTTCTTACAGTGAGAACAATCAACCAATGGAACGGCTTGCCTTCGGAAGTTGTGGGAGCTTCATCACTTGAGACTTTCAAGAAAAGATTGAGCTGCCATTTGTCAGAAATGGTGTAGTCAGGGTCTCCTGCTTGAGCGGCGGGGGGGGGGCGTTTTGGACTAGATGACCTATAAGGTCCCTTCCTACTCTGTTAAAGACGTTGCCTAGTCCAAACAACTTGACTCTGCCCTGAAATGTTTCCTTGTCACTTTTTTTTTTTACTTGAGCCTCTGAAAAAAAGAGAGGGGGACTTCAGGGCTTGGAGGAGACAGTGGATGTAGCACCTAGAAGCCTTTGAAGGAAGTCTGTATTAAGGGTTTCCTTCCTGTGCAGGGAAAATATGTTAGCCTGGGATGGTCTGGGCTGAACAGCAGCAGCAGCAGCAGAGGAGTGGCTGGGAACAGGCCCCCCACTGTCCACCCTCCTGTCTCTTGTGGCTGGTGCCTCGGGGTGGAATTGGAAAGGGCAAGAGGTCTCCTGTTGCAGGGTCACTGGTGCGTTTCCTTCAGCCTCTGGCATGTCGAGAAGTGTTCTATGGTGGATCTGGGGCAGCATCTCCTCTCGTAACCTTTGCCGTCAGCTCCAGTTCTTTGTTATTTGTTCATCGTGGAGACTTTATTTTTCACGACGTGGAGGTTAACTAAGGAAGGCTGGATTGTTCCTATGCCTGAGCGGTATGAATAACCTCCATTCAGAATTGAGTTTGTCATGTGCAGCCTTAAAAGTTGTCTGTCAAGTTTAGGAGTTGTGTTTCATGTGAAAATAGTGAGGCTTAGGCTAGGCGTGTGATAGATAGAGAATGTCCCATTTGAAAGGGGTGGCTTATTTCTGGAGTTATTTACTTCACACTTGCTTTCTATTACAGACCTCAAGCAGGGGCTATAGATTTCCTAGGCAGTTTTTAATTCAAGCATTGGCAGGAGCCATGCCTTATCATGCTGAGACCAATATGGCACATTATTCCACTGCCCATAGGGTGAATAATATAGACTAGCAACAGTTTAAATGGTTGACGGTCTGTTTATGCAGGCCAGCTCTTATTCCTGCTGGACCGGGGGACATGGGGAGGGAAGGAAAATTATGGAATATTTTTAGGAAGGAAACACAATTTTAAAAACCAGGAAAGAGGCAAAAATAATAAAACACAAAGTGAATAGGCAGGAGTTTACAGGCCTCGCAGAATTAAATAAGGCTGTATTTGTTAGAAAAGAATTTTCAGTTCGTTAATTTTATTTAACTAAGCATCTTATTTTAAAAATAGGCCATTGTTAAAATTTGTTAATGTATATGTGTGTGTATAAAAATATACATATAAATAAAAGAATGGCAATAATCAGCACAGGTAAAGAATTTCAGTAATTTCTGTCTGATCAGTGAAAGATCCATATTGATCAGATCCTATTTCTACAAAAGTGCTATTTTTTTTGCCTCTCCAACAACCCTCAGTGTAAAGAAGTTGAGAAATGTTTTCAATCGGAACAGAAAAAAATGCTAACTATTTGTGGCCAACTAGAGCACCACACATGTTTTAAGCTGGCGAATACATTTAAGAAAATAACAAAGGGTTTTATTAAAGTAGGTGGGAAGGTCCCATAATCTGTTCCATTTTGCCAGGAGTGAATTTTACCAAGGGAGAGTCTAAACATACCCCATCCTGCTCTGTTTCTGTGCTTCTGGAGCAAAACTGTCACATTAAATCTTCCCGTGAAATTTGAAATGCAGCTTTGTGGACGTCTTGGCTTAAAATGCACAACTTAGGAGGGAATAGCTCATGCAGCAACATCCTGCGAGGGATAATGCTTCTGCTCTACTAATGAAATATTAAAAAAAACACATCTTGACAGCTGTTAAATTTGTGTCATGTCCAGACTAGAAAAATTGTTAAAGTGTGTTTGTTTCTGTCTGTATCTACCCCTCCTCCCCACACATAGAGACATTTCTGTTTTTTATTGTAACAGATGTGGTGATGGAGATGCACCCATTATTCACTATTAAACAGTGAATTTTCAGGGAAAATGGTAAAAAGCTTCACAGGCAAGCCTAAGAGCCATGCCACTTATTTAAAATAACAAAATGTCATCTTGATTCGGCTCGTCGTTAACTATCAAGCGGATTGGTTAGATACTGTGGGGGGAAAAGTCAAGCTACCCTTTTACCATCTTCATCTTCCATCTGTCATGAGAACTACATGTCCTGGTTTCCCATCCAGGGATTTCTGTGCACCTGCAGAACAGGCAATGCTGGTAGATCAGTTTTTCCATGAAGCCTGCTGTGGCACCTTCCTCCGTGCCATGGAGTCCAGAGAGTTGGGGAAACCTCCAGTGGAGTTTTGGAAAAGGAAGTCCACCCAAGGATGATGTCTGTGAGAGAGATGGGTGGGTCTTAAATACGACAAATAAATAAAACCGGCTAATATTTTGAAGCACTGCATTAAGAAATTTGGTATGTCTTGGAGGTGGTTTTTGTGCCCAGCTCCAGAAGGACAGGAAGTTGACATTGGACTATTCTGCAATGGTCGTGCAGAGTTAGGATGCAGTATTGCAAACTAACTCTGCCCAAAGCCAGGAAGTTCGATCCTGACTTCCTGCTCAAGGTTGACTCAGCCTTCCATTCTTCTGAGATCCGTAAAATGAGATTGTAAGGGGCAATATGCTGACACTGTAAAACAGCTTAGAGAGGGCATTAAAACACTATGAAGTGATATATAAGTCTAAATGCTATTTCTGTTGCTGTTGCTATTCTCCCTTGTGAGTGGTTTTGGCACAAAGGGGTAATACTGGAATATTAAAATCTCACTTAGCGATTATATGCTTGCTTAACACTGGTTGTGACTGCTTCTGCATCTTTGTTTCCTGGTATTAAAAGAAGCGGTGGCAAACTCCTCATGGGAATAGCTGGTAAGCTACATATCTAATGTTTCCCTTCTTCCTCACCCCCAGGGACTGACTATGGTCTGCGTGTAGAGCCAGCATGAGGCTCTACAGTGGCCCTACAATGGGTTTGGCTAGCTACCCTTATTAAGCCTGTGATCCAGACGATACCTGGCTGTTTATTCCCTGCCTTGGGCTTTTCTTCAGTGTTCTATACCATGCTGGCTGGAGAATTTTGGGAGCTAAAGCCCACACGTTTTTCAAATTGTCAAGATGGAGAAACACTGTTACAGATTGAAAGAACCCCAGTCATGCTACTCAGCAATCCATCCTGTTTTAGTTACCGTTGATTTAATTTATAATGCGGCGACCAATTTAGCTTTTGCAATTTTGTCAAACTTGTTGCATTATTGGTTTGGGGTAAATCATTTGGAATAACTAAATCATATAAATGCTGCTGTAAGTAATGACACCAATTGTTTAAAATAAACACAGGCACCTGAGATGTAGATGGATTTTTTTTTTCTTTCCTATTGCAAAATTACCCTGATCCTGAATTATGGACTCTCATTCAAGTTAACAAGGTACATGGTATTCTTAGCTACTTCCTGATAGTGTATTTGACACAGTCGGTTGCATCTAAAAGCTCAGGCCTGGAGGCTTGGTGGGCAGTAGCTGACCTTGGGAAGTAGCTGATCTGAGCTGCCTTTCTTACGGTTTTGCAGGCAGGAGGTTCACAAGTCATCTTCACGAACCCACTGGAGATTGTCAAGATTCGCTTGCAGGTAGCAGGAGAAATCACCACTGGACCCAGAGTTAGCGCCCTCACCGTTCTGAAGGACTTGGGGCTTTTTGGACTGTATAAGGTATATCCTTTATTGGTTTTTCTTCTTCCCGCTCTTATCATACCCCAGGGAGGCTGTTGAAAGAAATAAACAATCCCTCCACCCCCATCCCAAGGAAACCTTCATATGGAATGGGCTATAGGGGAACCTTTTCACATTTGAAAATATTCTCTTCTGGCATGGGGATCCATTGGCAAAAATGGGAGAAAACAGATCCACCTGTACAGGGAGTCCTCAATTTAGAACTGTTCCTTCAGCTACCCAGGGTTTCTCCTATCTCCTGAGGCACCATATGCTCCAAATAACAACCACACCAAGGAGAACTGGGATTACATGGCCAGTTTGTTTAATTAGTACAATGCTGTATGACCATAGTTCTGGGCTCAATTGTGGTTGTAAGTTGAGGGCTACCTCTATATTGGTGGCCAAAGCTTGTGTGGAAAGTCTCCTCTGCTTTATTCCATGGGTACTTTCTCCCAAAGCTACAGGGATAAAATATGGCCGACCTGCTGGATATTAGTACTGCTCTGCTGCTTTCCATTTCTGGGTGGGGAAGGAGGGAGGAAAGAAAGAAAGACTCTTCTTGCTTTTCTTTTATATTTGTTGTGCAGCCCCAAATTATTTGAACATTTCTGTTGCAGCTCTGCTGTCTCTATTGTTGTATTCACAGCGGGCTACTCTCTTTGTCTTAATATGACGACAGGAAAGTGGTAGTGGAATTTAGCAGGATTCAAATCTTTTAGGAGTTAAGTGGAAGGATTTGTCTAGAATGAATTTCGTTTTAAAAAAAGAATAGCCAGACCCAAGATGCCCTGCTCTTTAGAAAGATGCTAGTCAAGATTCTTTTCCTGCAGGTCTGCTTATTTCCATCATTGTAAATAAGAGGTAATGGAGCAAAAGCTATTCGTTTTCTTACACTAGGAGATGTATTCCTTTAGCCTTCGCCAGGGCAAGGGGCTAATATGTAAATTCAACAGATAGTAGCAGCTACGGTGCTCTTATAAAATAGAATACGTTGGTTCGATATAAAATAGAATCCCATGTTAGTTCATGGCTTTGTGACGACAGCCCAAGAATGTTGCACAGCCACTTCCCTTTCAACTTAAAATTCACGCAGAGACTATTTTTTTTCCTTAAGAGCAATTTCAAACAACATTTCACTGCAGTTTCCTTTTTTTTTTCTTAAAGGAAAAGCATGTGAACCATTCCCTGTTTTATTTGCACGTTATCTGAAAGGAGGGTTGCACAGATTGTCAGCCTACCCCTTTCAATAAAGGGGTAAATATTTGTAGCTCAGGGTTGAAATGAGAGGTCCTTGGTGTTCTCAGAGCTTGTTTTCTTGCAGACATTTCATTGCCCAAACTAGGCAGTATCATCACTACCCTGATGATGTTACCCAGTTTAGGTAATGAAATGTCTGCAAGAAAACAACCAAACTCAGCACCAAGGATCCCTCAGCCTACCCTTTTCTTAATTGAAATAATGGATTTGGAAAAGGACAGAAATGGCCATCGATTGAAAAAAGAATCCAACGGGTATTGGCCCAAGACATCCATAGTTCCTGTTTTGCATATCTTCCTCCATCAGCTGAATTTTGGATTTGACTGTAGTGCATTAGAAGAATGATACAGAATCAGTGTACATGAATGGAATTTGAGGGGTGTGTGTGCATAATCGGAAGATTGGAAGATCTCAAGCAGAGGGCATTTCATCCCAAATGTTCATGTGTCAAACAGAGGCCATGTTTGAGATGAACGAATGTGGCAAAAGGTGTAACCGCCATCTGGCCCATATTGTCCTCCAAAAAAACCATTCTGGTCTTAGAATGGAATTGTTCTTCTCTCATGTTCTATTTCCATCCAACAAATGACCAAAGAGATCTGCCATCACAGAATACTCTTAAAAACTCTTTTAGCCAAGAAGGTATTCCTGTTCCTTGCCTTGTTGTCTCAACACAATCTAAGCACAAAGCCTTTTCTTTGGTACCATCTTTGTATCTTAGTTGTTTGGAACTTTCTTAGTTCCTCAGGACTGAAGATCATCGAGCTGGTTTGCTGGGTCACAAAAGCATTTTGCCCAACGTATTCTAGGCACTATAATAAATTGCACTTCCCACATTTACATAGAAGATGTGTGCCCTGTCCCCTTGTGAGCAGAGGCGGTGAGAATTTTTCCTGTATGCGTGACTGACTCATTCTTTGTTTCTCTTTTCCACGTGACAGGGAGCCAAGGCCTGTTTTCTCCGAGACATTCCCTTTTCTGCAATCTATTTTCCTGTGTACGCTCATTGTAAACTGATGCTTGCAGATGAAAATGGTCACGTGGGAGGGCTTAATCTCCTTACAGCTGGTGCTATTGCAGGTAACTTTGTTGAGTAATTGGCAAATAAGTCCACCCCCCCACATTAAAATTCTTGGCAACATTTAATATTCATTAGACCACGTAGAGGAAGCTAATATACTATTGTGTTTAACTTAATCCAAATTTGATCACCTTTATCCTTGGTGGGAGGTAGCCTAATTTTGATGATGGCTAATTACATTTGCATAATGTGGATAAACAGCTTAATGCAGCTCAGCAACATGTAGTCAAATTGGGTTGGCGGGTTGGCTGGGGCTTGCCCTTGTTTCAAAGCTCTCATCTGGGGTGACTGTTTTTTAAGGCAGTAAGAATAATTTATGCCCTTTTCCTACATTTGGTACAAAATTCTTAATTTTGGCAGGGTATGCACAGTGAAAACCTCAATTTAGGCAGTTTTCAATTCAGTTTTGGGAAGCTGCACTCATATTAGTTGGAAGGAGAAACTTTAAAAATATTTCTGTAAAAGGAGAGAGGAAATTCGTCCTTGTTCCTGGTGTGGAAAAAAAATGACACTTATTTGTCTATTTGAAGTTTCTCCTCTCCATTCTACTGGCGGTTCTCATTTAGGCGCATTGCCACTCGGTTAGGAACAATATATTAAGCTAGTTCTTGTTGATCATGTGAGGTCCCCTAAGTTTCATATATGGTTACCTAGCAACCTCCTCCTCTCTAAGCCTGTGTGCATACAGCACTCAAACTGATTGAGAGCAAGTAAGGACTGACATTTGCTTGTAGGAATTGCTCTTTAGAATTGGTGCAATCTACTGTGTTGCTAGATTTGCAGTGAAAAATATTCAGAGTGGGGGTAGAGGAGAAGAAATGTGGCCCAAACATTTTTGGGCTCATCCTTGTCCAATACAGTAGTCCTTGACATATGACCTCAATTGAGCCCAAATTTTCTGTTGCAAAGTGAGATATTTGTTAAGTGAGTTTTGCCCCATTTTACAAATTTTTTTGCCACAATTGTTAAGTGAATCAGTATAGTTGTTAAGTTAGTAACATGTTTGTGAAGTGAATCAGGATTCTTTATTGATTTTACTTGCCAGAAGGTCACATCACTCTGGGACACTGCAGCCATCATAAGAATGAGTCAGCTGTCAGGCATTTGAATCAAATAACCATGGGAATGCTGCAATGGTTGTAAATGTGAAAAACAGTCATAGGTCACTTTTTTTACAATGTTGTAAGTTTGAATGGTGATTAAGTGAGCTGTTGTAAGTCAAGGACTACCTGTACAGTGCTATTTAAAACCTAACAGTATTATTCAAAGTTATGGGGAGATCCTCCTTTGTCACAGCTCTGAATGAAACCCTGAAGCTATTTTTCTAAAACTTCAATACTTCTCCCGGAGGTATTTCTATGTACTATTTCTCACTTTTGGTAATACTTAGACTCAGCTGAAGTCCATTTCTCCCAAAGGTGTGCCTGCGGCTTCTTTGGTGACTCCTGCTGATGTCATCAAGACAAGACTGCAAGTAGCTGCTCGGGCTGGCCAGACAACATACAGTGGAGTTATTGATTGCTTTGCGAAGATACTTCGGGAAGAAGGTCCTTCTGCCTTTTGGAAGGGAGCCGCAGGCAAGAAAAGGATTTCACATCTTGATCAGTAGTGAAACTTACCTATATTACTAAATGGTATTAAAATTGTGAGAGTGATGGATCCAGCCTTGCAGCTCTTTCCACCTCTGGCAACTTCAGATGCATCTTCATATCTTTGTCAGTACATTGAATGTACTGCCTCATCGGTGGGAATGAGGACAACAAAGTGATGATTTGCAGGATAGATTTAGAGATTCTAGTTTTCACAGAACACCATAAACAGATTTCTGTTAAGATTTGGCTTTAATTGTGCTTGAATGATGGCCAATATGCATACAAGCTGATTGATTACTACTGTTTTTATTATTAAGAGAGAAAGTTGGACGTCATATTAATTAAGGCATTAATACATCTGCCTATCTCAGCTATCCCCATCAGAGATAAAATGGAAAGTCGCAGGATTTGGGAGGATTAAAACCCATTAAAAAATAAAACAATAGAAACCTCATAAATGATAAAAATCTGATATTAATCCACAGAGACCAAACAACAAATCTATCAACAGGATTAATCTCCTGCTCCAATGCCTACAGGCTCATCCAAGTCTTTAATGCCTATGGCATGAATAACTGTGAGTAGGGCCTCCCAATCCAGGAATAAGCATAACTGGTACACACAACCTGCTCAAACTGGTACACAACCTCCAGCTATAACTGTCACCTGCTATTTGAGCAGGAACTATGAGTCCTTCTGGACTCTCAAATTTGCACCAACTTTGTCTTGGAAGAGTGTTATCCCCATCAGAGATAAAATGAAAACTCACAGGATTTGGGAGGCCTTAAAACCCACAGTGATTCCATATTACCAAGGTTAAGATGAAGCATTTCTTCTCCATCCGTACCTCTGCAGCCTCCAGATACTGGAACAGAACCTCAATAGCATCAGTTAATTTGCCTGGGACAGAGATGCATAATTGGGCATCATCAACATTTTATTTATTTATTTAGAAAAATAAATGTTCAGTTATCTTAGACAAGACAATACCAGGCATCTCACAATAATAATAAAAAATAAAAACCAAATATAACAAACCAACCTTGAAACAGAAACAAGTATCCAAATACAGTGCTGCAAGATCACATAGCCTTTCCATGCTATAACCTCCTCGGCTAGGAGTAAAGTAAGCATACTGATGACTTTTCGCTCTTTTTCAATGAGTCACATCCCCCTGGGGCTTTATAAAGATGAAAAAGGAAAAAAGTAATTCCTGAGAATAGTGCCTGCCCTATGTAATAGCCTCTCTCTGGTGATACAGACAACCCTAACTCTACTGGCCTTACAGTAGGCCATGGAAACGTGACTCTAATAGAAGAGAAGTCAGTTGAATATATGTCATACTCCATTGCTTGTTTATAATGTGTTTAAAGGGACACAAGAGAAATGTTTACAGGGATACAAGAGGTTCAGAAAGGAATATGCTTGTATTTTTGTAACAGGTTATATTGTGTTGTTACCTGGGAGCCCAAATGATTTGCAGCGTATGCGAGATAGAAGCAAGGCAGAATATGAACCTGTGAATTAATGTATCAAAAACCAAAGTAGTTGTGTTTTGACATGGGAAATGATCTGAACACTTCCAAAGCATATATAAGCGGCAACCCCCGTCCCCAAAACCTGGAGCAAGTAGAAGAGTTTATTTTTCTAGAATTTTTTGAAAAATGGGAGAATTTTTAAGATGTATAGATGCATATAAAAATAATGGTTAATGCGTGATCTGTTCCAAAGAATGTATTTTGCAAGAAGTGAAATGACTATTTTTTAATGAACATCGACCCATTTTGTTATATAGAAGGGAAGATCGGAGAGGTCAGGAGAATATAAAGCAAGTTGAGTGCAGTGGGTATGGGTAAAAACAAGGAGTGTGAAAGTGAATGGGTCCTTGATGATTGTGGATTAAGTAAAAAAGTGAATGACCAGCTTAAAGAAAAGTATGTTGAGGTGACCTGGTTATATAGAGAAAATAAACAAGAATTGAGCTCAAACAAATATGAGAAGGAAGAGTGAATGTCTTGAGAAGAGGGAAATCATAGTTGGATGGAGTTGTGATTCTTAGAAGGAGAGAAGGGGGAGAGAAGTAGAAATTGAAAGGACAAAAAACAGCTCATGAAGTGGTTTATGGGACATGGTGAAAGCAACTGTGGTTTCAAGAGCCTTGGTAGTACAGTGGTTTAAAGCACCCTGTTATTAATACCAGCTGCCTGCAATTATTGCAGGTTCAAATTTCACCAGGCTCAAGGTTGACTCAGCCTTCCATCCTTTCTAAGGTAGGTAAATTGAGGACCCAGTTTGTGGGGGCAATAAGCTGACTTTGTATAAATATACAAAAGTATGAAGGCTATTGCTTAGCGCATTGTAAGCCGCCCTGAGAAGGGCGGCATATAAATCAAATTAAAAAAAAAAAAGTACCGTAAACTATGGAGTGGTATTTGTGAATGGCTGTCATGTAAACCAAATTTAGCTTTTCTCCACTGTCCTCTGTTATCTTTGCTTGCTATTTCTTGTTCTTTTTATGCTTTCCATAACAGTGGTTATGAGAGGGGAATAATGTTTTCAGTATATGTGTGTTACATTGAACTCTTCTTTTTCAACAGCCCGAGTATTCAGATCCTCACCCCAATTTGGTGTTACTTTACTGACTTACGAACTTCTGCAGCGCTGGCTCTATGTGGATTTTGGAGGCATGTAAGTATAAGTGACCATCTAAATTTTAAAGGATGTTGACATGCACCAGCCCATTACAACACTGATGCATCTCAGTAAATTGTTTAGTATTTTTGCTTTTCTTTGTTTTTATAAGTACAGAAAATAATCAGGTAAAAGCAATTTGAATCAGAGGGAGCTTTCCTATTCATAGAGAGCAGTGCCTGTATTGAAGAGTATACAATTAAAGTTTCATTAAATGCTTTTATTAGAATGATGCCATAATAAGGCAGACCAGCTGGTTCAAATAGGACTGGATTGGATAGAATTCCAAGCAGGGTGGTTTGGACCGGATCACCTGAACTGGTAGTGATGGTGGCCGGTGGTTCGGAGAACCGGTAGCAAAAATCCCTGCACCCCCCCTCCCCCGCCATGCCCAGCTGAGCTGCATGATCATCAGAGGCTTTTTTTTTTACTTTTAAAAGCATTTTTTCTACAACCTTTTTGGCCAAAAAAATGCTTTTAAAAGTAAAAAAAAAAGCCTCTGATGATCACGCGGCTCAGCTGGGATCGTCAGAGGCATTTTTTTACAACCTCTTCAGCCGAAAAATGTTTTTAAAAGTAAAAAATAAAAAGTTGGCCACGCCCATCCAGTCACATTATCCCCACCACCACCAAACCACGCCCACAGAACCAGTAGTAACAAATTTTACATTTCACCACTGATTCCAAGTCAAAATTTGTCCACAATGTCTGGTTCTGTAGTGCCACAGAGTGAAGTACAACTGTAAAATGACAAAGGTTGAAGAACTTCCATCCCCAGATTTGATAATTGTCATAGTGCTATTGGAAGTTAAATAGAATCTTTATAAATATGAATAAATAGTGGGGTAATTTATGAAGAACAGAGTAACTGCTACCCAGTGTACTTTCTAATCACAGGAAATGGTTAAGGCTATTTACACCCGACACTAAACACACTCCCCCCCAAAAATGGCAGGATAGGCTACTGTATATAAAAGGGAGCAAACCCTATAGTCACTCACACTGATGATGTTACCTAGTTGGCTGTGGAAACATCTGCAAGCAAACCACCAAGCTCAGAGAGCACCAAGGACTCCATAAAATAAAAATATTTTCATTTCCATTTCATGGGAAAAGGACATTAAAAAAAAATTCCAGGCAGCCCGATACTTTGTATGCAGTTTGTCCGTTGCAGAAAAGAAAAGGAAATTGATCAGAGTTTGCTTATTTTATTCCTGCTGTCTTTCCTGGGTCAACCTCTGCAGCTTTAATGTAAACCATCTGTTCAAAACAGTGCTTCTTGGAAAGAAGAAACATGTATTTTTAACATTTGGCCTGATCTTACATAGATTAACACGGCTATGAATTTCCTAAGGGAAGAATTACCTGGTCTGGATTTACGTACACTTTAGCCCCGATAAGTCGCTATGTAAGAAGATGGTGATAAGCATGTGATCAGATACACACACACCTGGCGAATAAGCCATAAGCGTTAAAACTTAGCAGTGACAAAAAATGGATTCAAATTATTGGTTTTGATGCTGTAAGTCATGGCTATTTAGTTATATATTTGTGAGCCAAGCCCCTGTTGTAGTCAGTGAACTAGGATTAAAACAGAACATGCTATAATAGTTATGCTATCAGTAGCTGAATGTGGCCAATGTTTGCTTGTTTCTCTCTTACTAGCAAGCCCTCCGGCTCAGAACCTCATCCCAAGTCTCGAATCTCAGGCCTGCCTCCTGTTAATCCTGATCACCTTGGTGGGTACCGGCTTGCCACAGCTACCTTTGCTGGAATTGAAAACAAATTTGGGCTTTCTCTTCCAAAATTTCGAGCAGCGAGTGCCACTCCTGTGCAAACCAAAGCAGCAGCTTGAATCCTGAGCTGACTTTTCCAGCAGGTAAAAGCGGCCGCAAAGGACAGATCCGAGAACAGTCCTTGGCTCTCCAGCATGACACTTTACTGAATGGAGACTGAATCATTACTTCTTTCTATACAAAGATACAATTGTCGTTCGCACACGGGAGATTGATTCAGGCTTTACGATCAAGCCATTGATCGTTTCTCCTCTTCTGATGGCTTGAATTAGTACCCAGGGCTTGGCTTTGCACAGCTTGCACTCCATGTTACTGTACATATTGTACATCTTTGTACAGAGACATCATTATGGCATTGAAATTGCAGTTGCATTTCTAGAAACAGATATTGCAGTTCTAAATAGTTTGAAATGTACAGACTGTTTTGAAAGTGTTTTACTAAAAATCATGTGACAATAAAATGTATTTAAAACCAGAGCCCTGTAGCGGTTTTTCTTTGACACCAAATCTTTAAGAGACTAAGTTTTAAAGAAAATAAAATTAACCTAGAACGTTGCTCCTCAATAATATACTAATACTCTGATGTTTAGTGTTTTTTTTTAGGAGTATGTGTACAATTTTTAAAAAGCCCAAAGAAGCTGAAGAATTAGTAATTTCTCTAGCCTCCTCACTATAGATTGAGGGGAAAAATGCAGCATGTTTTTAAGACCTGGAAATGGGGTCTCATTGTTTGGCCAGTAATTAGGTGAATGCAGAGAGCTACTTGATGATGAAGCCATGGCAATATGCAAGGGCAACAGAATTTCAGGCAATGTACCCATGTGACTATTTCCTCCTTAATTGGGGGCTTATCTACAAAAGGAACTCTGCTGTACACCCATAAGCTCCTGTATGCAGATACAGCTTTCAAAAATTAGAATACAAAAGTGCTAGATACAAAATGCAAGATTTACTTAGAATCAGGCTCTCTGTCTTTGGGAGATCAATACTGAGGTAATGAACCATCAACAGTTCAATAGAGCTGGTTAAAATCTACCATTCACTCAGATGCCTGATCCAGACCTCAGGCAGATGCGGTAAACCCATTAAAATAGAGACACCACCATTCCCAGCAACCAATTAATAGATGCCACCAACTACCCTCAAGTCCAGATCTTACACAAACTGTAAGGCAACTCCCTCCCCTCACTTCTGAAGCCTCATAGGAAAATGGGGCAAAAAGCCCGCCCCCCCCAAAAACCCCACCCTTCCCAAAGGCTGGAAAATCTGGTTACTAATATGTGCAATGAAGCTGATCTATCACTATTTCAACAAATCCATATGAATGGAAGATTTTTTCCAAAATTATTTTGAAAATATTTGTATCTATGCGTATCATTTTAAAGGCTCCACCTGAACAAGACCATCCTGTGTTCTACCCTGAAATAAGCAATTTTATTCTTTAAATGTCTACCCCTTTTAAAATAACACTGATGGCTGTAGAGTGCCTCATGATGCCATGATGGGAGAAACTGGATTAAGATATTCAGCCTTCTATATATAGTGGTAGATAAGGCAAGACTTTTAGGAGCCAAAATCCACCAAAAAATTTGTTTTGGCTTATCTGCAGATGGGCTTATCTGCGAGTATGTATAATAGGTTGTTCCCTCAGCTTCTTTAAAATACAATCTCTCTCTTATATAGTAGCAGATGCTCCAATCTGTGGATAAGCAGATCCTTAAATTTTTAACCCAAATATCATGAAAAATGCACCAGCTGTTGATAATTGTGAAAATTAAATCATACAAAAATTTTGAGGATAGGCTTATCCATGGATGATACATTTTTTCATGACAGTTGGATTAAAAATTTCAGAGTCAGCAAATCCGCCAATGGGTTTATCTGTGAGTATATAGTTTTTCTCCAATATGCACTGACTTATTTTACCCACCCTGCCCCACCACCAAACATATCCCTGAAATATGCCATTTTACTCCTCAATTAAGGCAACAAAATCAGGTACATCTGGGGGGAAAAAGGAATGGGGAAAAGATTTACATGTGACATTCAAGCCACAGGTTGCACACCCGTTCTAAGCAACTATATGTAAAAGCCTGTAAGCAGTTATTTCAGAAGCAATTAAATTACAAATGCAAAAAAAAGTCTTATTGCACAGGAGAGTAACTGGCATTTACAAAAAAATGAAACTACCATCAATGGCGAAATCAATTTTATAGCAATGCAAAATCTTGAAGGTTAAAATACTTACTTTATGGCCAATTTGCTGGGTAGTTTACAAAATGTTACAAGTGTACTAAAATATTTTATTTGAAGCTTTATTTTCTAATATTTCCACAAGTAATCTAAACTGGCTGGAAATTAGAGACTTTGTTCTATTCCTGGTTACATGAGATTGTTGTGAATTTACCATAAAAAAATGAAGTGTTGCCTCTTAAATTTTAGAAAAATTCCCAGACAAATTACAGATTATCCTGTGGTCACAGGATTTCAAAAAGATTTCATTTTTTCTTTCTGGGCAGAATTGTGCAAGCTATATCCAATCCAACAATTTAAAATGAAGTTTTAAACTTAAAAATCATTTGTATCCTTCATTTTTATTATAGGTATAAATAGAAAGTACATTTTAGATTCCTTTTCCCCTACAAATCTTCTTGTGTGAATTATTAGCACGTAACACAATCCTATTTTTAAAAAATCAAGTCTTTAAATGGATATGTATGAGAAAAACGTCATTTATTTTATTTATAAAGAATCCTTACTAACTACACAAATTTAACAAAAAACCCAAGGGATTTTAGAAATTTTCCATTAATTTAAAACGGTTTAATAGATTATTTTTATTCCTTTACATGATCTACCACCATGGGAGCCTACTGTATAACATGTAGGATAAAGGTTGCTGTGAACAGATACATGTGTAACTACCGTAACTCTAAGCAGTTCCATAATCCCCCCCCCCCGAGATAGGTTTACATAACTTACTTAAATCCCATTGAAAGTTGGACAGCCTAAGTAACTTTAAATATACAATATAAGTAGTGTTTCAACTGAAGATATGACTTGCCAAGTTAGGATAATATTAATATATGCAGATTAGATTAAGAATATGTGATCTAGCTTTTAAAAAGCAACTTCACAAGATCTGCTTCAGCAATCTTTATACACTTGTCAAATCCAGAGTTGACTGCATGTTTTCACGTTCAAGTTGCTGCTGCAGGCTAGAACATGCTACTATATTGAAGCTCTTTGCAGCTCATTCCCAAATTCACTGCTAGAATCCACTGTAAAATTTTAAGAAGGAATTCGAGTTGCCGCTTCCTCTTCTGCATCAGCTCTGTTTGCATTAATTTCAGCTAATGTCCGGCCAAAACGGGTCCACTCATCACTTCGGGGAACAGCAATTTGCTGTAGAGAAATAGTTATATGGGAGGTGTTAGCAAACATATGAATATGCTGGTTTCTTTAAAAAAATCATTGGTTTGTATCCAAAATCTAGAATTGAAACAAACATACATTTCTAGGTTCCCTGAATTTTTATGAACATGAAAAATTTATTTCAACACAAAGAGTAGGCTCCATCTCCATTACAATGAGGAAATCACAGTGAGCAAAGATCTAGGCAGAAGCATCTAGCCAGTGTCTAACTGGACACAAACAGTTCATAGGGTGGGAATAATATATTTCACATTTTTCTGTTTTCTAGAAGAATTGTACTTTCAACCTGCTGTTCTACTGTCTGGTAAAACCATATGTAGGAAAAAGAAATTTGAAAACTATTTACTTGTCCAAACCAATAAAGCAAACCTAAGCCACAATCATTAGTTTGAACTACTTTGACAGCACTGGAGAATTTCCCCAAACTCAAATATAAAGGATTCTGAA
This sequence comes from Ptyas mucosa, assembly GCA_012654045.1. Taxonomy (NCBI): domain Eukaryota; kingdom Metazoa; phylum Chordata; class Lepidosauria; order Squamata; family Colubridae; genus Ptyas; species Ptyas mucosa. Next base: position 30,345,678 of record WNWU01000006.1, on the reverse strand, counting down.
GTGACACAAAAGCAGTCAAACAGCAACCCTCTTTGGCTTCTGACCTAAACTCAGTTGCAAACTGTATCTTTGTTGTGTAGTATCTCTCCTTTCATATTCTCCAGTTTTAAACTCGGTGGATACAGACAACTTTTTACATTATTTTGCAACATGAAAGATACTGGATAACTTGCAATCTTTTCTGAAAAAGTTTGTAATTTGAAAGTCCTGCCAATTGTTGCCATTGGATGCCCCCAGAATAAAAAAGGAATGGTGAATGAGCAACAGCATTATGGGAAACTGGGTTGGGCAGTAGTTTCCAAGAAATAGGGGAAGGGTTGAAGTAGTTTTAGGCTGCTTCACAAAACTATATTCATGATAATTTCTTTGAATTTTCATCTTCGCATGCCCACACACTCGCACATAAATCTGCCCAAATTTTAAATAGACGCTTTCTAAATTGAAACAAAAACATGACTCCTTATGCATTCTTTATTATTGAAGCAAAACAAAATAAGTTAGAAAATTACCTACCTCTCCCACATCATAAATTACTATTTGTCCTTCGGAATCTCCCACTGCAATCTCACGTCCTGAATTTGTCCATCTTACATGATTAAGGGCTGGATTTCCATCCACGGTAATGCTTGCTGTTGGCACCTACCCCAGTTCAAACAACAATGCTTCATCATGATTTATACCTTCTTTGGAGTTTTGCTAGATTTGTCACAAATATTCAGATGATAATATAGCCATTAAAGTTATCTAGCTGTCCCTTATCCTAACACAACAGAGAAGGAAATATTTTACCTTTAACGATATAAATCTCTCTGATATACCCACACAAGGCCCAATGGAAGATGGATTTAGTAATGATAGGAATTAGAGCACCAAGCCTTCAAAGATGACAGCTCCAAGTTACTGAGTTCTTCCTTGCTTGGATAAAACCTTGCCTGGATATGCTGAGTTTGAATTACACTGGAAAAATTACTTTATTATAGGTAATCCTCTTCCACTCAAGCACATCATAGGGAGCGAAACTGATTGCTGCACAAAAGTAGTGCTAAATACACTCAGAGTCTGATGCTTTAAAGCATTCAGTGAGAACATCATGCCTAGGTTTTGCTCAGTGCTCAGCAACTGATAGCACTGCATTCTTTAGCAATATACGGAATACCAGCTTCATGAAGCTTAACTGTTCCAAATATCTGTTACAAAGAACCTGTATTCATGCCAGATAACAAAAAAGCCCTGGTTTTACCCTGTGCTAGAGTTAGGTGAAACAATGTCATGGCATATTCCTATCAGCATAAGCCACACGTACAGTCATTCATTTTGTGTTCATTTAAAACTTATTATTAGTTTTATTAATCAAATTTATATAGCTGTCCAACTCACCAAGGGAGACTCTAGGTGCAACAATAGATTACAAAATATCAAAACAGAGAAGACAAATATATAAAAAATAGTATTAAATACCCCCCCAAAAATAAAATACAATCAAAGTGAAGAGAGAATAAAAAATGCCCCCCTCACAATGGAGCCATCTAGCCAAGTCTCTGTTTCTGTAGACGCCCAGACCAGGTCACATAACCAAGTCTTGAGGATCTTACAGAATATCAAAAGGGATCAAAAGCCAATCTAATGGGAGGATGGAGTGGAGACTGTTCCATACGATGGGCACTACAATAGAGAAGACACATCTACTGAAGCCACCAAATATAAATCCCTAGCTGAAGGTACCCGCAATATTCCACTTCTGCAAAATCTGATTGGAAGGGCTGATGTAAAAGGGGAAAGATGGTCCCTTAGATCGGGCTCCCCAACCCCTGGTCTGCGACGCATCAGAAACCAGGCTGCACAAATGAGCAAAGCCTCATCTGTGCATGCACGGAAACCATGCCTTCTCTGGTCCATGGAAAAACCTCTGTCCCCAAAACTGGTTCCTGATGCTCAAAATGTTGGGAGCCCCTGTCTTAGATTGCCCAGGCCCATGCCATAAGGGCTTTATAGGTTAAAATCAGCACTTTGAATTGGAGCTTGAAGTAAACCAGTGCATCTTACAGAGCAGATGTCTAACATGGGCTGTAGGAGTGCACATAATTGCCCACACCCTTGCATGCTAAACTAGTTGAAGCTTCCAGATACTCCAAGGGCAACCCCATGTAAAGCCCATTGTAGTAGTCCAATCTGAAAGTGACTAGGGAAAGAGTGATTGTAAGCAGGGCCTGCTGATTCAGGAATGGGCACAGCTGGTGCACAAGACAAAGCTGCACAAAGACCTTTCTAGCCATGAGTGCAATCTCTTTACCAAGCAGGAGTTGTGAATCTATAGGGACTCCCAGGTTGCACACAGAGCCTGTCTGAGATAGTGCAACCACATCTAGCACCAAAGGTGGCATAGTCCTGGAATCAGAGGGCCCCAAAAACCAAAGCCATTCAGTTTTGCCAAGGTTCAGTTGAAGCCTATTGTTCCCCATCCAGACTCTTGCAGTCTTAAGGCATTAGGATAACAGGGTCATGGCATCACTTAATTTGCCAGGGGCAGAGATGTACAATTGGTACAATGGCAATGGATGAACTCACCCAGTGGCCTCATATAGATGTTAAAAAGGAAAAGAGAAAGCACCACCCTGTGCCATCCACATAGTTGGGGCTCACAATGGGACCTTTTCTTCCTAATTATTACCAAATCGGATTGACCCCAAAGGAACGAGGCAAATCAGCACAACACCATGCCACCCACCCCAGCCATCTGAGCTGATCCAGAAAGATAACATGGTTGAGGGGATCAAGAGTCTCTGAGAGGTCAAGAATGGCATGGATGGATGCACTACCTCATCCCCTCCACGCAAGAGATCTTCCAAAAGCAGGACTAGTACTGTTTCCATCCCATACCCAGTCTGTATCCTAACAGAAAAGGATCCAGATAATCCAAATCAACTGATTCCATGAAAAATTAGCCAGTTACATTAAAGGTTTAGCTTAAAGACCTCTTTGTGAGGTAATTAGATGAAGAGCCAAAGAAGATAAAATAAATGTATGACTTTTTAACACATTTTTCTGAATATATGCTCAATTACCATGCAGTCTTGGGATACCAAACCAATTTTGCTTTACCTCAGTATCATTGTTGAGATTCCACAGATCAAGTCTTCCCATTCCATCTACGCAAGCAAAGAGGGCAGGGTGAGTGGGTGACCACATCACATCATAAACATAATCTGAGTTGTCTTCAAATGAATATAGAGGCTTGTTGTTCTAGGAAAAAAATACATTTAGCATTAATATATCTTGCAATTACTGAAGCAAAAATAATTAAGGCACGGTGGCAAGATTTGTGATAATCAGGAATTGCTATTATTAAACTATGTTTTCTGGCTTCCGAACCAAAGGATGGTTCATGGTCAGTAGAGAGGATATGGAATACTGAATCCTTTGTGTGTATTTTGGAGGTAGTAGAGTTAATAACACATCTTTTAGTATTCAAATTAGAAAAAATATTACAATGCTGAGAACTAACTATCTGTAACACAATTTATTGGTTGCAGAAATGAGTCTGGGAACAAAATGAACCTCTGGGTTAAGGCAGTCTACCTGAATGCTTGCATTTAATCCTGAGGACATCAAAGCAAAGTTTAGCTATGTTTTGTCTTTTGATTGTTGATTATGTGTCATCAAATAATTCTTTTAGTGGCAAAGTTTAAGTAAAAGCTTGAAGTATCTCAATTTGAAAAAATACTAAGTCATTTTTGGGATTTATACTAAATTAGATTATATAAATATAGTAATGTAATTTTAATATGAAAGGCTGAGCGCCAAAGAATTGAGGCCTTTGAACTATGGTGCTGGAGAAGACTCCTGCGAGTCCCTTGGACTGCAAGGTGATCAAACTGGTCAGTCCTAGAGATCAACCTTGACAGCTTTTTAGAAGGCCAGATCCTGAAGATGAAACTCAAATACTTTGGCCACTTAATGAAAAGGAAGGACTCACTGGAAAAGAGCCTAATGCTGGGAAAGATTGAGGGCAAAAGAAGAAAGGGACGACAGAGAATGAAGTGGCTGGATGGAGTCACTGAAGTGAGGTGTGAGTCCATTTAAGCTCACTCCAGAGGATGGTAGAGGACAGGAAGGCCAGGAAGAACATTGCCCATGGGGTCGCAATGGGTTGGAATGTAATTTTAACAATAACATTGGACATTAATAAAGCTGCAAATTTTAATTTCCTCAAAGCTAACACAGAAGATATTTTAAGAAGAGCTTGGACAACCATTTATCTGAAATGGTTGTCCATTTGAATGGTGTGTGTGTGTGTGGACTAGAAGACCTCCAAGGTTCCTTCCAACTCTGTTATTCTATTATTAGAACTTTCATCATGCAGAATTTTATAATATTCATGAAACAAACAAGATACCACTATTTCATTTTGCAGTGTGTGCGTGTACTGTCTGTGTAACGTTGTTATACACTATAATGTAAACATAACATACTAATAGCAACTTTAAACTGCTACAATGATTATAGGGATCTATATTTATGAAAATTACCTCAGCCAATATAAGAAAGCTGAGTAATGGATAGATCTGATCTGTACACATTTTACTCTTATATTCCAATCATATACTGTATTATGGAACCGATGATTTAAAACATGGATGCTTCAATGAAGCTTCTTGACAGAAAACTTAATTCTACACAGGCAATTTCTATAAGATGGATTTTTATACAGGTCAAGATTGTGTATATTTATCTACTGATACCTTAGTTGTCCAAAGCTTTACAGTCCAGTCAAAAGAAGAAGTTACAAATAGATGTGAAAAGTCTACAGGTCCAACTGCTGCATGGCAATGGATACCTGTAATGGGCCCTTGGTGGCCTTCAAACATCTCACTGATTCCAGCTTTGCTGTTTAAAATGCATACAAAGGAGAGAGAAAATTACTTTAAAAAGAAAACAATACTGATGCAAAACTCTAGATACAAAGTACTATTTAACAGTTCACAAACTACATCACAAATTGCATATTGCATATTGCATATTCCATGGAACTGAATTAAGCTCAGTAGCACTATAAATAAAAAACTGTATTAATTAAATAGCTAGACATATACTTTGAAAGATAATGTTTACAAAATACTACATATCCTAGATAGCTGTATTATTTTTTTCAAACTCCAACTAAATATTCAGGTCACAAAAATTAAGACATTATTGTCTTCCAAGAAACATCAAGCTTCCCAAGAGATGCATTTCCTCCTTGGGTAATTTTCAGTCTGAAATCAGGGATGATAAACCCTCAACTGTTTCAGAGCAAACTACCAATTTTGGTTAGTTCTAACCCAGAGCACTGTATAGCACGGGCTGATGTGCGTTTGAGAAGAGACCAGCGTCTCAATTTCATTTAAGAAAGCAATAGATAAGCTACAGCTATACAATTTCAAAACAGATTGAACAGCAGGAGACAAGCTGCTCAATTTATGACTGGTGCGTGATAGTACTGTATAATTATCAACAAAAGCAAGAATTTAGGATATTCTGCCACAATTCCCCTCCAAATTTGATTAATCAGCGTATTCCACATCAACGCTCAAAAGCTATTCTTATCTAGAAAAAAAAGAGATGCTGAAGTTAATTGAAAGTTTTAATTATTAAATACTCTTTTAAAATTCTTACAATTTCTTTTAGAGAAGTGCAATTGTATATAATCATCCTATGACAATTAAAGACCAGCAATCCCAAAATTAATGTTTCTTAAAGTATGACCCAAAATGCAACACCTTGTGGCTGAAAAAATGAAATCCCAGGGTCTAATCACCTGCCATGGCGACATGCTGTGTAGACAGAGCCCTCTTCACTTCCAACGACAAAGTTGTTGACATCTCCAACAGGGAAAGACATAGAAGTGACAGCAACAGCTTTGGATTGCTTATGAACTAACTCCATGCTATCCTGGAGAGAATGATATCATATTTCCGTTTTCTGTTTTCCCAAACAACTTTTCTACTAAGATCAGGGAGTATTTCTGATACCAGCCTTCTACAAAACATTTTTATTCTATATACTTGCTTTATTCATATTATCCAGCTGAAAGTATTTAATACAACAAAACAACACAGAGTACATGATGACAATGTAGGATTTTTTTCTCAACCTAAGGAATGTATATTTTATTAATATCTACAGTAAGACAAATGTACTACATATTTCACACTATTTTTCAGATGGTCTGTGACATAATTTAGACCGAAAGTTTATCACTTAAAATCATTTAATGAGTTTCTATATTTAAATAAGCATGTGAACTGAAATATCCTCAGTACAAATTCTATACTACTTTAAACTGCATGCCAGCTCTCAGAATTCAAAAAAGAATCTTTAGATATATGGGACTGGGATATCAGACATTTCATACTGCAGTAGCATATATTTTATCTGCAGAACTTTCCTGAAACAGATATAACAATAAATGTTTGACATATTTAATAAGAAATATACCTGCGGCTGTGATAGCATATCCAGGCTCCATGAGCAAATCTTCCCATCAGTAGAAATGCTGATAAGGTTATGGGCATTCTGTGTCCCCACAACATTTACACAATATACAGGATGCTAAAGTAAAATCATATAGCACAGTTTAACAAAGCTTCTATGGAAATTTAAGATATCTTCAAATAAATGCAAATCTAAATTTTAAATGATCAGGCAAGAAGGACAAGAAAGATATCCAGGGACTTAACAACCCATTGTTTTCTACAGCTAATCACCAGACCTTCCCCAGAAACTAAGATCTAGACTTGGTTGCTTAGCAATCCTGCAAGATTAGACATTTCACTAAAAGTACAAAAACCAGTGCTGGTACAGGAAGGATTAAAGGTTCATTCTTGAAATACAAGTAGTCCTCACTTACTGATCCTAATTGGGACCAGCAACTCTGACACAAAATGGGAAATTATGACTGTGACTGCTCTTTCAAGCTGGAAAAAGACAAGACTATTCAGTTCCACATCTTTGGCCCTGCCCTTTAGAATGCTCGAATGCCTGTTTACTGTCTTGTACATATTGAAAGCAATGTGACTGCATGGCAGCCCAGGACTGGGAGCCGTGGGGGCACTATGCAAATAACTTACAGTACTCTCTTGAAATCTCTTCCTCTCCAATCTCTCTGGTCTATGAGGTGGAGTGGGGGAAACAATTGATTTCTTTAGGCAATCAAGTTATCTTTGCCTGATCCTTTCCCAATGCCAGCAAAATTGCATTGCTTTTAATATTTAGAAGGGCAAATAGGTTACTCTCTTGTAATCCTTTCCACTCCAATCTCTCTTCTCTGGGGGGTGCGTGGAGGTGTTTGGAGGAAAAAATCCAAAGGTGAGATGCATGACAAAGCCTACTTACAGTAATGGCAATTATATGATTGAGAGATGCTGCAAAGGGTGGCAAATGATTGCAAATTAGCTTTAAAGTTATTTTTCAGCACTCTGGTAATTTTGAACAACTGCTGAATGAGTGGTCAGTAAGCGAATACTTCCTATATGCTAAGATTAGGAGGCGAAGTTATGACAAAAGAAAGACTGAACATGAATAAAAATGGAACAAAAGAAAAATAGAAGGAAATAGAACAAACAGCTATAGTGATGTAAAAGCATAGTATACCGATCAACATTCCTAAGCACAGAGCAAAGGAATGACCAGACAGTCTAGATTTTGAAAATATGAATAGCTAATACTTTCATTTCGGGCCTACATGTTTTCCCAGCAGGGAAAATGTGCTTCTCAAGGGAAAGTGAGAGCTAAGGAACAAGTAAGATATGATCTCCTGTTCATAATGAAAAATTCAGAGACCTTGGAACCTGGAGAGAGACAAATATAGATGACAGGAAATACCATAGAACCAAGTAATGTGAAATGGTGAATTGATCCTTTCAGCAAAAAGTTTAATTCAAATAGGATTATAGTATCTTTTATATAAGACACTCATTTCTTGAATGTTATATTTTTTTCTTCACACATTCTGAATTTTATCCCATCATGCTCCAAGCCAACACTATCCTAGATTACTGAATAAGTCAGTAATTTTTTCTTACGTCTTGCCTTAGTTTCTTTTGTCACTACTTCACACTCTTTCTGTGCACTTTGCACAACACTGTTTATCCTGAAAGGGGATTGGGTGATGAAGATATATGGATCTTCCATTCCCTACCGTGTGAGCAGCAGCTGAAAGGGGAGTTCTCTGAACTGGTGTTCGCTTATTGCTACGGTTATCCCAGAGCACAATTTGTCCAGAGTATGTGCCACCAACCACCAAATTTGGATGAAATTTTGCAAATGTAGCAGACATAACAGCTGACTGTAAAGTGAAAAAAGAATGTAAATGTTATTTCTGAATATGACCGTTTACTAGAAATATTTCCTAAATGACTTCAGGAATGACTATATCAGAAAAAGGACACATTAATGGATTGTCTTTTAACCTATGAAATGTTATACCATATTAAATATATAACACAGGGAAATGAAACTTCATTATTATGCTTAAGGCTACTTTCTTAAGCAGGGGATCAGGAAGATAGTTGAGCCAGATGAGTTTGTTCTGGTTTTCTCAGCTGTCATATTATCTTGTCTATGTCTTACATTTATTATTTCACTAGTGGTTTCATTAGCTGCTCAGACTTGCATTTGGGAGATGGGCAGCCATATAAATTGACTTGAAATAAATATTTTACAGTAACCTATATTGCGGCCAACTTGTACATCTACATTACATCATTTTAAGTTGAAATAATTTATTATTAATTTATTTCAACTTTATTAACTTTATTTCCCTTAAATTTTAGGCTATGTTTTGTTTTCAATATACAAATTGAGTTGAGATGTGATTATATATTTTTAATGATAAATGCTGTAATGGTATCTTATTTAATGATTCTGTACTTAATGCATAGAACATCATGTCATCTTTTACACAGTATGAGGTTGTGTAAGTTTGAATAAGGCACATTATGCTAAAAAGAAGATAGTTGGATCCTTCAGATATCAACATATGTTTAGAATGGGTTACATTTGAAGTTCATGTCTTCTCAATTAAATCATTATGCTGATAATTAAAAGGCAAGTCTTGTCCTCTTTCACTAATACAAAATCTTTAACCCTGCAAGGTAAGAACTTGCATTACCTGGCAGTGAAAGACATATTCTGGAGTTGTTTTCTTATATTTCATATTCCAGACAAGGGCCACTCCATCAGGCTCATGAGGAGCATCTTCATTGTTGTTATAAGATGCTACTAACAACTCTGGGTACTGGATAAAAAAATAAAAGATTCTCTGTTACTGGCTTTAAATAAGACACATTCAAATAAATCCAAATTAAGTTACTAAACACAACTTTATTTCTTGGAAATCTATTTTGACAAGAGAGTAAGAAAAATAATATCTACTAAGGAAGATTTATTAGATTAAATAAAGTTACCTGAGATGACCAGTCCAAGCAACTAACAACACGATGCTTTGACCAACGTTCATCAAAAAACTGTCTGTTTAAGGACAGTTTAGCTCCTGCCTGAATTTCTCTGGGAAAAAATAAAACAATAGAAGAGGGCGGACTTAGAATCATTTCCAGTAAAATTAAAACAAATGGAGTAACGTATTTTAGAAATTCCCATATTACCCTTCTTTATCTTCTAAGTCCCGGCCACTGTAGTCAAAGAAAATATTAATTTGCTCAGAAAGAGCTCTTTCTACAATTCTTGTAGAATGATCAAAGAAGCTCAAAAACTCTTCGGAATGCAAAATTTGTTGCTTTTCTTCTTCTGTTAGTTCATGTGGGGCAACTGTGGAGAGAGACAGATTTGGAATGTGACTTATAACCAAGAGACTAAAATGAATATATTTTAATGATTAGAATATTAGTGTGTATGGGTTTAAGATTTTCTACAGTGATACTGTTGGCAGTATTAGTTTTTATTTATGATTATTGTTTCTTTATTGTTTGTATTTATGATTAGTTCTAGCTTTATATACTGAAAACCATCCAGAGTTATTAGAATAAATGGCATATGAATGGATGTAAAAAAATAAAATATTTATACCTTCCTCCTCTTCCTCCTTTTTCAAAATGCTTTCTTCCTCAGGTTCAACTGGTGGTTTTTGTATAACTACATCATCTTCATCTTCCTCATCTGTAAAGAGGAAAGTTGTCAATAATTGCTTGGCCAATTGTAATCTGGGATTACATTTATTAAATAACGAAAAAAATAATCAGTCAAATATATTGTCACTGTCAGTAAACTTTAGTGGTTTTTCTAACACAGCATCAGAACTAAACATGCAGTACAGGGTAGCTTTTCAGAGAGTTTCACTTTAAATTCTTAACTTCTGTCCAGCTTTGTCACTGCAGACGAAACATTCATCCATGTGATTTTACGCTGCATGTTGACATATAGAATAATGAAAATCAAGCCTCTTAACACAGCTCTCAGAACCATAGCTTTATTAAGATACAGATTCAATAACAAAAGGTTTTTCATAAAGGAAAGATGTTACTTTAGTTTTGATGATGCTAGCTGGAAAGGCAAATTTTGCTAAGACAATAGCAAGAGAGATTATCTTTTTTTCCCTATCATTTTAACTGCAAGTCACATTATCATTATGATGTTTACCAGTGAGCATTTTAAAAGTAGAATGCTGTTTCCTTAATTGCAACAAATAATAAGAAGTGTTAACGCTTTGAAATACTGAGAATATATGTAGCATTTTTTGCATTGTTACATTTTGTAAATAGTACAAACCCCTAGAAAATTTAAAAAGAGCAATGTGATGTTGTAGAATATGTTTCCTGCCTCTTTTTGTTCTGCTTCTCAAAGTATCTTTCTTAAAATACTTATTTCATTCGTTAACCAGCTATGTCATCTGTCTAGAAGAGAATGGAAGCAGAAGCCTGCATCCTGCCTTCTTGCAAGTAATGAGGCAAGATTCAACAGGGGTTTATTTGTTACAGCCATTCCCCTGACCCATGTTCAAAGTCATTTGGGGGGGGTGGGGAAGAGTGGTCAAGAGGTGCAAACCAGCTGCCAAGCTATGGTCCCAGCAGCCAGGCCAGCTGACTAGACAGCAGCAACCAGATGGTATTGCTGGGATTGTCTATCCCCGCTCTGAGGTGGCAATGGGATGGCACAGCATTTTTCTGCTTGACTGCTTCCAATTATGTTTTTTCTCCAATGGCAAGTCTGTGCAATTACCAACTCTCCAGGAGGTCCAGAGACAAGCCTTTACCCTGCAAACAAAAATACAGCTTGTAGGCTCTACCAGCTGCCAAGCCACACACATAGTGATAGGCTGAAGCAAAATCTGGGGAAAAAAAATCTTTCTAACTCTAGTTTAGTCAATAAAAATATAAATCTATACCCGAAGGAACAAATGTCTTAAATAACACTATATAATGCATACAATAATACAAACTCCAACTTAATCAAAATGATAATGACGTATGCCAATCCCACATTATATGAAATCGAGCAATTTTTACGTTCTGACAAGTTTACAGAACTAGGATAAATGGCATGAACAATTTCAATATATGCTCATACTTCTGAACCAAATGGTGAAGGTTAAAATCTTTCCTTTCAAGGGCCTCAATCAGCCACAAAGGAAAACAGTAATCACTGTCTTTTCAACCAGCCCAACCACATTTGTCAGCCCTTTCTCCGTCAATGCAGCCAGAGCAATCAACCTGCCAAACATTCAGAATGGAAAAACAATCTGAAAATACAGGGTATAATGCACCTGCCAGTGAAAATGGCCATTTCAAGAAAAGCTAGTGATCTCAGTGACCCTGCTGAGGAGGCGGTGGTGCAAAGGGGAAAGAACGCGTAAAAGAATTCTTAGTGATCTCCACTCTCTTGCACATTGACATTTCCTTACAAAGCCTGCCAATTACAGCTTTTGTGCTACTTAAAAAAAATGAAAGCTTTTTTGGACAAAATAATCACACAGAGAAAAGGAAAGACACTGCTCCTTTTTAGATGAATTTGTACATACAATGGACTATTAATCAGAAAACTGGATAACAGAGCAATTCTATGCCATGTGCCCCAAACAAGAGACTAGATTTCCACCCAAGCATTGGGGAAGAGAAAATTGATAAACGCATAATTTTCGCTTAATAATGAGAGATTGTGAATAGCAAATTACAAAGCAATGACTAGATTAAATAATTTGGTTGAATTAAGTGTGGACTTCTCTTTTTGTATGTAGACACGCTACAGCAAACAATGCCACTGTGACTTCAGAACAGGAATGCCCCCTTGACCTTTATAAGTTGTTCAAGGCTCAAATTCCATACATTTAGAAGTTAAATCTCAGCTTCCTTGCTCTGCCATTCCCTTTTAATTCTAAGTACCATTTTCTGTGATAGAAGTCAAATCCTTGTCAAAAGCAGATGGGCAGCTCTCTACTACTGCCCAAGTGATCTGGTTATTTACATATATTACAGAGATGAAATCTGATAATCAATTGCCCCTCCCTTTTCACATTTTTAGTGTAGATGACAGATGTATAAACAAATTCCTCCTCGTCCTTATTCTTTATTTACTGTCAATGCTTAGGAATAACTATTACTGAATCTCAGCCCTAGAAATGGTATTACCGCAATTACATAAATACACTTGCAAGCACTGGAGCAATTTTTCATCTCAGTTTAATACTTATTTTTAAGATATATGCAAACGCCACTAAATAAATAACAAACTTTAATCCTGTTAATCTTACATTCTATCACTTAATAGCATACTAGCAAAGGATTTAAGAGAACTAAGTGGATTTCCAATAGTTTATTCCTTAGTAGTTTAAATTTAAGCTGATATGCAAACAAACCAGCAGAATTATAAATTCACTTCAACATACACCCACACATGGTATTTATTTTAGAACAATCTACTATTCTGGCAAGACATAGCTTTTTCTAAATCATCCTTCTGCAGGTCAACAAATTTGGGCTAACTATGTGACCAGAAAATTCTCTAGCTGTCAAAAGTCCTATTCCTGCTTTTTACCCAATAGTACACAGATCCTTTGAAGTACTTCAAGCAGTGCCTGATGCTTTTAAACATCACTGTGATCCAAGAGATGAGGTTTCTGTCTATTACGCACTAGCCTAAATGATGCAGTTGTGCTGGCATAATGGCAAGCACATCTGAAATTCCTGCTGCTTCTGCCTTCTTTGTTCCTTGTATTCAACCCATTGCCAAATTAAGCTGCTTAATCCTGTACACCACTGTGAAAATATAGACCTACTTAATTTTTCCCTCAATATATACTGGTCTATAAAATCTACTTCTCCAGCTTTGTCACCTTAGTATCCAAATGATACCTGCTCTGTTAAATAAACATACCCTTTCTTTTGGGTATATATATTAATGTATGCAATATTGTTCATACTGTAATATTTATTTGTAATGTAGATATCTCATTCCTTCCAACATCCTGTTTTGTGAAGCCTTTGAATTCTACTTTAATTTCTTGCCTTGCTGAAAGAAAGTCTATTCATATATCAATGAACACAAAATCTTTCCCTTATTGATCTCACTTCATCTTCCTTTTTAAAAAAAAAAGTTCTTCAAGTGCAGGTATAAGTATCTGTTTTTGTTTGCTTCTCAATAAAGCTCTATATACACCAATGGTTCTACTAAAAACAGACCACAGAATAAAGATGCAAAATTATCCGAACTTTATAATTAAATTGTCATACAGGTTTATTTTTTTCTTGCCAATATATATGTTCCACAGAAATGGCATTCTATTTAAAATGGCAATTTTCATGACTAATATTTTATGTGCAAGATGTTACAAATACAGTATTATGTATGAATTAAAATCAGGATACTGAACAGCAGCGAAAGTTGAACAGTATTGCTTACAATCTAATATATATATGCACCAGCTGTACCATTCTGGATTAGGCCCTGAAAATATTTTGAGAAAATGTCCAGCTCTTTTATTTCATTGCTGTAGTCTCTTTTATTATTCAGCATTCAAGATTTACCCCAATGATGCAGAAATGCTTTATTTATTTCACATTAAAAGCTACACTGCCACGCAAGAACATAACAATGAGGAGTGAAACTACATGTCAAATCATTTTACTGATGAATATTTATTACAATATACTAAGTGGTTACTATGTTTTTTCTTGACAGAGGATCTAAGGTTACAAGGCAAGCATTAAAAATCTGTAAAAGTAGCAGTTACTTTTAAAATGCCAAATCTCTTCTCAATGAATGGTAAATGAACCAGTGAATTTTTACTTAGTGTTAACATCAAAATTGTGCTGTATTTTGTTGAGATGAGAAGAAAAGCAGGCTGTAAATTAGACAGCGCCTTGCAATGACTCCAAGAGAATGAAGTTCCAGTTGTCTGCGTGGTCTGTTGTTGCAGAGTAGGTTAATCAAAGTTAAATCATCTGTGAAATGGATGTCTTTTGTTAAGCCGAAGTGTCTTCAGATCACATTTACTATCTGTTTTATTTTGTTTTTGGTAGATACTTCTTAAAAATAGTAGAAGGAAGTACCCTAGTCAAATCTTTTTGTATTACATATAGATCTAGAATTTTTCAAATGATTAAAGTTTGACAATATTAAAGCACTAAGTTGAGATAATATGGTAAGATTCACTTCTCTGCTAAAGGCCTCATTTGCATCCCTGCTTACCTTTCTTTTCCCATTCTATTAAAAATCCTATGCATCAAAGTCCTGACAGTGACACCTATCAGTAACACTGCAAGATAACGACAAGCTTTCATTCAATGGAAGCTAACTGATTGTTACTTGTATTGGGGAATAACAGACAGGCAATCTGAAGTCACTTTGAAGATACACATCAACAATCAAACCTCTAACTTATGTGTTAACTTGACTACTTTTCCTTTGTATACTTTTTTCTTACAGGAAAGAAGCATAGAAACATGTGAGACTAATATTTTATTGAATCTTAAGCTTGATCAATGCTACTACAAAACATTGCACAGGCAATTAAGAAAAATGACTATGTATGGTGACTTTTATTTTCCCCATTTATTTTCTGGGACTATTTATTCATATCAGGGGTCTACTGTGTCTTATATACACAATACAGTACAAGACTGGAAATTACAATTATTAACACAGAGTATTCTGTCCAGATATATTATTTTGTTATGGGAACATTGTAAGAATTAAGTATAGGTAATAATTTAGTACTTTCATACTGAGCAATATATCCAGAAATGGAAGCTCAAGTATATATAATATAGAGCTATTATATAGAGCAATTATGGAGTTATTGTTTTCCAATTGTTAAAACCTGAAAATATTAAGAATGAGAAGATCATTAATGAACCAAGTCTTTACAACTTCCTAATCATTTTCAGATTCTAAAAAAAGAGACATCTTTGCTTTTATAGACAATTTTTCAAGCAGACCATCATATGCCTTTTGAGCATCAAGTCTGCTTCCTACAGCTTCTGCTGAAAGTTCATAAGGTATTCTGGGAAAACTCGAAGATTCAAAACAGAAGCTCCCCTTCCTCCTTCCCACAAAAGGTAATTTTCTTTCCTTCCTTTATGTTTGGAATATATATATATATATTTATATATATATATATTT
>WNWU01000006.1:30318558-30329669 GCA_012654045.1 Ptyas mucosa | reverse complement strand
ATATATATATATATATATATATATATATATATATATATATATTTTCTTTTATAGGTGCTCTTTTGACCTGTTACTTCTTTATTTTATTTTATCTTTTGCTTTTTATAGCATGCAAGATACTTTAAGTTACTCCTTTTCCACTTTAATTCTTAAGCTGAGTTTGACTCAAACTCCCTGTAACCAAGGAAGAAAGTTTACCACTGCCTTCTAGATTTCCCCCCCCCCCCGTTCTTAGTCTAATAGGAATACATAAATAACACATAAATGAATAAATAGGATATATAGCACAAAAACTATATTTTGCAGAACACATTTTAGTATAAGTCTTTAATATAAAGTTAAGACATATTTGAAGGCAAGTTTGGTATAGTGGTTAAGGCATCAGGCTAGAAATCAGGAGACCATGTACTCAAGTCCCACCTGGGACATGAAGCCAGCTGGGTGACCTGGGCCAGTCACTTCTCTCAGCCCTAGGAAGGAGGCAATTTCAAACCATTTCTGAAAAACCTTGCAGGGTGCAGGACTTGTCCAGGCAGTCTCCAAGAACTGAGCACAATTGAACAGAAGAAAAATGAAAGTGTTTTTTATCTTAAAGTAGGATTTGTAATCCATATTGAGAGTGTAACCAGACTACTTGATAATTAAAAGACCAATGAGCAATAATTCTAAATATTTATACACACCTATGTCCAATTGCCTCTCTGACTCCATGCTGACCTAACCCTAAGTGGGTTTCTCCCCATGGGATTTTGCCACGTATTTTACCACAAACTGTAAATAGGGGAGGCTCAAATAGTCAGCACTCTCCTAACCCTACTGATGCACAATGAATCTGTTGCCGACATTCATTTTTCTCTTCAGGTACATGGAGACCCAACCATAACCCTCATAAACCTTTCCCCACCTATGGAATTTTGTCTACATCAGTACATGTACATAAAAAGTGGCTCTGTTTATCTATGACAAAAAACAGAGAACAATTGCCAGTAGTCCTCAATTAACAAAAATAACTGGGATAAGAACCTCTGCCACTAAGCAATTCAGTTGTAAAGTGTGATATCACATGAACATGTTGCTTAGCAAAGCTGTTCTACCTTACCATTGTTAAGTTAATCATTGTGGGTCATTAAACGAGGATTTCATGTACCTACAATTTCTGATTTCCTGCTGGCTTCTCCACCAACTCTGCTTGTGGGAAGGCAGAAGGCTGCAAATCATAATCATGTGACTGCATGGGTACTGCACCTACCAGAACTTCAAAAGCCATCATAAGTATCACTTGTTCAGTGCTGTTGTTTGAACAGATGCAGAACAAGTTATTGTTAACTTATAATTGTTAATTATAACAAAGCTAGTTTATTACAGTGGTTAAGATGCTGGCCTAGAAACCAGGAGATTATGAGTTTTAACACCCTCCCTCCCTTTTTGTCATAAAAGCTGACTGGGTGACTTTGGGCCAATTACTCTCTTAGCTCAACACTCCCCCCCCCCAAAGGCTTGTTGTGGAAAAATGGTAGGCAAGAATATTAGGTATGTTTGCTGCCTGGAGGGAGGGAGGGAGGGAGGGAGGGAGGGAGGGAGGGAGAGAGAGAATATCTGTTCTTTGTCACAAGTAAATATTAAGTAAATATTGTTATGCATACAAACTAGAAAGAATGATGAGAGGCAATTATGGTTGGACCTCACTCTCATACCATCCAGTTTCTTCCAGACTGGCAGCCCATAGGCCGGATGCATCACGCGCAGGCCACGCCCACCCCAGCTTCGCGAAGGGAAAAAATGTTGCAAAATGTCACGTGAGGGCAACGTGATGCCACAAGTTTTGACACCCATGTTCTAGATAGTTACCCAGTCTTCTAGAACACATTTTTAACATGCAGGGAATGCTAGGCTTCAGTGGAGGAAGAAACCATTCTGGGGACACAGTTGTAGGGGTTTTGCTTTTAGTTTGTGTCACAGTGTATCCCAGTGTCAAAATATAAAGCCACTTTGCATGTTCCAAATATGCTGCTAACTTTCCAAAAAACTTTAAACTATAATTGTGCATGGCCACTTATTCGTCTATAAATGTGCCTTTTGTTGCCTTTGTGACTATAACTGGTTCTGCAATTTATTTTATGTTAAAAAAAAAACCTCTGCAAAGCCTTATTTCTCTAAGCGAAAAAGACCTGTATATGATACTTTATCAAAATATCAAATGAAGGTAAGAGCATCTAAGAAATAAGCCAGAATTCTATGCCAATTTAAATTTCTTGACAGAATTGTTTTCCTTTCTACAAATATTTTTAATACTTTCCACAATAAAAGTATTGAATTTATTTTTTGTATCAAGGTTTAAGACACTTACCTTGTCAAATATAAGTCTTTTTATATAGAAAGATGTTCTTTATGTATAAGGAAACAGTAAGAGTGAAATTTATATTTACCTTCTTTAGGCTGAGTCATAACTGGAGTTTGGGTCTCCTTTGTATATGTGACCATTTCTCGAGGAGGAAAGTCAACTTGAGTAATTTTGGACATTGCAAGTTTAATAGGTCCACGTCTAAAGAAAATGAAGTGGAACATTATAAGGAATGTGTTTACAACACCCTGCCCAACACAAATATTCTATGGAGACGTTCTATGTGAAAATTTGACAGAAAATTAATAGAACTAAACTAAAATGGATCACAATTTCTTATACTGTTTCAGATGGCATAAATATTAGTGGATTTTGGATAATTTGCTATTAAAAGTAAATAAAATGGATTCATTCCAAAATTTTATGAACAAGATGGTAATGTACAGCCCCATACTCTCAAAAACCCTCCAAAGAATTCCAAAACATCACTACAGGATCACTGATTTTTTTTTACTAGATTATTTTCTCTATTATTCTGCCATATATAAATACTAATAATAACAATAATGTGCAAGTCTAGATCCAATCTAATATAGAGTATGTGTTTTATATGTTAACTCAGTAGAACTATAATTTAACTTATAAAGTATCTTATCATGTTGAAAGATACCATTGTGCAATGACTTTTGAATTAGAGACTCATGAAATGCTTATTTGTACCCTATGACTATCATTAAGTGTTGTACCTTATGATTCGTTATGAATGTATATTTTATTTTTATGTACACTGAGAGCATATGCACCAAAGACAAATTCCTTGTGTGTCCAATCACACTTGGCCAATAAAGAGTTCTGTTCTGTTCTGTTCTGTTCTGTTCTGTTCTATTCTATTCGCCTGAAGAACTTCATGATAGGAATGCACAGATTTGATTTGAAAGAGGTACTCTGGAAAGCAAAGAAACATGTAACTATTGTGGGGGGAGGGGGCTTCTGCTACAGCTGTGTGATCATAGAAACAGACCAGACATCTTTAAGGAGCTGCAGATAAGAGCCATGTTTGCATTCCTGAAAAGTACCTCTTCTAAACTAAATCCAAAGTACTGCACTATCATAATACACCCTGAGATAGTTCCCATTAAGCATTTGAATATATGCCTACTGTATTCTGGCCATAATGTACCTATGCTTCTCAAAAATGTAGAAAAGCTCAATAGTCCTGTTCTATTCCACCTACTGTAATTAAGTTTCATATTTATATTATACTCTTCCCACTGCAGTTCATGTTTATTCTTTACTCCTATATGATAGGTCAATTTAATTCCTGTACTATAGTTTTATGAACAGGCAAACTATCGGTATTTGTAGATTCATAGTTTGTTACAAATATCAAAAGGTAATTTTTTTTTATAAAATCTAGAAAGAATATTTAGTAAATAAGTAAAACTTGAAGTGCTGTATGTAAATTCAAAAGTGACAATCCAGAATTGTAATTTATGTTGTATTTACAGGGTTTTTTTTCAATTATATTAGTCAGTTTTTCCAAACACGTATTTTCTAGTTTTATACTGTTTGGAAATGTATTCTAAAAACTGCTGATTAAAAAATTCAACACTATATTATTGCTTAATATCTTTACCTAATCACAAGAAAAATGGTTTCACACATCACTTTTAAGAATCTTACTTTGAACATATATAAACAATTGCTACATAAAGATGGAAGATAAAAAAAACTCTGCTGTACCCCAGATCGGAATCAGAGTGGAGCTGTAGAACAGATGGATCAGTATCCCAATGCAGCGTCCTAATACACAGGTTGAAGGACAACCATGCAGCATTAGCAAAAAAGGCCATAGATTAGTGAAGCAAATACAGTCTATGAAATGTTAAGGCTATTGTTATACTCATATTATGGTTTCAAAAACAAAGAAATGCCAAAAGGTTAGTGAAAATCAAGTGGACATTCAGTGCTACAGGAAAACATGCAATATATAATCAATTAAAATACAAACATACAATTAGTATTGCTAGTAATATCATATATGGGCTATCAACATCTGAAAACCATGTTTTCGGTATCTTTTTGCTGCCACCTAGATTTCTGCAATCTATATATGGTACCCCTAAGTATGACTGCAATATTATATTAATCAAATAGTTTACAGCACCTTTTCATAAACTTAATATGCTACATTTTTAAAGTATTAATGTTAACTAGATTAATTATTTATAAAATCTGTGATTCATCAATTTTATTCATGTGGAAATATATGCAAAGTAAATGTTTTAAAATTAGCCAACAAAGATTTCTTTAATTAGGTGCAATTGATAGTATTACTAGATACATTAC
This sequence comes from Ptyas mucosa, assembly GCA_012654045.1. Classification (NCBI taxonomy): domain Eukaryota; kingdom Metazoa; phylum Chordata; class Lepidosauria; order Squamata; family Colubridae; genus Ptyas; species Ptyas mucosa. Next base: position 30,324,979 of record WNWU01000006.1, on the reverse strand, counting down.
ATTTTCAAAAAGAGTTATAATTTCAAAACCATGAAAAACATGTTAACACATTGATAAAATAGATACACAGATTTAGTAGTGCCATCTGATCCATTTCATTAACATATTGTAATCTTGCCCCAAGCATTAAATATGTTCAGGAAATTGTCATATTGGTAAAGGAAATGAGTCAACACATAAACCTTTGGGTATAGAAAAAATGCTTTTCCACTGGGATATACTACTACTAGTGTTTCCAAGACATGACATTGCTATAATTACGGGTTAAGCACAGCCTTGGGCTTATGTCATTTGATTTAAAAGCAACCCAAAACATCCAATGTCAAGAAAACAGCATGTTTAATAAACTTATTCTACATATGCTTAAATTCCAGTGAATCAAAAGTAGTCTTAGAGCACAATGCAGAAGCCAGTATATTAATATAATAAACATACAATGCAACATACTACAATAAAGATGTAAAAGCAAATATATTTCATATAGTTTATTCTAATACTTTATTTAAATATGTATATGCATTTTATTAACTATTTTTATGTATATTGTCAATAGTCTGCAGTCAGAAATGGCATAATTATTCCAAATTTATTATTGGGATATAATCATGTTGCCCAAAAATGATACAAGTGTTTACATTAATGTTATTTATTTTTTATCAGCTTTTTTCTTTGAGGAATGTTATCTTCAATGTTGGGTAGAATTATTACATTCTGTCTTTCATTTATTTAGAGGAACAGTTGTTTATAAATAATTCTAACTATTTAACTATAATATTCTATGAATAGATAATATATACAAATTGATAATTTCAGGCACAGAACTCTGTTCAGTCTCAAAGGCAACTAGTGTCTCTTTCTTTTATATATGTTAATTAAATCCTGCCTCTTTCTTACATCTTTCTCCAGTTTTTTAGCTTTCTGTCCTACCTTCATTATAAGGAGTGTTCAGTTAATTCTTTAACTCCCACTTTCTCCTCCTATGCAAAAAGGCCAACTTTACATTCTGAATACAGATTTTCTGCGTATAATGAAATTGGTTTTGTTCAACTTGAAAATAATCTGAGACCCATGTATATTGAGTATAACTGGTTTACACTTTGCTATTTTCCATTATTCAAAATCTTTCATATAAAAATTTAAATCTAATAATTCTCATGTATATCCTTTAAGAAAGAGATCTTAATAAAGATTCACAAAAAGCAAGTAACCCACAAAACATTACTGTAAATACATAGTAGCTGAATGAAACAGCTGAAACAGGTTTTGAGGGTAAAAATGGAGAAAAGAAATGTTTACAGAATTCTATCTGCAAAGCCTCCTTAAAAGTAGGGGGGAAATGCAGATGACATGTCAAGTTTTTGGAGAAACTACTAAAAATAGCCTGTTGTACTTTCATTGGATAAAGAGCAGACCCAACCATAAGTCCTCAGGTAAATTCATATAAAAGATGGTGCTTGAGGTTAAAAAACTGCAATGATTTATGACCGCAATTCCTGGCTCAATTAGAATAATAATTTAACTTCTGCTGTTTTTTTTAAATTAATCTTTTCATTCTCCTGGTTACCCAAGGTTTCAAGAATATACACTGCACTGTCTAATCTTGATTTTATTATATTTTAAATCTTGTTTTTAATCAATTCTGTTAGTAGCAAAAAAGGGAAACATTTTTTTATTCATTCAAACTCAATTAATTCACCTATATTTGAAAAATCAAGCAGGTGGCTTACCAGTACTCTATGATTTCTTTCATCTTAAAACTTTCAGTAGGTTTAGAATTATTTGCACTTTCTTCATAAGAGATTACATTACTATGCTTTCTGGGGATATTAAGAGGTCAAACACTATGCTGACTTGTTCTGTAAATATTCCTAACTCTCTTATGAATTTAAATGAATATGAATTGAGAATTATAACACGAGAGCCAGTATGGTCTAATGGTTAAGGCACCAGACTAGAAACCAGGAGATTGTGAATTCTAGTCCTGCCTTAAATATGAAAGACAACTGAGCGATTTGGGGTGGGTTATTTTCTCTTAGCTCAGATGTCAGGCTTGGGCAACAAGCCACTTGATCAATTCCAGTTACAACCAATTGATTAACATTTGGTTGATCCAAAAAAAGCAGACCCTGCACTTGTGGAAAACACAAAGAGAAGGAAAAAATGACATATTATAGCCTGACAGCCCAAGCTGCACCATAAAGTGAAATCACTGTAAATTTATCAGCAGCTAAATGAGCTTAATAAAATAAGTTCATAGAAACTTGCTCTGTGGGAGCACCTACTATCTGGAATGAGCTCCCCCGGAGATACGGAGGATCCCGGACCTACGCACCTTCCACTGCGCTCTTAAGACCTTTTTATTTCACCAGGCTGGCCTGGCTTAATTCTCCTCTTTTTTAAAAAAATAATAATATAAATTTTAATCGGTTTTAAATTATTGGGGTTTTAAAATCGTTCACGGCCAAATTATTTAATTGGATTTTAATCTGTTTTAAATGTTGTATTTAATGTGTTTTATTTTATGGCTGTTCACCGCCCTGAGTCCCTTGGGAGTAGGGCGGTATATAAATTAAATAAACTTGAACCTGAAACTTGAAACTATATCAGCAAGACGGGATTATTATTATCTTTGAAACTGATAAATTATAAGTTTATTAAAAGAGAATTGTTATATAAATGTATAATTAGCAAATAAATCATAGCAGATACATATTTTAGTGGGACTCTATTAAAAAGCTGACTTATTAGGCTTGAATATCTCTACTGGATAAAATATTGTGGATGAAATGGTTAGCAATATGCTTACCGCTGTAGGACAAAGAAAGGCTGGTAAGCAAGTAAGATTAGTTCCAAGTATTCTATAAATTGCATTCTACTTCCTAGTTGCACTGAAAATCACAAAGCAAATCTTTCTGAAGGATGGCAAGGAATCAGTTATGTGTAATTTCTGGCTAGCCACCCCAAAAATGAACAGGTGGTTCTTGAATTATGATGGCAATTGGGATTGGGATGCCATTGCTAAACGATCTGATTGTAAAGTGTGACATCATCCAATTGCATCATTTAGTGACAGCAATCTAGGCAAATCCTGCTTGCTGTTGTAACCCTAAAATGTGCAGGTCATTAAGCAAAAAGCAGTGGAAATTCCTGGTAAAGACTGAAGGGGTGCCATGATGGTTTGGGGGAAGCCTTGCCAAATTGATCTACATGTCTAAGGTTTTGAGGTCAACTTTAGCACGTAGTTTCCCAGTAACTGTTGGGCAGGATGGAAACCTACACTAGGATATTGCCCAACCATACAACTGTTTTCCATACAACTACCTAAATGATTCCACTCATCACTGCAGTTTTAAAATCAGGAGGAAAGTTAATGTTCACATGTTTTGCTGAATGCAGCATTACTTATGTAATATTCTTACCCTGCATTGTTTCTAACATTTTGTTTTGAAGTCTGGTCTGTCACCATAATAAATTCTATCTATCTAGGGCATATTTTAAATACTGTTGGTAGCAATCATGCCAGGTCATGCAGATGTTGGCACCAATCATACAAAGATCACTCAGATTTATCAAATCAACCATATCAGTGACAAGAAAGCTTTCTAAATCAGCTGAAAACTTCCCAAGGGCAATTTAAAATTCATATGTGAATGTGTATTCGGAGATTTTCCTAGAGAACATGCAATAAAAGATAAGATGAATAATTCATTTTTATAATTTTGCAGCTGTATAGGCCATTTCTTTATAATCTTTTATTACTAATACTGGTGTTTAATGCTTCTGCCACCTTCCTGATTTCTTGTTATTGATAAAATAATTGTTAAATATGTTTTTGTTATCTTTATATTTAATAATATTCTTTTCAAATTATGTATTTTGCCTTAATCTTTTTTTTGTCAAAATAAAATGTATGATTTTTTAGTTTTTTGTTTTTTAGTTTTGTTAATTAAATACTTTTAAGAAGACTTTTAAAGTAGAGTCTTTAGGAATGCCTATAAGGTTATGCCGGGGCCTATAGATATTTTATTTGTTGTATACATTTAACACTATGGTAATCTTAAATAATCCACAAGATTCTTTTAAAAGCTGATCTTGTTTTTTTTGTTGTTCAAGTGCTTTTAATCAATTCATATGTTATACACTTAACTAGCTTCCAGATGCCTGAATATAGTGGATTTTCTAGACACTATAGACCCGTGATGACGAATCTATGGCACACATGCCACAGGTGGCATGTATAGCCACATCAGTGGGCACGCAAGCTCAGCTCCGCCTTCTGGGCACACCAGAAGTAGGGAAACAGACTGTTTCCTGCCTCCGGAGGGCCTCAGGGGGGGAGGCCCATTTTTCTCTCTCACCTGGCTCCAGAGGAGGGCGAAAATGGCCTCCCCCCTGGAGGCCCTCCAGAGGCTAGAAATGGCCCATTTGCCAACTTCGAGTGGGACTGAAGGCCCATTTTTTGCTATCCCCAGCCTCCAGAGTCTCTCTAGGAATCTGGGGAAGGTGAAAACGACCTCCCCCTCAGAGGCCGAAAATGGCCTGTTTGCCAACTTCTGGTCCTACCCGAAGTTGGCAAACAGGCTGTTTCTGACCTCTGGAGGGCCTCCGGGGGGGGTGGGGAAGGCAGTTTTCACCCTCCCCAGACTCCTAGAGAGGTTCTGGAGCCAGGTGAGAGAGAAAAACCAGCCTACTGGGCCATCACATGCCAGGAATGGGGGGAGCGGGGGGGTGTCTCACGCACATGCGCGGGGACGGGGCACATAGAATTATGGCTGTGGGCATGCATACACATAACCCCCACCCCACCCCCGCTGGCACGCGATGGCAAAAAAGTTAGCCATCACTGATATAGACTAAATTTAATAAGATTGTTACAACTATACCTATAAAATTAAGCAAACAATTTCTTGGGCACTATTTAGCATTTCTAAGCAAATATAAGTAATGGTAGTTTAAAAAAATCTATAAACTATTTTTTCCAATTTATACCAAAATACTAAGAATAGATATTATCTTCAGAACTGTACTTGCTATAACATTTGAATCTATAGGGTATACTGTTTATCAGAAGAAACCTACAAAAAACACGTCCTGCTGACATTATCCTGTGACAGAGAACTCTGAGGTAAGTAATAACACCAATTAATACAAAGAAACCAGGCTGCAGGTTCTCAGATTACAACTATTAGTTGAGCAACCATTCAAAGTTACAATGGTGTTGAATGTTTGGGAGTTACAATCAGTCCTCAGAGTTCTGACTGTCACAGTATCCTCAAAGTCAAAAATTCCCAATCTAAGGACTTGGTGCCCAGGTTTGTATTACAACATTATAGCAAACTGTGGTCATGTGATCTAATTTGCAATGTTCCTTGACTTACCCACAAGCAAAGTCAAGGCAGAAGTTAGGAGGAGGTCGCACGTTGTTCCTGCTGCTTTTTCACCTTCCCTCCATAGTGCCTGCCTGCAGCAACTTCCTGTAGCACCCACTCACACTCCATAGGATTTGCCTGCAGCACACCCTGTCTTCTACTCATACAAGTATTATAGGTACAAGTGAAACTTATAGCTTAAAGGCATAATTAACTCCTATTCTACATTATCAACCTGACCACATGATTATGTTAAACTGGCTGTGGTTAAATAAATCTAGAGATTACTATGTTTCTTAATAAACCAGAGATTTAAAAAAATCAAGTAGTAATCATTTTGTTTCAACCTGTAGACTATGGAACATAGCCACTTACACTAATAGAAGCAGGCCTTTCTCTCCCTTTTTACTTCTTGCAAAATTTGCCCTAACGGATCTTTTAAACCTCTAAGACAGCTACTTAAAAGAAAGAAACACTAGTACAGTGGTAGAAATGTAGAAATTTGGGACATTAAAATGAGAAATCTGATGGCACATCTCAAAAAGACAAGGAATGATGAGCAGGAGAACACTCATTAGATACCACCACAATCAATAAATACAAAGCAGCGGAAGGCCACAGAAGAAGACATAGTGTTATTTTCAAATCTATTTAGTAAGCCACCAAGGCTTCTATCTCTTTTCCCATCTCATCCCATGCCAATAACAATTTTGTCAATTATCAGACATACTAGCTTTTTCATGAAGTAAAACCAAGCACTAGAGTATTTTGACATACCGCAGCATTAAAAAAGAATACTTGATAATAAATATCTGATTACTTATTTTGCCTGTAGAAATGAAAGAACTTACATGAATGATTTAATTAAATTTTCAAGTTGTACTTTATTGAAATGAGTGCCACTCCAAAATGCAACAGTAAGAAAATATCAGTAGAGGAATTAGAAACATTAGGAACCTTTAGAAAATTACATATTATACAGACTCTCTTTCCTTAGTATGTGTGTATATATATATATATATATATATATATATATATATATATATATATAT
>WNWU01000006.1:30298914-30318548 GCA_012654045.1 Ptyas mucosa | reverse complement strand
ATATATATATATATATATATATATATATATATATATATATATATATACTAATCATTATTTCAACTTCAACACTTTCATTTTCTTATTTGGTTTTCCAAAGTTTTAGCTGAGAATTTAGTACAGTTCAAGACACATTTTGGCAAGAGTGCTTAATGGAAAAGAAGCTGTCTTGAAAAACTGAAAGGCACTGGCCTCCACTTTCAGACAGTAATCTAATTCTGCTGGATAGAGGGAGGAGAAAGCCATTGGGATATGTCTTGTGACATGCCAAGAAGAACGGGCTATATCTTTTGATACATGTATTATATTATTGAAAAATATCTTAACAAAGTATTTTATACTTCATAATATCAATCATTCTGAGAAAACATACCTTGAACCAACAGCACCATCACCAGAATCCTGGCTTCCGGCCTCACTTGGTGTGCTCACAGATTTCGAAGATGGAGACATAGGAGGAGGGACTAAATAGTGAAACAGACAGGTATCCGCTGTTACTAGTCGTAGAGGTTGCACAGCTTAGGATGTTTCCAAATTAATTTAACATGGAAGCATTAAAAAAGTGATGGTAAACAAAAGAAAACAAAAATAAATAAAATGGATGAAAATGAATAATAGAAAAAAAGGGGAAAAGACAATGTTAACATATCATGCTGGACATTCATGCAGTATTTGCCATTTAAATGCATTTTGGGATAATATTAAAATATGTAATTTACTTAAAATGCAAGGGAAAATATAGATTATTAATATAATGGCAACAACCTTTTTTTTAGAAATTAAGTAATTAAAAATGCAATGAATTGCATAGAATTCCCATAAGTTTTGAGGAAAGGTTTTATTAGAATCAGGAGAGAAAGATGATTATCCTTTCTAGACATTATCTTGAAAAACTGCTACAGAACAACAACAGAATAGCAGACAAGGTTATTTACTTATTTATTTTTATTTTATTTTATTAATTATTTATGCCTCCATCTCCCCTACAAGGTAATTTTGGGTGGTTTGCAGGTTCCATGAAAATTACCTCTCTGCAACTAGTTTTAGAAGAGGTTGATGCTGAAACCTAGGCCTTTTGCAGATAAGGACTTGTAAAATATGCTATTATGTATTGAAAATAATTTATTTTCAGTACATTCTCTATTTTCTAGTTCTCACATTTAATTTTTATTTTAAAAATTTTGAAATGTTAAGTGGCAGTGGTTAACATTAAATGTTTTTTTTAATTACTGAAGAGAATAGGATTGCATGTTCTTTACTGTTTTGATTTTAGAGAAAACAGAATTTTTCACAGAAAATCATTCCTGCACTAAATATATTTTCACCATTATTGTGGTTAAATATATTGGCTTTGATCTACAGTGTCCTTTTACACAGTCATACTCACAGTATGCTTCAATAAAGAAAAATGGGAAAGAGCCAATTCCTGTTCCAGTGTTGCACTATGCAGTATTGCTCAATATTCTCAGATAATTAAACTATAAGCACTGATGGAGAGTGAAATATATTTATACAGCTTAAACTTACTACAGAACTGATGAAATTGATAAAATCTTAGCAAAATTTGCATACATTTCTTTCACTACTGTACCTTAAATGTTAAATTGAAAAAAAGAACAACCCTCACAACCAGTGTTAGATACTAATTCAACTAGTTATTTATTACTTTAAAAAGAGACAGTTGACTTAAAGTCAAGAGTTCTTGTTTAAAACTGGAGTAGGGATGAGGGTAGGGTAGGCAGGCTATTCAACCCTGATAAGCCTGAGAGGCTATGGGTGCATAATATTTCCAGAGTGCGAAATTTTCTATCTTTGGTTCTAAATTAGTGGTATTTTCCAATACAGAACTGACACACAATTGGGCATCCTCCTGGATTTAAGACATCCTGCTTAAAGAGGAGTGAAGGACAGCCTTCACTCAAATTCAATTCATATGCCAATTGCAACCTTTCTTGAATAAAGGATCCCTTCTCACGGGAATGTATGTCTTGGTCATCTCATACGTGAATTATTGCAATTTACTTAATCTGCCTTTGAAGACAATTTAAAAGTTGCAACTGATCCAGAATACAGTAGTACAAGCAATTATGGCTACATGCTTATTTGCCCGTATACTTCTTCTGTCACATGAGCTGCATCAATTATCTGATGGAACCCAGGAAATGGACCTTCTCTGTTATGACTCCTGTTCTTTGGAATAGAGGTTTGGATGGTCCTGAGTCCTGCCTCTGCAAGCCTTTAAATTATTTCTGAAAACCTGTATTTTTCCCCAAGCTTTGATATAGGTTGAAGTATGACTATTTAGTGTGCAGTATCTATTCTGATTAGGGCATGTTTGTTTTCCTCTTAGATATACTATTTATTTTTTGTTTTTTATATTATATATATTTAATCTGTACAATACTCTATCATTGTCAAGTTAGAGGTCTTATAACTCTAAATATTTTAACTAGTCACTGCTGCCCTCTACTGGCTATTTTACATTAGTAGGAATAATCTCATAGTAAACTAAACTTCTCTCATTCCCAGTAATTTTCATGAAATATTTTTAGATTGAAATGCTTAAAATACTTAATAACATGATTTTTTTTCAGTTTCAAAAGCTTTTCTATTGTACATGGCACTCTGAATGGAAATTTCACATTTGCAGGGAGTCCTTACTTAAGCATAAGAAATACTAAAAAAATGCAACCAGTGGAAATAGCATTATTTTATTTCCATAATAGTTTTGCTTTTAGAATTTCAAAACACATTGAAAATTTGCATTAACAAAGCAAAATGAAAGATCTTGCTGAATTAGCACTTAAGGCTTAATTAATAAAATTAACTAACTATTGTTTATTAAATTAAACAGTTCATAGATTAATTTAAATTAATACAGGATCTAAAAACTAAACTTTTAAATTTTAAACATCCCATTTTGTTTTGAAACTGCCTACTATGGCACTATGGTTCTTGGCCTCTATAGGCAGAACTGTAGTTATTTACTTCAATATTTTCCATTTCCTGGTACTAAGGATAATGAGAACTCTCATGAACAGATGGGAACCATATGTGGTTAATGGTGCTCTTACACATGAACTACATAACTAAAATAATATTGAAAGTAATGACAATATTTCATATAAGGGATCAAAAATATTTGCCCTCACAGAACTTACTAAGCAATAAGGACTACCAAACAAAGCAATGTTTACTTCCAAATAATGATGCAGAAAATAATGCAGTTAATTATGACCCAAAGCAATCAAGCACAGTAATTTCTGGTGCTCTAATGAAGGCTGAAATTTACTTATTTATTTATTTGTTCAACTTGTATGCCGCCTTTCTCTGAAGACTCAAGGCGAAATCTTCCTTTCAATTAGAATACCTTAACACATTTGAAAATAAGCCCCAGCGTTCAGAAATTCCAGGGGTAAATAACATATTATATGTATGCATGAACAAAGGGAACTAGAAAGGGACATTTATAATTATTTCATATGGACCAGGAATGTTACCTTTTGCAGTGAAATTCCCCAAGTTTCTAATCTAATATTTAAAAATATCACAGCCAAATAACATTTGAAATTGCATCTATAGTCAATTTACCTTTGACTATTTTTTTCTGAGAACAAATAATTTTTAAAACAAATAAAATGTGTATTTTTGAAACCAATGCTTAAAAGACTTCCTAAATGCTTCTAATGCTAAAAAATATAGTATTTTATATTTTGTTTTTTAAAGTAGGCCTATCATTATAGGTAACTGTTTCCAAAATATATCCTTCATTTTTAAGACTTATATTAAAAGAAATAAATCATTTTTGCACCCAAAATAAACTACTTTATTCAAACAACTTGAACAAAAACAAGTAGTAGTCACTTGTCTGAGATTGGTGGCTATGGAAATTGATTGAATGAATGAATAAGGTAGTTTCCTGCAATGTTGCAATGCCCTCTTGTGGCATAGTTCTAACTCTTTGTGCTAATAGGCAGTAACTATCTTTAATAGTTAATTATTTTACTTAAAAGAGTATTAGGTTTATAAGAGTTTTAAAATAAACTTTTTAAAAACTTCAAATAGAAATGTCGGTTTCACGAGAGGAGTCCTATCAGTAGAATTGGAGTCATGGGATGCTTCCACTGGAGAAAATGATAGAAGGGATATAAGTTAACTCTTATTTCTGGTACAATCTCTTCAAAAGTTTCTCTCAATGCTGAAGTGCACTTAGCTAAAACCAGCTTCCTTCCAAATTCTAGTAAAAGTTTCTGTTGGATCATATTTCTACTTTATGAACTGATGGGCTCATTCTTCATTCAATCAATTACTTAGAAAAAGAAGAATGAAAATATTTATTTGGCAACATTTAAATTAGGAGTGGCAATCTTAAACAATCCGGATGTAGTGAAAAACTCCTGGAAGGTCTAGGCTGCCAATCCTTTTGCTGCCTTGATTTCATATTTTAATGGAATATCTTAAGTTAGTTTTAGTTGATGAAATATAAAGAGATGGAAGAATTAGAAATCAGTAATATTATTCTAATAAAATAATTCTAAATCAGACAGAACAATGTGTTCTGAGAAGTTTCCTAACTTAATCGTAGTGATAATGAACACATATCAGGTACATGCATGAGTGAGTAATTCAAGTTTCATGCTAAGGTTTAATTGCATGAAGGACATTTACGTGACATTTTGTTCTGTATACTTCTTACCCATGGGAGTATCAGGTGTTAAACCCATGCTCTGAAGCAAAGCTTCTGCTTCCCGTCTCTTTTTTTCAAGGTCAGACTCATCTTGTGCAGGAAGGGCATCTTTCTTCTGATCAGTCTATGTATTTTATTAAAATGAATATGTCATTTCACATTTTTACTGTATAAGAAGATTTTTTAAAAACAAAAATATTTGGTGATAATAAATCCATAATATTTTACTGAAAGCCTTACCTGGCTGTCTGGATAAGAAATTTTATAGCAACAACCCTACTTGGAGGAAGAGATAGATTCTTTTCTTTTGCACTTGACATTTCTTTTCTATTTTTATATTATTCTGCGTTATGATTTAGTATTGTTAAAATCAATAATAGAAAGTATCTTAAAAATGGAAATAGAGAAAAAAGAGGGAGAAAGGACTATATTAAGTTCTAGCCATTTTTTGAAAAGTAGAACATAATTCAGGCTGTGCATTATTTTTGAACACACAGAAATGCAAATGCAGCATCTGCAAAGAAGCCACTTTAATGTGACTCATTAAAATACAGATATTCCATAGAATGGAAATAAGTTATGACTGCTTTAATGACAGAGGTAAGTGTTCCAAAATATCTACTGAATCTGAAACATTGTACATCCTTAGTAGCCATAGTGAGGTAAGTGGAGATGAAACTATACCCTATAATTATAAGCCAAGACAAACACTTTCAACACTTTATTCCTAAAGATCAATGCAGAAAAATAGGACTCAGCTTCCAGGTTCCTATAGCAGTAATAAGGACTCGGGTAAACCTGCAATCAATAATTTACTTATACTGTAAATTAGTATTTGTACTTGTAATATAAATGGCCAAACAAAAATATATTCCAGATCATCAGATATACAGTTATTCAAAAACTCCTTCATATGACCTTTATATAGTTTACTGATTATAAGTAAAAAAATTGTTCCTAGCAAGTTATGACTTTTTAGAATAATTTTGTAAAAAAAAAAAGATAATTTTACTATGGAACAAGACTTAGTAACAAATTAATTTGACCACATTCTAGAAATATTTTCTTTTGCTCTAACATAGCAAATTTTATTATCCCGTTCCTCAATTTAGAAAGTTTTCATGGGAATTTAATATCAATAATTCTTAACATACTTTTTCAAACAGTCTGTTAATTTCCAAGAAGTTCTAACACTTGTTAAAATGCAAAAAAAAAAAAGAGAGTTGAATGAAAAAATAAAGACACTCATGTATCTCTAGGATCCTTAAAAATTACTCAATACAGCAGTCAGAGTGGCTTATCTCAGAAGAATACTGCTGGTCAGGAAGTATACCACTAAGATGCATGATGATGTCAGTTTGGAAGTGTCACTAACTGAAGCTATTGTAAGATAAGAAGGTGTTTTGAGCATGATGCCTTAGTTATATTTAATCAGAAATATTTTAATTACTAGTAGAAATGTAGCGATACAGATAAAACAATACATATATTGAGCTATGTAAAGTCTGGGGAGAAAAATGATTCTGTGAAATTACTAATGTTATTTACCGGTATCTGATGTTGCTAACTGCATTCAATTTGACACATACTATTATTAACAAAAATTACTAGGAAGTTTTAGCATGTAAGCAAATTATCTGCTAGGTGTAATTTGAAAAAAGAATTCTTACTTCCTTTTTCTTTCTTTCTTCTTCTTTTCTTTTTTTCTCCTCCCTTATTTGAGCCAAGCGTTGTTTCTTACGTTCTAACTCTGCCTTCAGTTCACTTTTATCAGACATAGTTAGAATCCTGTCAATAACATGAATCAAATATAAAATTAAGTATTTTTCTATATGTACTGGTATATCTATTAGTTAAAATAAAAGATGCTTACTACAAAATATGGTTCCATAACAGTAATGTATTAAGGACTACCATCTGAAATTTGGAACAAACTTTTGGCACCAAACTGTAAACTGTAAACATATTAATCTCTAGATGAATTTAATAAAAATGCAAGAAGCTAACATAAAAATTAGAAACAGAGAAGCTGGATGACAAAATTAATGGCATATGAATAGGGAACATTCCACTTTCATTTAAAGTGTTATTTATAATAATGTTTCTGAAAGGCCAGCAAATATTTTTGAGTTTTATATATATAAATTCAGTTGAATCACTCTTTGCCATAAACTTATCCTTTTCCTTTAATACATGTTGCAAAGAAGCCCTTACTATTAGGCAAAGGTATTAGAAAACTTCTTTGGGTCAACATTTTTAAGCAAATTGACTTAATAAATTATCCTTCTAGGAACTCAAAAGAGACAAGTTTCCTTCATGTTTTATGCTTCTCCAGATTTTTATGATGACAAAAATTTTATATATAAACATATATATAATAAAGAAAACAGGGGGAAAATATCACTTTTTCAGTATCAGGATAATTAAGAAATACCAGGACTATATATATTCGAACAAAGTGATTCAATCAATCCAAAACACAAATGATATAGATTTGTTTTTTCCCTCCTTTCATCTTTCCACAGCACCAGCTCAAGCATGTATATTTTTCTGCAATATCCCAGTGGCCACCTCACAGTTATTATATATATTTACCTAGACAGATTTAGTTCATCTTGGCAGTACTGTTTGTAAAGCTGAGTTTCCCCCCTTTATTCCAATACTGTTGAAGGACAGCCTCAAGGTGTATAAAGTCCTCTAGTCTTTGTCCAGATTCTCAGAGGACAGCAAGTCACCATAGGCCTTGAGACAAAGCCAACAGAGGCAGGATAGTAGGGACTAGTAGTAACAAAGACAGCTAACTGGGTAGGCAGCACTTTCATTCTGTAGCAGGGAAAACATTCAGACCCTAATCATACATTACTAATGACGTTTTGTTAAATCAGTGTCCGATCATATTGTGGCTGTGAATTATGGAATACATTTGGCATCTTTATCTATCTGGTTCCCAGTTCATGTTTATTGGGAGCTCAGATGGGGTTCTTTTGCTACTTGCTTAAAGGGTTGACATAAGTTTTCTTTCAACTGTAATTTTTTTAGGGCAGAGACATAAATGTGTTGCTCTTTTAAGCGCTCAAGATGCTTGGTTCTCCTTAATTATGACCACAACTGACCCTAAAATTTATGTTGCTAAGTGAGCCATTTTTTCAGTGAGTTTTGCCCCGTTTAAGACTTTTCTTACCTCAATGGTTAAATGAATCACTGCAGTTGATTAGTTAGTAACTCGGTTGTTAAGTGAATCAGGCTTCCCCGTTGACTTTGCTTGTCAGAAGGTCACAAAAAGTGATCACATGACCTTGGAGCAATGCAAATGTCCTAAATATGAACCAATTGCCAAGCATCTGAACTTTGATCATGTGATCATAGGGATGCTGCAAACGTAAAACTTAGACTAATTTTGTCACTTTGAATGTACACCAATCGCCATATATTAAAATGAAATTTTGTTGCATACAGCTCTCAAAGGGTCACCGCCTCCAATATACACTACAGAAACATGACAAAATAAATAAATAAATAATTATGCATCTACCTACATATATTGCATAGGTCAAAAGTCTGTAGAGATTCTGTCATCCAGGTCATGGTTGTCCCAAAGGTGCTTTTTCAGGAGGCAACTGGAATTTCTTTGTTTTTTTTTTCTTTGAAGACGTTTCTTGGATGAGAAGCGAAACGTCTTCAAAGAAAAAAAACCCAAGGAAGTCCAGTTGCTTCCTGAAAAAGCACCTTTGAGATAGTGCAAAGGTTGTCACTGTGAAAAACGGTCACAAGTCACCTTTTTTCTCCCCAGTGCCGTTGTAACTTTGAACAGTCCCCAAACGAACTGTTGTAAGTCGAGGACTACCTGTATTTCCCTCAGAAAAACCGCTCCGGAACTAGGAACTAGGGAGTGTTTCTGCCGTGTGTGTGAGTGTGAGTGTGTGAGAGAGAAGCCGTGGACAGAGTTCTCAGAAGGAGGCTAGATAGGAGGCCTCACCCAGCAGCCTCTTCGGAAAAAACTCACGGGGACGACCGGAGGAATCGCCCCCGAAGACAAACGGCCGAAATAAACAGAGGGTCGGCTGCCGGGCGTTGCCCGTAAAAAGCGCCCGCTCGCCCGCCCACTCCCTCCTCCTCCTCCCTCTCCCCCGCCCGCCTTATTCCTCCTCTCCCTCCCACCCCAACGGCCGTGGCTCGCGCCCTCCTCATCCTCTAGGGCCCCGCCCATCCGGGGCCACTTGGGCGATGCGGGACAGCTGGGCCCGCGAGGCACTGATTTTAGACAACCGGCATTGGCCGAGGCTAACCTGTCACTTAGGCCCTCCTCTGTTCAGACCGCTGCCGCCTTGTTTTCGAGGCGCTCCTTCAACAAAAGCGGGAAGGGACGGAGGGAGCCGCCGGCTGGAGTTTCAAATAAGGGGAAAGCCGCCGTGTAAGGTCTCTTACAGGAGACAGCTCAGCATCCTCCGAAGGAGCACGCATGCGCGGAAATAACCCGTGCCGACGGAACAGGAGGTCGGTCATGGCTCTCGGTCGCATAGTTATACATATGATGGATGCGCATGCGCGTATGCGAAAGGAGTGGAGAAATTCGTCGTCGTTTGTTTCGGGCCTTGCGGATGGCGTTTTAGATTTCACAAGTGGCCGGGAGTTCGTTAATTCTTTGAAACATCTTCTCTCAAAGAAGCGAAGAAATAAGGTTAGATTTAAAAAAAAGAATGTCCACGAATGTCTCCAATGTTGTAAGTTCGATTCTGAAAGAGAACTACAGTTCCCGGCATGCGATGCGGCAAGTCGATGCTGTCAATGAGGTTTTCCCTGCGGCACCTGTCTATGTAGGCCGGCTTGACAACGTGAATTCAGAATCCATCTTCTGCCTGTTGCTGGAAATATGTGATATGCTGATATTGGAAAGTTTGCTTTGCTGGGGTCTCTCTGAAATTTTCCCCAGCACATGTAAATAAGGGCTTCTGCTGTTTTTTTTTCTTCCCTAGGATTTTTGTTTGTGATTTCAAGCCATTATATTTGTACTGCTTCTTTATTCAGAAGTAGTTAAGGTGTAGTAGTTAAAGCATCATATTAGAAACCAGGAGACGTTGAGTTCTGCTTCTGCCTTAGACAGGAAGCCAGCTGGGTGATCTTGGCCAGTCACTCACTCTCAATTCTGGGAAAGAGTCAAGGGGCAAACTATTTCTAGAACACCTTGCCCAAAAAAACCTCCAGGGACTAGTCCAGGCAGTCTCTGAGAATTGGACACAATTGAATGAATGAAAGAAAAATCAATTGATTTCAAAGGATGTTATTCCCACAGAAATAAAGTGATGGATGCTGCTACCTACCGCTCAAATATGCTTGGATTTGGCATTAAGGTTTGGTCACTACCAGCTAGAGTTGCTGCATCTAGAACCTCCTCATCCTAACATGGTTATCTCTGAGCAAACAATAGAATCATGGATTTGAAATTCTGGGGGGCTGTTTGGTGGACCAGAAGTAATATTTCTGTATTCAACTGAGTCTTTATAGAAAAGTGTCAATCATAGCATATAACTATGCTTACTCCTGTAACTAGGAGTAAAGAATCTTATTTATAAAAATCAGTACCGGTAGTCACATCCATCTGTAAGTAATGCCAGATACTACTATAGATCGATAGACGTTAGCATCTCAGATTATCCTTTTGTTTTGTTTTTATTTTTTTAAATTACCTATATCCTTTATGCCATATTGCCAACATTCCAAATGTATCCAGCAGCCGAACAATGTTGCTTAGTATGTTTATATTGTTTTTTAAACTGGGATCTCAACTATCAGTACTTTAACTTTCCAAGCTAAAGAATATTGTAAGAATTCTTCACAATTAACCATTTAAAAAAAATCATCCTGCTTTATGCATACATCCTTAAAATCACACACAATACCAATGCTGGGTAAAACTTTGGAAGAATGTTAGCTACTAGCAATACACCAATAATCCGAAACAGGCTGGTCATTCACCAGAAGTTTGCAATTTATTATATGGATATTATGTATACTATGTAAAACAGGAAGTAAAACCAGTAAATACAGAGCACGCCATTGTCAACTATGCGTTTGCTCAAGATTAACATGTTTCTAAATATGTTTTGTGCTTATGAAATAATAAAATTATTAGTCTTTAAAATGCCTCCAGATTATTTGCTGCAAAAAGTTATCATGGTTAATGAGCAATTTTACCCCATTAATTCCTGGCCAGGGATGGTGTGAAAAATCCCATCTTTTGTGGTAGTAGTAGAACTCTCAACAGCTGAGTTCAGGTTTTGCAAATATTTTAGGATGCTGACTATCTTCAAAGAGATCTAATAAGGGAGCTGTGGAACAAGGGTATACTAAAAAGTTATGGTTTGCTTATACATGGTTTGTTGAATATCTTATTGGTCAGGTTCCTATAACATGCTAAGCCATAAATAATGGCTCACAAACCACAATGGCTGGGTTTACACAGCACACTAAGACAAACCCGAACAAATCTTATTATTGTTTGTTGCATGATCTGGGCTTTTCAGAACATTTGCTCCAATATCTTAGCCTTAACTTTTGTTAAGATGTTTAAATATGCTAACTAACCAGAATTGAAAATTACATATTTTGACCTTCACCAAAAAACAATTTGTGTCAGCAGTAGGGAAATAACCTTGGATGACAGTGCCAGAAATAGTTGGCAATCCTTTTGTTCTCTTGCCTTAGTAGACAGCTAATACTGTTTAAAAGCAGGTTGACAGTGAGATATTGAAAAGCATTTTATGTCTTCTGGTTGGGGTGAGGCAACCTAACACTGTAATCCTGATGTCAGTTGAAGAAATATCTTTTAAACATTGTCAATCTTTCTGACAGTGTTAGTAGCTTTATTACCATGTTAAGAATACAGTTGTCCATCATTTTCTATAAATGGTTATATATGATGTTTGGTATTGTGGAGTCTCTCATTACCACCCACCATAATATTTGTGCATACAGAAAAAATATGATTTAAATATTGATATGAAATGTCTGTTTATTACAAGGAATCCTGTAATGAAGGTTCAGCTGATACTGATCCACAGGTTTTCTATGGTTGGAAAGAAGCTATCAGTAGAGGAAAGGAAAGGTTTATTCACCACAATTTTTATTAATCTTTTTGGAGGGAAATTGACACAACTAAGCCAAATATTAACCTTCCCCTTTCATGGGTCATTTTATTTCCTTTAGATTATTATCTAGACTTCTGCCTATTTATATTGTTTTGTAGAACTTAAATGATATCAACTGATTCTATTACTGAAACTATTAAAACTGCTCCAAGAAAATACTTAACTTGGTGGCTACCTAATCAATGTCTCTGTAACAATACTTCCATAATAGTGGAGATACTTTTTAATCTTAAAATCAGAGGCTAGAAAGACATACTTAAACTGTTTGTCCTTATTTTTGATAAATATATTGGATTGGAACATTATTTTTAGTTATTGCTAGACAACATTTTAGAAATATTTCCTTACTTAAACAGAGAAATAGTATAACCATAGCTGGGCAAAATGCAGTAGGAGCAGCCGTGACTTCTGACTTCCTGTTCGCTTCCCCATTGAGTTTCCTTGTGAGAAACTGGCACAGAGTATTTAAAATCCCTTCCTTCCTTCCTTCCTTCCTAGCAAGCAAGTAAGTAGCTGCTGCCAGGTGGAGGACTGAAGGACTGAGTGAAGAAATGTGTGTGTGTGGTCAACATGATGTGAGCACAGAGGAACTGATGAAGGGTGCACTATTTTTCCACTGACTTTCTCCCTGCAAGCTTCCCACAAGTGGGAAGGTGATATGGAATGTCAGCAATCATATCAGTTCCTTCTGGGTTCCCCACTGACTTATGAGAAGCTGTCAGTGGATATTGAAAAGGAGGATCACGTGAGTATGGCAGCGTGGCACAGCACTGAATAGCAGCTGATGCAGAAAAGAAATCTTCAAATTTCATTCCCTCAGGAGTACTGCATGCCAGGGTTTTGTAAGTTGGTTCATTTGGGATACCTTTGTTTTGTCCTATGATGCAGCGTTTTTTCCCACATGAAGGTTACAAGCTATCAAACAGACACCAGAGTTTTAGGAGTATATAGATAGATATTTTATGCAATAATGAACATTGTTTGGAGTATGAAAAATTGATTGCCCTGACCAAAAAAATTCAGTAGCACTGCATGTTCCCCCTTGTTTTCAACAGGATATGAGGCAAAAATAGGTGTTAAGTCTTCACTAAGCTGAAAGCACTTAATTTTGTTTGTAAACCTCATTATCTCTATAATTTTTTTTAAACTGCAAACTTTTGTTACTGCCTTACTTCTTGCACTTCTTGCTATCTGACTAAGTAAATATTAAAAACAAAGAACAAAATGTTAAAAAGGCTTCCACTCATCCAGACATCTTTTTTTTCTCTCTAAATAACACTGTGAACCAAGGTATTTGAAAATACTCCAACTGGGCATTTTCTTGAAATGTCATCTATAAAATATTCCCGAGGACCTTTCATTTAAACTTATAATACTAATACAAATTTTATATATTTCCATTAAGGGGACAAATTACTTTTGACAGAAAGAATCAAAGGCATTCCAGAAGGGATACGCCATAGTAATGATAGCAAGGGAAGTGTAGGAGGTGGGAGAAATTGATGGACCAGTTCCAGTTCAGAGAATTGAGCACTTTTCATTTTTGCTGGAAATAACATAAATGATGAAACCTTTGCGCCTCGGTTGCACATCTGCAGTTCTCAGGTAAAGTAGACACTGCTAAACGCATCACATTTTTGACATTAAAATGAATAGAAAGTTATTTCCTTCTCTTTCTTCCTGAAATGTAGTTGAGATTTTATTGAAATAGATGCATATGGTGATGGTGGGTGGGGGGGGAGGTAATGTTTCAGATGACAACACCTCAACTAGAACCTTATTGCCATTCTATCTTCATGCTGATTAGAATCCAGGTTGTTTATAGCAGAGCCATTATGAGAAACCGGCAAATACTTTTCTGCCTCAGTGGAAATGAAATCTTTCTACTGAACACTTTGTCCCGGTGAATTTTGCATTTGAATCAGTAAGGTCATTGCTTTGCATAAGACGATGTGGAATATGCTTTGCTGGGCTTCAAAGGAAACTGATCCTTTACTGGGTTGAATGGAATATGGGGCAGGAAATATTTGGCGATAATTAGCTTACTTGGATAAGCTGGTGAATGTGGGGTCATAGAGAGATGTTCTGCTTCCTTATTCTCTAGCAGCAAATGCTGATTATTTCGACATAATTATTCCAGAAACAGTGAGGCTCTCCTGATATTAATTTGCCTTTCACCATTAGCTGTATTGATTTTTACACTGATGTAAAACAGCATTCACCCCAGTGACCTTCAGATGTTTGGGTCTCTTGTACGCGAATCAGGGTATTCAGTAGTTAATATTTCTACAAAGCAATGAAGGAAACTCATTCTGTTTACATTATTTATTGGTGAGTGCACATTTTTTAATCTGCATTCAAAAGCAAAGGCTGCCCTTAAGCGATTAGAGTGTTTCTTCAACCCCATAGCATCAATTGTGCTATTTTGTGTACTGTAGGGAGGATGTGAAAAAGAGAAAGAGGGAAAGAGATGTGTCTGTGTATGTATATATTTGTGTGTGTAGCCAGTGTAGGTATGGCAAGGTGTAAGGTGCAACAGTTAAGGTATTGGATCAGAAGTGGAAAAACCCGGGTTCTACTCTTCCTTTAGGCATAGAAGTTGCTGGGTGATTTGAGGCTTATTATTCTTTAAGTCCTAGATTGGGATGTAAAAAAAACCTATTTTATTAATCTGCACCTGTGTGGTATATTATGGTCTATATCCGTGATGGCGAACCTATGGCACGCACGCGGAGCCATATTAGTGGGCACGCCAGCTCAGCTCTGGGGCATATGCGCCCGCCAGCCAGCTGATTTTCGGGCCTTCTGGGCCCACTAGAAGTAGGGAAACAGGCTGTTTCCTGCCTCTGGAGGGACTGGGGTGGGTGGGGAAGGCCCGTTTTTCTTTCATACCTGGCTCCAGATCTTCTCTATTTATCTGGGAAAAGCAAAAACAGCCTTTCACACTCCCTTGGAGGCCCTACGGAGGCTGAAAGGGCCCATTTCCTGACTTCCGGTGGGACAGGAAGTGACGTTTTTTGCTGTCCCCGGCCTCCAAAGACTCCTAGAGAGGCTCCTAGAGATTCCTAGAGAGGCTCCTAGAGACTCCTAGAGAGGTTCTGGAGGCTGGGGACAGCAAAAAATGTCACTTCCTGTCCCACTTTCAGCCTCCGTAGAGCCTCCAAGGGAGTGGGAAAGGCTGTTTTCGCCCTTCCCAGATAAATAGACAGGATCTGAAGCCAGGTAAGAAAGAAAAACGGGCCTACCAGGCCAGCATGTGCCAGGAGGTGGGGGGGAGGGGGTTGCACGCACATGCGTGTGGGCATGTGCGCACATGACCCTCCCCCACCCACCCCTCTCCTGGCACGCGATGGCAAAAAGGTTAGCCATCACTGGTCTATAGCCTTTAGTGAAGTAACCATTGACCTGCAGAGGACTGATTTGGGGTGATAATATTGACATCTGTGGCCTCAAACATTTATTATGCAGATAGTTACTTTTCCTGGTTTGTTTTAGTCTTTACATGTTGCTGAGTTGTAGCCATGAGATTGGGCAATTATATAAATCATACCTATATCTACAGGTAGTCCTCACCTCTGCCACAAACGCTAATTGGGATCAGACATTCTGTTGTTGTGTGACACAGTTGTAAATTGGAAAACCATGTGAGCGTGCCCTTAGCTATCACAGTTCTGGCAGTCACAGTTGTTTTCGTTAAGTGAGGACTGTGAGGTTCATTAAGTGAGGACCTCAGTTGACTGCGACTTCTGCCTTCCTGCTGGCTTCCTCATTGACTTTGCTTGCCAATGTAAGTTTGAACAGTCACTGAAGAATAATTGGTAAACAAGGACACATGTATCTCCATATACATATAAAGCAGTGGTGGGTTGCCCCCGGTTCGCACCGGTTCTATAGAACCGGTAGTAAAACTGGTGGCCCGCCCTGCCCACTGACCCCGACGTCACCAAAATGCTTCTGCGCATGCACAGAAGAGCACACGTGGCTCCGTTGCGAACTGGTAGTAAAGGTAAGTAGAACCCACCCCTGATATAGAGACATACTTATAAGCATAAATATGCACATGCACACTCAAACAGTGTCCATTTTTTTCCTACCTTAGCAGTGAGTCTAAAAAAAGACCTGCTTTTTTGATTCATTACATAGTTATTGGTAACAAATTTGGTGAGGCTGGATCATACAAAGTCATTAACTAACATGTACCAACACAGACACTGTCTGCTTTTCATTGGGGTAATAACAGTAGCATTAGAATCAATTGACCCCATCAAATAATTTAGTAAATGTAATTATGGTGGGAGGTGATAGCTGTTCAGAAGGAAAACTTTCCTGTTGTTAAATGCAATAAAACCAACAGCTGAAGAGAGCTTTGAAGTTTATCGATCAGTGATCATAGGGTGTTCCAGCAATTTATCACGTTGGTTTTCAAATATTTCATTACCTTTTCCTGCATACCTTGTTAGAAATACACAGTGGTTGATTTAGATAAGAACAGCCTTGTCCTGTATTATACATAGTTATCGCTTCTTTCTCACTTCTTTCTTTAAGAATTGTACTAGCAGAAGTTTGAACAGAGAGCTTGTTTCTAATTCTTGCACAGTTTGTGCGCCTTATAGCTTATTTCCTTCCCTGCCAGGACTATGTTTTGTGCAATTTATCTGCAATTGTAATGGCTTCCAGTGTTTTCTGTGGTCCACCTTAAATATGGCTTTGTTTATGTCTGCTAACATTTACATTATACGGGGGTCCCATGTTCTCCAGCAAGTCTTACATCATGATGTTCAATACACTGGACTAAACAAGAAAACCATTGAACCACTGTAGTTCAATCAACACAGGTATTTGTAAATGGGGGAATATGTAAACATGGTTGGTAAATTGTGGTTAATGGTTTAGTGCAGGGTATTTGCAATACCATTGCTTCTTCAAAAGGAATTTGCTCCCCATCTTCCCTTGTTCTTTTATTTCCAATTGTTTTTCAAACTGACTGGGCATCGGTATAAAAATATCAATCTGAAAATAATCAGAGTGGTTTGCTACAATTTGGAATTGTTAGTCCTCCCGGGTAAACCAGACACTTTATTGTAAGGCTTCATTAACAGAATCTTGCCAGTCTGGATGCAGAAACTTCCCACTGCCACTTTTAACTGTTTAATCCATGATGGCAGATATTTCCTAAATTTCTTCCTTTGACTGTTAATGTTGACTGCTCCTGTCCCTCTTGTCTGATAGTTTTCTAGGCAGCATCTCTTCCCCTCATTTCCCAAGGTCATCCACGCCAGGGGTGGGTTCTAATTTTTTTTACTACTGGTTCTGTGGGTGTGGCTTATTTTGTGGGCGTGGCTTGGTGGGGGGGTAATGTGATTGGGTGGGCGTGGCCAACTTTTTTTTTTTAACTTTTAAAAGCATTTTTTCTACAACCTTAAGAGTTTGCAGAAACAAATGCTTTTGAAAGCCTCTGATGATCAGGCAACTCAGCTGGGATCGCCAGAGGCTTTTAAAGGTATTTTTTTCCCCTCCCTTCGGCTGAAGAGGTTGTAGAAAAAATGTTTTTAAAAGCCTCTGACAATCCCAGCTGACGCACGCAATCATCAGAGGCTTTGGGGGCTTTTGAGCGCATGGCAATAAGGCCAAGCGCTTATTTCAGGGTTCAAAAAAATATGCCTTTATTCCCGTCTTAAGGAGATTTTTTACCAAACTGAGGTTAGACCAACTTCAAACAAACATGCTTTGAGGTAGGTATAAGGGTATTCCTGTTAGAGAAAGAGTCTGTTTATGTGGGACGGGGGAAAGTAGAAACAATGTCCCATGTAATTTTTGATTGCCCCCTATACTCAAACCTGAGGGAACATCAACTGGGCAGGATCTTTTATACCAGCATCCCTAAGTCTAAAGAGCACTTTTTGCGACATTGTCTGTTAGGTTCTAACCCGCAGTTGGTAAAATGGATTGCTAAATTTGTGGCAAAGTTGATGGAAAAAAGGACAAAGTTGGTGCAGCAGAATGTGGTAGATTGTAGGAAAGACCACTTGATCTAACAATGTAATTTTAATAGTAGTTTTAACACTGATTGGGTAGATGCAGGGCTGACATTATAATATAATTTTAATCATATTTAAATGGTATTTTAAATGATTGTATTTTATTCCAATTTTATTTTAGATCGTATTTTATTCTAATTGCATTTTAATCGTGAGTTATTCCAATTTCATTTAATTTGTTTTACCAAACTTTTGTAATGATTTGTTTCTGGAACTCTGTACTTGACATGGCCCAAGGGCTAATCAATAAATAAATTCATATAAGACAGGGTCTTATTTTTGGGGAAACACGGTATGAATACATTTATTTTGACGTGGCTACTTGGCATATGGACAAAATAATTGTATGGTGCTGGGCTAGTTCCACCCCACCAAATCTGTTAAGATCTGGTTTTAAACCATTCTGGATGTGCTATTCATTACCAGAGAAGCTTAATTTGGCAATAAGATTTCCTAAATCCATTGAGGATTTGTTGTAGTACTGCAAGGACGACAGTTTTTCTTGCATGTTTCCTCACTGTTATTTTAAAGTGTAAGCCAGCACCAACATTTTATTTCCAATCCAAACTAATTTGCTTAAATAAGCAATCAGAGTCTGAACATTTGCTTCTCATCACCGTGAAGCTGATCTACCATAATCTAATTACTGTGTCAGAAAACTGACAAGCAATTTAACCAACAATGAAAATATACTGTAAATAACACACACATGTAATACAGTTGGGATTTTTTTAAAACTTTAGATCAGTAATTCTGATTATTTTCACAGCATCTCAACAAATAGTATTTGGAAAGAAGCAATATTTGACCTCTTGCGTTTAATGCTATCATATTAGCAGCTTGATTTTAAGAATGGTTCTTCTACACGTGTGTTTGGATGGGCTTCACTGGTCAGCACAAAATAAACCTTGAACTGTTTCACCCATTTTATACAAATAGTACAGGTAGTTCTCGACCATATTTGAGCCCCAAATTTTGGTTGCTAAGCAAGACATTTGTTAAGTGAATTTTGCCCCATTCTAATGCCTCCTCCATAAATGAATTATTTTTTGTTTTAGTTGCATATTACTTGTTACAGCCCTTTCTCTGGGAACTGAAGTTGGTTCAGTAAGGCTCTCTCTTCATTTTATCCCTACCACAACAAGCTGGAAAATATACCAGAATGAAAGTGATCAGCCCACACTCATCCCGTGATAGTCTTAATAACTGGGGGTCTCTAACCTTAATTTAATAGCTTAACCCCTATAAACAATGTTTAATCAACCTTGGGAAATTCTGACAATTGAAATCCATACTTCTTAAAGCTGCCAAGGTTGAGAAACACTGCTCTATATTACACTAGCTCTCTTCCTGTTATTCAAGATACTGCTTATAAGTGCTATGTGCTTAGAGCTTGAAGTATTGTTAGAGACCCCACACACCCACTTCACCGTCTGTTTCTGTTGCTCCCCTCTGGGAAGGTTTTGAAGTATCTATAGCAGGATTATGTACTAGATTCTGTAACAGCTTTATTTCTTATGCCATCTGTCTTGTAAACTTGCAGGATTCTTTTTTTACGCCATGTATATGTATACATTTGAACTAGACTGTGTTATTTTTCTGTGTCGTGTGTGTGTGTGAGGGGGTATACGTATAATGCTTATCTTTTGAGAGCTGAATGCAATGAAATTTCATTTTAATGTATGATGATTAGAGTGCATTTAAAATGACAATAAAGATTCTATTCTATTCTATTCTATTCTATTCTATTCTATTCTATTCTAT
>WNWU01000006.1:30229007-30298904 GCA_012654045.1 Ptyas mucosa | reverse complement strand
ATTCTATTCTATTCTATTCTATTCTATTCTATTCTATTCTATTCTATTCTATTCTATTCTATTCTATTCTATTCTATTCTATTCCATTCCATTCCATTCCATTCCATTCCATTCCATTCCATTCCATTCCATTCCATTCCATTCCATTCCATTCTTACATGGGGAAAAGTACAGGTAGTCCTAGACTTACGACTGTACAGGAGCCCACCCATTATGGTTGTAGGTCGTGACAGTCTTAAAGTGGGTCATTACATGACCAACCCGATTTTACAACCTTTTTTGTGTCACCCGTTAAGCAAATCATCATGTTAAGTGAATTCAAGGTTGTTAAGCAAGCACTGCGATATTAAGCTGTTTGCCACGGAGTGAAGTAAACACCAGTTTTTGGCAAAAATGTAAATGTGACCACAGGATGCTGCAAACGGCCGTAATTGCAGACTGGTGCCAAGTGCCCGAAATGCAATCATGGGACCATGAGTGGGCCTTTAGAATTTCGGAATCAGGTTGTAAGTAACTTTTGGAGTGTCCATTGTAACTTTGAACAATTGCTAAGCAACCAGTCATAAGTCAAGGACCACCTGTAAATGCAGTCTTTCAAATCTGTTCTGCTGCACAGTGTAATATGCCAGTTGTTCAGTGATGTTCTAACCTCCTGGTTTGTTAACTGGTTCTTGCTTTTAGAGCAGGGCCTGTAAGTATCAGCTGTGAATAAATAATACAAAAATATTATCACTGAAGGTGTTGAATCAAGGGAACCTATAGAGCAGTGGTGTCAAACTCAAGGCCCGGCCCATGGGGCCGCCCTGGAAACAGCAAAGGACTGGCCTGCAGTGCGTCTGCCAGCAAAAACAGAGCATGCCCCTCCCCGAGCTCCGTTTTCACTGGCAGAGGGCTGCAGGAGTTGTGGCTGAAAATGGGGCCTGGGGTAAGGTGACCAGATTTTAACATTGGTAAAGTGGGACACCATTGACCGGGGGGGGGGTGTCTTGATTAAAAATTTGGTCTATATGGAACAACAAAAATTTTCATAGAACACAAAAATAGTATTGTAATATATTTTTTAAAATTTCAACATAAGTACAATTTACAAATATAATAAAAAAAATTATGTATAGTATTATTTTATTCTATAGGGACTACTCAGAGGGCTGAAAAAAGTCATTTTTGACAGTCACACTTTTGACTGGTCCTCACACTTATGACCATCTTCACATTTATGCCGGTGCAGCATTCTTAACAACCATGTCACTCGTGTCACAACTGCTTCTCTTCACCATGGTGATAAGATAGGGCAAAAACGTAAAATGTGAGGACAGACGTAAGTTCAAGGACTGCTCAAAAGTGCGAGGACCAGTCAAAAATAACTTTTTCAGCCCTCTGAGTAGTCCATGTGTGCAAAAGGACTACCCAGAGGGCTGAAAAAAGTGATTTCTGACAGGTCCTCACACTTTTGACCGGTCTTCGCACTTACGACTGGTCATCATTTATGCCCATTGTCGCATTCTTAACAGACGTGTCACTCATTTCATAACTGCTTCTCTTCACCATGGTGACAAGATACAGCAAAAACGTAAAATGTGAGGACAGTCGTAAGTTCGAGGACTGGTCAAAAGTGCAAGGACCAGGCAAAAATAACTTTTTCAGCCCTCTGAATAGTCCATGTGCATAAAAGGATACAGCAATAGAGAGGGATGAAGGAAGGGAAGGGAAATTAGAGTAGGAGTGAGGGTAAGAGAGGGAGGAAGAGAAGAGAAGAAGAAAGGAAGAAGTAGGGAGGAGAAGAAGAGGGGGAAGAGAAAGTAAGAAGGAAAGAAAAGAGAGGTGGTAGGTTTGAGGAGAAAGATTGCTGTACAATAAAAAAGATGAAAGGGAAGAAAACCAACCCCAAACAAATATAAAGATATTAAGATAAAGAATGAATTGTTAAACTTTAAAGAATAAAAGAGAACAAATATGAATAAATAGCAATAATTAGAAACACACATACAAAGATACAATGTATTTTCTTTGAACAGAGTATTTGGCCTGTCCACAAATTTAAACAGTGTTTAGTCATTTCAATTAAATTTACAATTTCTATATTTCCTTTTTGCCATATTTATTCCTCATCTATTTTTTTAAAAAACCAATATTACCCTTCATCCTCATCTCTAATCTTAATCAAATTCAATTTTTCACTTCTGTTCTATATTATACCCCTTCCCATTGTCATCTATTTTTATATCCATCCTCACATTGGTTAATTATGTAATATTACAGTTGTTTAATACAAATTCAACATTTTAATATAAATCAATTAGTTATATAACTATCTTTTTTGTATATTAATCAATATGAACATGAATATTCCAATTATTTCCATGCAATCCAATTTCTTACAAATCAATTAATTATATTTACCAATAATAATAAACCAAATAATTTCCCCCATATATTCCTCCAAATCACAACTTAACCATTTCTGCTTTCAACACAATATACAATTAATAGTATCTCAATTATTACAATTCCCTAGTTAAATAGAGCTTTTTTGGTGAGGAAAAAGAAATCTCTCTCTATCTCATTTTGTCACGTTGCAGCAAAGAGCCTGCTTTACTTTCAGTTTCGCTTTTCAGCATAGCTAGGGGGGAAAAAAGTCTGCACCTTTTTGCAGCTAGCAACAGAGCCCTGCCCAAAACAGCTGAGAGTAAATCAGCTGAGAGTCAGGAGGCCAATCTAATCAACTTATGGTAATTAACCTATGCTGAAGCTGAAAGGGGATGTTTTTTCTATTTTTTCAGGCACCGGTCTACTCATTTGTTTTCTTTTAACACTGATCAGCTGTAGGGCGGCCCTTTGAAGCCCTGCAGTAAGAATTTAAACA
This sequence comes from Ptyas mucosa, assembly GCA_012654045.1. NCBI lineage: Eukaryota > Metazoa > Chordata > Lepidosauria > Squamata > Colubridae > Ptyas > Ptyas mucosa. The sequence goes on along the minus strand of WNWU01000006.1, from coordinate 30,296,041 downwards.
GTTTTTTTCCCTCTAGCCATCAGCTGGGACTCAGGAGGCAGCAATAGATTGGGAGTGGGCAGGGTAAGCAAACCCGTTCTCCCGCTGTTCCCTAGCTTGTCATGCATACTTTCCAAAAATCGGGACTTTTTTAAAACGCTGCGGGACGTGGGACAAATTGTTAAAAATCGGGACTGTCCCGCCAAAAGCGGGACGTCTGGTCACAGTGGCCTGGGGGGCAGGCATGCCCCCCCTTTGAGCTCCATTTTCACTGGCAGAGGACTAGCAAAACAAACTAAAAACAAAACAAAAGGAGAAATGTTTCCCCTTTTGCATTTGAGCATGCAAGAAGGGACAGGAAAGGAGAAAGGGAAAATACAATGAAAAAGAAGGAAAGATGGGAAGAGAGCAAGAAAGGAAAAATAAGGAAAGGGAAAGGAAGAATAAAGGAGAATGAACAGGGAAGGAAAAAGAAGAAAAGAGCGGGAGGGAGGGAGGGAGATAGATTATAATGAGAGTGAGGTAGGGTCTGAGGGAAGTCCTGCCTTAGCACTTGGCCACTATAGGTGCCCCCCAACAGGAGTGATGTCAAACTGGCCATGCCCACCCTGGTCTCATCCACCTTGGCCACGCTCCCCCAGGTCAAACACCACCCTGATGCGGCCCTCAATGATATTAAGTTTGATATCATTGATATCATGTTCCATACTGTTTTCCCACTCTCCCAAGCAAATGTAAGGGATGTGAGGACAAGAAAGGGATAGTGGAACAGATATCAAATCAATTATTTTATTTCACTACCTCACTATATGCATACCAGAAAAGTTGCTGGAGGTGAATTATGAACTGAATACCACATGTATGTGGTAGTACTTTTTATTAAACGAATCTTGCCCTGTAGTCTAGGATGTGACTTTACTAAAAATCATCTACCCTGCCATATAACCTCCAGATACATTGATTATAATGTCCATAATTCCAAAGCCACATGATTAATGTAATTATGGAAGCTGTGGTCAAACTCACTGGAGAATGACAGCTCGGGAAAAGAAACTGGACTCTGAAGCAAATACACACAATTCTCTGAAAGCAACTAGCAAAGTGAGGGTTAATTCCATATGACAAACTCTTTTGAAAAATGCTGACATGGGACTTGCAGCAGCAACGAGGCAATGTAAACATAAGGTGAAGATGATGAAAACTAATTAGCTAAGTCTCCTGGAATCAAATTTTAACGTGATGTGATTATATATATGAGGAAAAACACAATGTTTAGACTGCATGTAATTCCAGTAATATGGTAATAAAGCACAGTGCATAATTTCTGACCTAACTAATCCCATGGGCTTTTAAAATGCCTGTTTTAAACAACATATCATCAGTACTACTTCAGTGGTAGGTGACAATGTCATAATGGATACCGAGAGACCAGTTAAGTATTGAAATTGAATTAAAATTTGTAGCACCAATTAAACAGGAAGGGGGCTTGGCACATTCTAGCCTGGAGACATTATACGCATCAATGTTTCATGGCAAAATAATTTGGGTCTATTTTGGAAGTATTTTCCCCAGATGCAAGGTTGCTGAATAAATCAATAGCAGCTGGAAACGGATTCCTGATGTGGCATTAATGTTTTGTTAACTGGTAGCAGCATCTAGTCCATAGAATTCAGTATATTTATTCTCACTGTTTTATTGGTTTTCTGATCATACCGAAAATATGGCCTTACAGGGGGAATAGTGACAAATTCATTTCATTGGTATCTTCATTTGTACCCATTCAAAATGATTTCAACAAATACTCAACACTGTCTCTCGTGAGATTCTAGTACAGAAGGTGGCAAAATGCAATTTAGGCTATGGTAAAGGATACAGAACTAGTTGAATGATTGTATCCACAAGAGTCCATCTATGACTCTATGTCAAGCTTCAAAGAGATGTTGAGCAATGTACCGGAGGACTTTGTTCTAGGCCCTGTCTCGTTCAATATATTTATAAACATGTTAGTTGAGCTTTAGAAAATAGAATTATCCATTTTCCAGATGACAAAAAATATGCAAAGGCTTTAGAAAATAGCAGCAACATTTATGATGATTATGGCAAATGGGAACGCTGGGCAAAATCCAGCAAGGTAATTTATACAGTTACCAATGCAAAGTCCTACTTTCGGATAGGAAAAAAAGAATCAAAGATTTTACATCTAGAATATTGTATGCTGTTCCAGATACTGCATTTTAGAAAGAAGAAAAATTGGAGAATGTCTAAGGCAGGGGTGTCAAACTCGATTTCATTGAGGGCCACATCAGGTTTGTGTTTGACCTTGGGGGTCAGGGTGGGCGTGGCCAGCTCGACATTACTTGTGTTGGGTGCTCCTGTGGTATCCCAAGTGCTCTGCCAGTGAAAACGGGCTCCAAAGCTCTGCTTTTGGCTGCAACGGCATCTTGCAACCCTCTGCCAGCGAAAAAAGAGCTTTGGAGTGCTGCCCGTGGGCCTCGCGAGCTCCATTTTCAGCTGCGATGGCCTCCTGCAACCCTCTGCCAGCAAACACAGAGCTCAGGAGGGCTGCATGCAGAGGCACTGTAGGCCAGTCCTTCACTGTTTCCAGAGCAGGCCCAGAGTATTCCCCAGTAGTTACAGAGAGTTATGGCATGTTCCTTCTTGTTCCAGCTCACAGGAACTACATTAGCTGCCAACTAGCTTCTGGATGCAATTCAGTGTATTGGTTCTTACCTTTAAAGAACCTCAGGACTCAAGGACATGATATTCCTGGTAACAGCTTCTCCAAGTTGAATCTGGCTCTCCAGTAAAATCTGGGAGAGTGGGCTTGCTCAGTGTCTTGTCACTGAGGGAAAGCCACTTCTTGGACCTCCCGGTCTACACTGCTTCTTTGGTACTCTCAGAGCTGGCAATCAAAAGAAACAAAAACCTCACAGATTGTCAGATATTGCCTGCGTATGATGCACCAGGGACCAGAAGGGGTTAAGTCTTTACAGACATCACATGTGACTGTATCAGCCAATGAACTCTCTTATTGGACTCTTACCCAGAAATCAATTGGATATCTTCCCTGCTTCTTCCCATCTATCTCTCAGCAAGATAACACGTGAACTTCTCTCTCCTCTCAACATCTGAGTCATACAGTTAGGGTAACAAATGCAACAGGACGCCCTGTTCATTATTCTATATTTGTAAATAATAAAACAACTTTTTGAACCTGAAGCTGTATTGACCAATTAACTTCCTCATAGAACCGAATGAGCACGACCATCAATATATATCTGACAAATGGTAGCAGACGATGGAAAATTATTGCTCAGGTCTATGAATTTTTTGTAAATTTTTTAAATCATAGAACGTTTTTCCTAACATGGAATTCTTGAACCTGAACGAATTATCTTTACAAGAGATTGATGCATTAACCGTATCCTTAACAAAACAGCACCAATCATTAACCAAAAGACTAAAAAAACTTTCTATTGAAGCTACACAGCAAGTACAAACCTCTTTACAAAAGGACCCAACTTTTTTTCCTTCTCTTCACTCGAACACTGAAAGAACAGAACCACGCTTACAACAACCTTGCTTCGATCTCCATTCTACTCCACCTCATGACTCTCATCAAGGACTTCAACCTTCTGAATCCCTTGTATGTTCCAACCCTCCAACTTCAGACCAATTTTTATTTTCTCAAGCTTCTCCAAAACAGCATTTATATCAAGCTTTACATGCGACAGGTCTGCTAAATGCAGGCTGGACTCCTCAAAGAACTCTTGAATTGTTAAACACCCTTTCAACCTCACCAGACCTGGTAAGCGACAATTTTTTGCTTCAACCCATAGATTCCCAGACTGACCTTTTAAACACCCATTTTATTTAAAAATCCTCCCTCTCCACCTTTATTGCTTTATTGCTTCCAAAATGGCTTCCACCTTTTCCGAAAACATGGCTTCAAAAATGGCCAACAAAATGGCCGCCCCCATACCCCACCATGCGGTCCACAAAATGGTCGACAATTTATATGGCCACATTTTAAACAAAATGACATCTACCACTTCAGACCACAAGGTCTCAACCAGCCCCCTTACCCCCATACATCCTCCTACCCACCCCACAACTGGAGATATTCAGACTGATTCCCTATCTTCTTCATCCAGAGCACCGAGTTAGAATCTTCCCAATTTCTTTTTCAATTTTCAGAACTTTTCTATTTTTGCCGCCACTGCAGACCTCCCCATCTACACCGCTGCAGCTGTAGCAGCTGCAAATATTTCTACTGATACCAATATTGTTTCCAATGTAAAAAGATCTTTCTCAGTCTTTGCAGCCGCTGCCTCACTCCCCCCCTTATCGCCGAATATGCTGCCACCACTGCTGTCGCCTCCAACATCACAGATGCCCCGTCCAAACAACAAATTCACATGATTTTTGCAGCCTTTGCATCAAAAGCCAACCTACCTTCTACCGCAGCCGACGCCGTCACAGCAGCTCTTCCGAATCAAACTACAACCACCACCTCCATTATTCCTCCTATCGTTGAATCACCAACACACCACACCACATCTCTCTCCAACTTCACCAACATCACAAAACCAACAAACCTCAAAAACAAAAATTCAAACTCATATAGGTGAACCTTTACATGATAATTGCGCCCATTTATTACACAGACATTTAGCACATGCCAATACTGTTGCTGTAGACAATACCCAAAATTTTTCCCAAGGCATCTACACTAAGGATTACCCTATCCAACTTGACTGTGAGATTTGTAAAGCTGCAAAATCAAAGGCAGCCCCAATTCCCCACACCAGCACTAGACGATCAAAACACATATACAAATTGGTACACGTTGACATTGTAGGCCCTTTTCCACTTTCTTTGGGCAAACGCAAATCTTTTTTGAATTTAGTCGATGTTTTCAGTCGTTTTGGACATATCTATACCCTTACTGAAAAATCTCAAGCCTTTCAAAAAATAAAAAAAATTTTACACTCTCATACAAAACCAACACAACATCAAATTAAAGAAAATTCAAACAGATTGTGGAGCCAAATTCATATCTGTACAATTTCAAAAGTGGATTGACTCCAAAGGCATTATACACTACAAAACATCTCCTTTTACCCCCCAGCAGAATGGGATTTGTGAAAGAAAAAATGGAATATTACAGACCATGATGCGCAGCGTCATGTTAGATGCTGATGTACCCCCTAGCTATTGGGCAGAAGCCCTTGCATATGTCAATTACACTTTTAACCGCACATGGAATAAGGTTATTAACCAAATGCCCTATTTTCTTGTATATGGCACTCAACCACACCTCACACATCTTCACGTTTTTGGCTGCTTTGCGTATGTCAATATCCCCAAACCACTCTCTCAGAGCTGGCAATCAAAAGAAACAAAAACCTCACAGATAATTTGAAGTTTTTTAAAAAAAAGCAGCTTAGAAACTGTCAGAATAAACTCCAAGGCAGACTTCTAGTGAGTTGTAAGATGGAGTCTCGCTGAAGGACTTTCTTCCCACAGTTCTTACAGGAATCACTTACTTCCAGTTAGCAGTGGCCTTTCTTGTAAAAGCAAAACATTCAAGAAGGTATTTGGAGATAGGTAAGATTATACAACCTCTCAATGATGGCATGTTGGATTTTCTGTTTATAATTGATTTTGGCTTTTATCTTGGTATATCACTAGTGTAAGCCACTCAGGGTCTATGGAAATCATACATGTAGTAAAAATAATAACAGTAACATTAATATTATGAAAAATCTAGCTTGTTGTGGTAGTGGGTTTGCATGATCCAGTGATGTCGGTGAGACCTTAACTCCCGGAAGTTCACTCATGCCAGAAAGAGCTCAACAGAGAATCAAGATTAAGGCATGCCACAAACGATTAAAAGAAAAAGGTAAAGGAGGCCCTACGGATTTTACTCCACAAGCCATTGGCGACTATAGGGAGCAGTGCTCATCTCCATTTCAAGGCTATTGAGCCAGTGCTAGCTGAAAATATTTCTGTGGTCATGTGGCTATATGCCAAAGGCACACATGGGACACTATTACTTTCCCACTGAAATGGTATGTATTTATCTACTTGCATTTGCATACTTTCGAATTGCTAGGTGGGCAGGAGCTGGGGCGAGCATGGGAGCTCACCCTGTCAGGTAGAGCTCAGATCTCAAACTTGGGCTGTCAGCTTTCCAGCCCACAAGCCCAGCGTCTTAACTGCTGAGCCACCATACTACCCCATAATCCATTAACAATGGTGAAAATTAGACAATAGTTTCCATACCAGATTACCCATCACCTAGTTCTGGAAAACAAATCAGTTATATCATATAACATATGACCAGGGGTGGGTTCTACTTACCTTTACTACTGGTTTGCAATGGGGCTGCGCGCGTACGCTCTTCTGCACATGCGCAGAAGCGTTCTGATGACATCGGGGTCGATGAGCAGAGCCTCCCGCCAGTTTTACTACCAGTTCTATAGAACCGGTGTGAACCAGGGGCAACCCACCACTGCATTTGACACTGAAAGGAAAAACAGATCTAATTCTGACATGGCTGCAAATGAAATCTGGAATACTTAATAAAGAAATTAAACAAATAATCATGCCAGACTAAGAACAAGCTCTGCAAATCAATACTATTAAAGTTGAAATGGAACATATTATGTAAAATTAAGGAGAGCATTGTAGCTAATCTCATTAATGGCTACGGTGAAATCACTCAAACACAGTATAAACACCATAGTAGGACTGCAAAAATTGTCCACCGCAATTTATGTGGAAAAATTGATTTATTTTTTTTTACCATTTGCAAAAACCACTGAGACCATGCGCCTGAAAAAGTTTTGCAAAATGAGAACAAAGTGTGAGATTTCAAAATTCAAACAGAGTGTAATACATCAGACATTGCGGTTATAGGGGAAAAAATGTGTGGTTCATTGATGTGGCAATACTTGGAGACGGTCGAATTGATGAAAAACAGCAGGAGAAAATAACAAAATATCATGATATACAAATTGAGGTTGAAGTATTATGGAAGAAAAAATTGATTGTCCTACCGATTGCAATTGAAGCTCTTAGTGCAATACCATAAGGATTTGCAAAAGCTGAGCTTTCTTGGAACAGCATACATTTTATGGTGATTCTACAAAGTCTCTTTGGTTCTTTGCTAGGATCAGAATCACTGAAATCAACTCTATTCAATTAGACTGTGATATTCATTTGGGCAAATAGAATAAGCATAATAATGTGAAAAATGTACCAAGAATAGTACCTGTTCTGCAATTTTATATAAGTCCAATGGTAGTTTGATACTACTTTATTTCAGGAATACGACAAGCCTTTCATATACTCACCGTATGCATTGACAGTGCATTGACGGAACAAATGTCTGCTGACATAAAAAAGAGGCACTTGGTTCACAGTTTGGATGCAAACAATTTCATTTCCATCTGGAAGAAATTTATAGCAGAAACTTATTAAACAGCGGATCACCATATTGACAAGAAAATTAGTTTTAATTAACACTCCACCAAAGATTTCACAATGACAGATGCTCTATCTCAGGCATATCTCACAAGTCAAATTGTAACTACTGAGGAGGGTTGTGATCTTGAAATCCATGTGGATAGCACAGAGCAAAGCATAAAAAAAGCCATCCCACCTGGCAACAAATTGGCCATTACTTTCTCAAGGTGTTTTAAGGAGGCTTATGAGGTAATGCAAGGCTATGCATAACAGAACACAATACCTAGACACTTTAGGCCTCTGGTCTTATTTTTTAGAATACCAAGGTGTGGTTTTCATTATATTTTGCCCGTTACATTCCACAATTTTAACACACCTGTGTGAAGGTTACACAGGGTTTAAGAAGTCCAAGAAACACGTCAGAAGGACATTGTATTGACTCCCCATGAACTCTGTCGTTGAAGCAACAATTATTCAGTATAAAGAGTTATCAGACATACTGTATTCCCGTTTATATGTGGACTTCAGAGTCCACTTCCTTTGGCCTTGGGGGAAAATGCATGCATTGACTTGTTGAGACTAGATGATAAAATATAGGTTACTGTAATAGATGAACTAATGGATTAGTTTGATTATCGAATTGGGTCATCTAACTGGAAGGCGTGGCAAAGCGTGCAATAACTAGTATATATTGCTGTAGTATAATTGGATTTAGGAAAAATCCTCTGCCAATAAATTTTGGAGTTCCATGACTTGCTGGGGAAATTCTGGGAGCTTAAATTCACACATCTTAAAGTTGTCAAGTTTTAGAAATATTGTTTTACTTTATTTATTTATTTATTTTATTAAATTTGTATACTGCCCTTCTCCTGCAGGACTCAGGGCAGTGAACAGCCGGAATAAAACAGAACATTACAAAATTTAAAAAACAATTTAAAATAATTAAATAATTTTCGGCCTAATTTAAAACCCAGTTAAAACTAAGTTCCAATTAAAACCAAAACAGATGGGGTCAAGCCAGCCCAGCTAGGTGAAATAGATGTTTTTTCAGGGCTCGGTGAAAAGTCCGGAGGTCAGATATTGTGCGAATCTCTGGGGGTAGGTCATTCCAAGGGGTGGGTGCCGCCACAGAGAAGGCTCTCCCCCTGGGGGTTGCCAGCCGACATTGTCTGGCGGAAGGCACCCTAAGGAGGCCCTCTCTGTGTGAGCGTACTGGCCGGTGGGAGGCTATTGGTAGCAGCAGGTGGTCTCATAGATACCCCGGCCCTATGCCATGGAGTGCTTTAAAGGTGGTCACCAACACCTTGAAGCGCACCCGGAAGACCAATGGGAGCCAATGCAACTCGCGCAGGAGGGATGTTACATGGGAGCGCCATGTTGTTCCCATAATCCCCCACGCAGCCGCGTTCTCCATTGTTGGTGGAGACAGCAGCCAATGTGGGTAGCACAGCCCAATCAGAGAAAGGACTGAGTCTGTCAATCAAATTAAATCCTGCCCTTGTTGCCGGGCAGACCCAGCTTTTGACTCAGTCCTTTCAGTAGGATAGGCATGTGGGTCTTTGGCTCTGTCCTTTTACTCCTTACTATTGTTGTTAATCTCTATATTTGCTTGTCTTTTTGACTCGGATTGTTTGACTACGACTTTGCTCTACTGTACTGGCTGTTTGGTTTTCGGATTGTGTGACTACGGACTCTCTCCTTCCCTCCTGATTTGGCTGACCTTGGACTGTTTGTGCTGCGAGTTGTTTCTGCCCATTAAACCTGCCATTTGTGACGGGGGGGTGGTTATTTCGCTGCCTGCCTTCCCCTCAGGGGAGCGGGATTCCCCTGCTTCTTCTTGAGTCTCCCTTTGTTAAAAACGCCAACTGCAAAAACTTCTAAGGCTCTGTTTTTCACTGTGCTAGGTGGCGGCGGCCATTTTGATTTCCTCATCTCCTGACAAGTATAAGGGGAATTTTTTCTCCTTTGCTAATTGCAGCCTCAGAGCAGGGCGCCCCATACTCCTACCTCTTTCTGGTCAGCTGGGATTCTTAAAAGGAAAAAAGAGAAGAATTTAAAATTTCTCCTGCAGTTCCTGCCCCATCAGCTGAACTTGCTGGCTCCTTTCACGTTGGCTGGACTGAATTTTGCCTGGCTGGCATTGCACTAGAACTGTTCCAGCAACTAGTGGCAAGCGTCCTCCATTTTGTTTCTGAAGCTTCTCCACTGTGGCCATTTTGTTTGCTCTTCTCAGCACATCTTGCCCAGGGGATTCATATTGCAGGCAGAACTTGTGAACAATGGTCCCAGAACTGTGGGCATTGGGTTGTGGAGCATTTGCGCCCCCCCCTTTTACCCTGTTTACCAATTATTGCATTACATCGCCTATTGAAGCTAGTCATTAGTGGAGCTTACCTACGCTCCCTTTATTGCCATTGGTCCCCTCAAGGGCTTGCTTGTGGAGCTTCCACGCTCCCATCAGTCTGGGCACAACTTTGACTGGCAACTATGCCTAAAGCTTTGTCAAAATCTAAACATGGCCATTTGGCCTGTACCACAATGAATGACCAGCCTGAGGCTGGCTCTGAGACCAGACCCCTTGGCACTGCTATCTCTACGGAGCAGTTGCCATCGACTGTCCCTTTGCACCCTCATCATAAGAGCCATAAGCAGGGCATGTCTTCAAAATTGGAAAAACGAAGGGACAAGGTTTTAACGAAGCTTTGCGAGAAAGCAAGTGCTAAAGTTGCAGCTAAGAGTGCATTATCTGCCCCTGCTGCTGATGATTCCGTTGCTAATGTTGCAGCTAAGGATGCCTTATCTGCCCCTGCTGCTGATTATTCTGTTGATGAGTCGATGCCTCGACCGGATACCCCGGATCAAGTCTCCTTGAGGGATTGTCCAGTCACTTTTTCTACTTCAGAGTTGTGGGGGTCTTCTGCTCCTCTTCCGCCAGCTACTTCCGCTCCAGAGGTACCAGAGGTACCAACCGACCATCTCTGCGCCTACGACTCTGTCTCCTGCTCCGGCGGTCTCATATCAACTGTCTCCTGAGCAACTGCAATTAATGATTGAGGCGGCAGTCCAGAAATCTTTGACAGCGCGGGAGCGGTCGCATGCTCATCTTGGCTCTGTGCGCTCTCCTTCGTCTGTTTCGCCTGAGCATAGAGTCACTGAGGATTCCCGATCTCAAGCTCCTGCCTCGCCTACTGGTTCTACTTCGAGCCAGCCCTCGGCTTTGACAGATGTGGATTATTGTGACTCTGCCTTGTCTGATGATGAGAACTTGCTGCAGGAACAACCGGCCTTTACGGGACTCTTTCCCCAGTCCTTGTTTAAATCCTTATTCTTTAAAGCTGTTAACACTGCTCATTTGTCCTCTCCATCGGTCGATCCGGTTCCCTCTTCAGGTTTGTTGAATCCCATGTTCGCGGAACCTGCACGGCCTATCACTTCCTTCCCTGTGCCTCTGCTGTTTTTGGACGTGGTAAAGCGACAGTAGTCTTCACCTGGAGCTGCTCCTTCGCCGTCTTCCAACGACCGTAAGAACTTCCAGGTGGCGGATGAACTGGATACTCTTCTTAAGGTACCATCTGTAGATGCCCCGATTGCTGCCCTCTTGCCTAATGCCAATGTTCCGGGCGAACCTGATGAAGGTCTGCGGCTGGACGAACGTCGCTCGGATTTGGTTCTCCAGCAGGCACACCAGAGTTCCGCGTGGGCCATTAAGGCTGCCTCTATGGCGTCATTTTTTAATCGCTCTACATTACTTTGGCTCCGCCAGCTCCAAGAGAAGTTGCCCCCGGATGACCCTCGAGCCAGGCAGGACTTGAATAAAATTGTCTCTGCTCTGCAGTTTTTGGTGGATTCCACGCTGAATGCGGCCCGTTTTGCCTCCCGGGCCTTAGCTTCCACAGTTGCAGCCCGGCGACTGATCTATCTCTGTCATTGGCAGGCTGACGCCCGCCACAAATGGTGTCTGGCCTCCGTCCCCTTTGGGGGTTCTCAATTGTTTGGGGAGGCTTTGGACCCATTTTTAACGGCGACTAGAGATAAGAAGAAAGTGCTGGCAGCTGTTTACAGGAGGGGAGATGCTCGTTTTTCCCCTTATCCCTCTCATCCTCAATTCAAAGGTACTGACGGTGGTCTGTCTTCTTCCTTCTATCCATCTAGGCCTTATGGGAGTTTTAATAGACAGCGGGGTTCCCAGGATAGGTCCTCCCGGGGTAAATCCTTTGTGACTAAATGGCCCTTTCGAGGGGGAGGAGGTCGTTCCTACCGGTGCCGTCGCTGAGGGCATCTCGGGCCCTCCCATTGGCGGCAGATTGGCCCTCTTCATTGCCACTTGGGAGCAGTCCACTTCAGGTATGGCCATAGAATTTCTGTCCCCTCCCCCCGAGTGCCTTTGTTTGTTGCCCCATGTCTCGTAACTCGGAGAAGAGGGCGCGTATAGACGCTGCGGTGCAGCATCTCCTTTCTATCAAGGCTATCCAACTTGTACCTCCCGACCAGGTCGGCACCGGTTTCTATTCCTGGGTTTTTCTAGTTCCCAAGTCCTTGGAGGGGTAGAGACCCATTCTGGACCTGAAACGGCTAAACCGTTATGTAGTTTATTGGAAATTTAAGATGCAATCACTGAAATCCATCCTTGACGGTGTTAGGAGGGGCGATCTCCTTTCTTCTATAGACCTAACAGAGGCCTATTTGCATATCCCCATCCTCCCTTCTCATAGGAGGTATTTACATTTTTGTTATGGGGGGGTTCATTATCAATACCGGGCGTTGCCCTTTGGGCTCTCGTCCGCCCCCCGTACCTTCACGAAGGTGCTGGCAGCTCTAGCCGCCTCCCTCAGGATGCAGTCTGTCAGACTGCTTTGCTACTTAGACAACATCCTTGTCTTGTCTTCTTCACCTTCCCAGGCTGTCCATGATATCCAACTTACCTTGGAGACGTTGGCCTCGCATGGTTTTTCTGTTAATCTGGCCAAGAGTATTCTGGTCCCCCCCACTTCCCTGGTCCATTTGGGTGCCCTGATCGATTCAGTCCAGGGAAGGGTATTTCTCTCCCCTGAACGGCAGGATAGCTTACGGGAGCTGGCTTCTAGAATTGAAGGGTCTAGGTCGGCTTCTCCTTATCATCTTTCTCAACTGTTGGGTAAGATGATATCGGCCATTGCTATTGTTCCCTGGGCTCAACTCCACTCCCGGGAGCTTCAGTGGTACCTCTTACCTTTGCAGAAGTCCGGCAGAGGCACGTCAACCAGGCTGGTTCCAGTTCCCTCCTCAGTCTGCAGGTCCCTCCGGTGGTGGCGGTCTCCAGCTCTGGCAGCAGGCTGTCTCCTCCTGGAAACCCTGTGGGTGGTGGTGACTTCCGACGCCAGCCTGAAAGGTTGGGGCGCTCACTGCCAGGGCCAGCTGGCACAAGGAATGTGGTCGACAGTGGAGGCTCGTCGTCCAATCAATTGGCTGGAGTTACAAGCTGTCTTCCTCGCCCTCCGAGCCTTCCGCCATCTGATCGTCGGGGCCCATGTTCTTGTACTGACAGACAATGTGACAGCCAAAGCACATTTGAACAAATTGGGGGGCACCAGATCGAAACCTCTATTGGCTCTGGCCATAAGACTGGGTCGCTGGACAGAACGGCATCTCGAATCCCTTCGGGCGGAGTACATTTCCGGAGTTGCCAATACTCAAGCAGATTGGCTGAGCCATCAAGTAGTGGACAACGCGGAGTGGTGCTTACATCCCAGGGTCTTCCAACATCTGACCTGGCTGTTCGGTGTTCCAGTGGTGGATCTTTTTGCTACGCACTCAAATGCACAACTGCCCCGTTTCTTTGCCCGGTTTCCGGAGCCTCAGGCGGAGGCAGTTGATGCCCTTCGGACTCCATGGCTGGACGGCCTTTTATACGCCTTCCCCCCGACCAACTTGATTCCCAGGGTCATCCGCAAGATACTGGACGAGAGGGCGGAGGTGATCCTGCTGGCCCCTCATTGGCCACGCAGAGCATAGTTTGCAGACTTAGTTTCCCTCTCAATAGCTCCTTCCTGGCGCATTCCTCCCGCCACGGACGCCTTGACTCAAGGGACGTTGAACCATCCGGACCTCCCTTGGCTCAGTCTGACTGCCTGGAGGTTGAACAGCTCTCCCTGACAGGGGCACGTGTACCGGGTGAGGTCATTCGGACTATCCAGGCGTCTCATCGCCCTTCCATGGACCAGATCTATTCGGCGACTTGGTGGGCCTTTTGCTCTTGGTGTGACCGGGCTGGTGTTCCGGCTCTGCAACCATCCATTGTGGACATTCTTGTTTTTCTACAGAAGGGGGTCTCAGACGGTCTGTCGCCTAACACCCTGCATTGCCAGGTAGCTGCCCTGTCATCAGTACTCACCTGCAGCTCGTTGCCGTCCCTGGCGTACCATCCCCTGATTAGACGCTTCCTCCGGGGCTCGGTGAACCTGTCTCCTCCGGTACTTCACCGGTATCCAACCTGGGACTTACCGTTGGTCTTGGAATCTCTGATGGAACCTCCTTACGAACCGCTCAGTTCGACTTCGCTTCACCTGCTATCTTGTAAGGTCGCTTTTCTTGTAGCCGTGACTTTGGCCCGCCGCATCTCGGAGGTGGCGGCTTTGTCTGTCCAAACGGATCTTTGCGTGTCCCACACGGATTGGGTGGTGCTCCGTTTGGATCCTACCTTTGTGCCAAAGGTGAACACCGTTTTCCACTGTTCGCAGGAACTAATTCTCCCGAACGTCTGCCCACATCCGTCTCATCCCTGTGAACACCGTTGACACAACTTGGACGTCTGGCGGGCTTTGAGGATTTACATTAAGCGAACTGCCGATATTCGTCGTTCTGAGGCCTTGTTCGTCTCCTTCCTTCCCGTCTCCTTGGGACTCAAGGTGTCGTCTTCCACGATTGGCCCCTGGATTCGCCAGACTATTTCTTCGGCTTATGACTTCCGCTCCCTTCCGCAGCCTTCCCGGATTACTGCTCATTCCACCCACAGCGCGGCCACGGCGGTGGCCTGGGCTTCTCAGGCTCCCTTGTTGGAAATCTGTTGGGCAGCTACATGGACCTCACCAGTGCAGTTTATACGGCATTATAAACTGGACAAATTTGCCTCGGCGGAGGCCACGTTTGGTCGTCAGGTGTTGCAACGTGTTGTGGCAGGGGAGGTTGTTTTGGACCAACCTGGTCCCTCCCAAGCCTGGGGACAGTAAACTGGGGTATGTCCCACACTGGCTGCTGTCTCCACCAACAATGGAGAAGGGGCGTTGGTCCTACCTGAGACACTCCTTCTCGTTGTGTGGAGACAGCAGCCAGACCCTCCCTTTGCCAGTCTGGTCCTTGGTTTTCTGTCTTTGCCTTTCATTTCCTCTCTCCCACACACCGAGTCTGTCTGTTATCCTTCGCCAAAAGCTGGGTCTGCCCGGCAACAAGGGCAGGATTTAATTTGATTGACAGACTCAGTCCTTTCTCTGATTGGGCTGTGCTACCCACACTGGCTGCTGTCTCCACACAATGAGAAAGAGTGTCTCAGGTAGGACCAATGCCCCTTCTGGACCAGCTGGAGCCTCCGGATGCACCCCAGGGGGAGCCCCATGTAGAGAGCGTTGCAGAAGTCCAGGCGGGAAATGACGAGTGCCTGAGTGACTGTGCGTTTTAATGCAATAGAGGAAACCCATCTGGAGACCTACAAATACTATATAAGTAACTGGAATACTCTCAAGTAGCCCCGAGGGTGAGCTACTTACATCTGGTATTTCACCTAACATTGTTAAGGTCACAAAATGTGAGGATGAATCCTGGAGGAATTTTACATCCCTTTGGGTATTAGGAGGCTCCAGGGGTGAAATCCAGCAGGTTCTGACAGATTCTGGAGAACCAGTAGCGGAAATTTTAAGTAGTTCGGAGAACCAGCAAATACCACTTCTGGCTGGCCCCAGAGTGGGGTGGAAATGGAGATTTTGCACTATCCTTCCCCTACCACATCCAACAAGCCACACCCACCAAGCCATGCCCACAGAACCGGAAGTAAAAAAAATGGATTTCACCACTGGGAGGCTCTTATTCCAGTGTTTCTCAATGCTGGCAATTTTGAGCTTTTGTGGATTTCAACTCCCAGAATTTTCCAGCCAGCAATGGGAATTTGGAGAGTTGAAGTCAACATAGCTTAAAGTTACCAAAATTAAGAAATGCTGCTCTGTTCTGTAGAGCATAGCCATAGAGCATAAGACAGAAGATAGATAAAGAAGCTTATTTCTGAGGAGTACAGGTAGTCTTTGACTTACAACAGTTCATTTAGTGACCGTTCAAAGTTACATGGCACTGAGAAAAGTGACTTATGACCAGTTTTGCAGCATTCCCTATGATCATGTGATCAAAATTCAGATGCTTGGCATCTGATTCATATTTATGACTGTTGCTGTATCCCAAGTTCATGTGATCCTCTTTTGCGACCTTCTCACAAGCAAAATCAATGGGAAAGCCAAATTCACTTAACAACCGGGATACTAACTTATCAACTGCAGTGATTTACTTAACAACGGAGGCAAGAAAGGTCATAAAATGGGGCAAAATTCACTTCACAAATGTCTCACTTAACAACAGAAATTTGGGGCTCAATTGTGGCCGTAAGTCGAGATCGACTTGAATTGCAAAGATGATATAAAAGAAAATGTAGGTTATCTTTAAGACCCAGTGTTTAAGTCCCAGGGCATTTTAGTGAATGAGGATTGAGCTTTGAGTGTTAATCAAAAGACAGCCTCTATTTAGATACTGTTTGTCCTATCTGGTCCCTGGTAGTATTCAATGTTATGTATATGTAAAATAATTTCAAGCTATTGATTCTCTTTATTAGAACCCTGGACATATCACAACTATCAGTCTGAACACCAGATTTCATTCCTTACAAAGTTTAAAATCATTAGGCATTCATTTCCATTTTTGCTGTTCCAAATAATTTCATATTTATCTGTTAAAACAAACTGGATCAACCATATAGAGTACTTTAAAAAAAAGACATTTGCTTTACTTAAAATTTATGAATTGTAATTCTAGGAGACTTTTTGCTGATAATTGGCAAACATAAAATTGTGAAATTGAATTAATAGCTTTACGAACTTTTCCCTCTCAGCCTACACACTTTTAGTGCATTACTGCATAAATTGTAATTATAGAGAAAAGGATGTCCTCTAATCTAAGTTATACGTTTGGATGCCCTGTAATTTTGTCACGGGGGTTATGTGCCCCAGGATTTAATACAAAAAATATTTTTAAAGAAATCTTGATTTTATCCTCTGAGCAGGAAGCTGTACATTTACTGTTGTCTTAATAGACCATAAGTATACTTCTGAGTGTATAAGTGTGATTTCTATTATAACTGACATTGCAAAATAGGTATTATTTCAGATTTTCCTGAATCTATAATTACTACAGTGCTTTAAACTAAAGGTGAAGTTTAAATGTCATATACATTATCTTGACCTGGACTATTATTGCAATTCGGAAAAATATTACGAAAGACTTATTCCTTAAAAGCTAAAGACAGAGGCTTTTAATGGTTTAATTGGGGTTTATGGAGGCTAAACCCAGTGGTGAGATTCAGTCAATTCTCACCACTTCGGGAGAACCGGTTGTTAACTTTCTGAGCTGTTTGGTGAACTGGTTGTTGGAAGAAATAATTAGGGCAGAGAACCGGTTGTTAAATTATTTGAATCCCACCACTGGCTAAACCATACCATGAACAATTGAGGAAACTAGATATGTCTAGTCCAGTGCTTCTCAATTATTTTCTGTCATGCCCCCCTAGGAAGAAGAAAACATTTTGCGCGCCCCCCGCGCGACTGTAAATAGTATCATTATTAGAAAACGGTCTGTTCTCCTTGAAAGGGAGGAGCGTGCGCAGTCACATGTACTGGCTTAATGCTCACTATCGATGCAAATGTCAGCAGCGGTAGCCCGATTTCTTTAGCAAGTTTGATTAATTGGGGCACAGGAGAAGGTCATTGTCAGTCATTTGAGCATCAATTGGGCGCACATCCGTCGGGCAACAAAGTAAGTGTGGACGGACGTCCCACACTAAAGATGGCTCCGACAGGCTCGTGTCACAAGGGTTTTGGACAGCCAATCAGATGCCGAGGTCAAACGCGCCCCGTTTTATGGAGCCTCGCGCCCCCCCTGGGAGGGGCGCCCCACTATTTGAGAAGCACTGGTCTAGTCTAATGAAGAGAAGGAGTAGAGGTGACATGATAACAGTCTTCCAATATTTGGGGGGCTGTCACAGAAAGTAGTGGGTTAACCTATTCTCCAAAGATCCATGGGCAGGACAAGAATGAACAGATGGAAGCTTATCAAAGAGAGAATTGAGAAATTTCCTGACAGTGGGAACAATTAATTAGTAGAACGGCTTGCCTCCAGAAGTTGTGAGTGCTCCATCACTGGAGGTTTTAAGAAGAGTTTGGATGGTCATTTATCCCGAATGGTACAGGATCTACTGCTTGAGCAGGAGGTTGAACTAGAAGACTTCAAAGGTCCCTTCCAACTCTTTTATTCTGTATTCTGTCATTTTCTTTTCTCTGTATGGCTGGATTTCCACAGTGGCAAGTTGTCTATTAAAAAAGTTATATTGGCTATATGTTTAGTATTGAGCAGTGCTATCAACTACTTATCTTTCAGTAAAATGAGAGCACAACTGATGCTTTTTGGAAATATGAATGATGCTGTTGACATCAGCCACAAAATAATAGCTGTAATATATTAGAATAAATGCACATCTTTATTTTTTATTAATCAGTGAAATACCTATCATTGTGACCTACATATTAAATGCCTGCAGAAACATGTGTATCTGAAAAATTACTATCTATGTTTCCCTGAAAATAAGACTGAGTCTTATTTTGTTTTGGGCTCCCAAATAAGCAGTACAGCTTATTTTCGGAGGGTGTCTTATTTTTTTTCCATGTACGGGAGGACCACTTCTTCTTTTTGCTCATGGCAGGGCAGGAGGCTGGAGGTGGGGGGGGGGGTGGAGCTGCCCTCACAGCCAGGCCATCCATGCCCCAACACCTGTTTTGTGGTGGTGGTTCCAGCAGCCCCATCCAATAGGACCCTGTATGGCTGCCGGCCCACTTCTGCTTGCTTGAGGTCACAATAGAGCAGGAAGCTGAGCGTTGTGCTGGTGCCACAGCCATGAGGTGAGGCAGGGCGGTGGAGCTGCCCCACACACCCCGCACTGCCTTACCTCAGGGCCTCCACAGCCAGGCCATCCATGCCCTGACATCTGCCTCATCTCACGGCTGCGGCACCAGCACACTGCTCAGCCCCCCACTCTATTGCAGTTGCAAGCAAGCAGAAGTGGGCTGGTGGCCATGTGGGCTCCTGCTGTACATGGCTGTTGATGCTGCTGCCGTGAGGCAGGTGTCGGGGCATGGATGGCCTGGCTGCAGGGGCCCCGAGGTAAGCCGGTATGGGGTGCGTGGGGCAGCTCCACCCTCCACCTCACCTCATGGCCATGGCACTGCCAGCAACCAGACAGAATGGGCAGGTGGTCGGCAGGGGAGGCTCTTAAGTAGGGCTTATATTGGGGGTAATGCTTTTTCTGGACTTCTGCTTGAAAGAGAAAAAAATGAAACTTGATTTTGGTTTTTGACATGTAAGTCATAGTTATAGAGGTGGCTAATTCTTACTATTTTAGATAAGTAACAACTTGATATAATAACTGTATTATATATCTTACTGCGAAGGAAGTTGAAAGTCACTGCTTTTTTATTCCTTTTTCTTTCCTCCTTTTATCCACTTCTTTCCTTTTCCCTTTTTCCTCTCCCTTTCCCCCATTACCTTTATTTCTATTTGAATGTTATATTAAGAAAAAACCCATTTAATAAAAATATTAAAAAACACTTCACAAATAAAAAGTTAACTTTTTGCTTGATTTGGCTATGCGTAGTGCACTTTTGAAGAGTAAATGCAAGGAAATAATCTCTATGCATGATAATTGAAAATATAATTAAATCAGTAATTTTAAAGAAGAGAACTATTGAAAACACAGTTCAGAGTTCAGAACAGAAGAACATGGTGACTCACACTAATCATGTGAGAGTTTAACTGCTTTCAATTCATACATCAACCGACCCAGTTGATTTGTGACTTTTATATTTTTCTCAGTTTGGTTTTTTTTTAAATCTCTCCTTTTCATTCCATTCCATTAAGTAGCTATACCCGTGAAATACATTCAGCTATAAAAAAAGCCAAAGACCTTTGATCCTAATGTATTCTGCTAACCCAACCCTTGTGATTAATTTATGGTTCATTGTATTGTCTGGATCTTGAAATTTAGGCTCAGTATTTTTGTTTTGTTTTTCCACCAAAGACTCTTGATTTTTGTTTAAATCATTTGTGTGTGTGTGGGAGGGGTATAATATGGGGGGATGGAATTCAACATGGTACAAAACAAAGCCTGTCTTAAAAGAAATAAAAATGGAAATGAAATAAAAGTTAATTGATTGAATAATTGGCTTAATTCAGTGTGAATCGTGCAAATCTAGCCAGAATGTTTCTCTTTCTTGGTACAAATCTCTACCATGGTACCCCAAGGGTTTCCCCCCTTTTTTCCTACGTGGTGATGGACTGATGGCATTAACAGGTTCTCCTTTGTAGTCTTGATACTGTAATTGCTGTCCAATTACAAGACCACACCTGTTTTTTCTCTTTTATTATCGGGGAGGGGAATTTAGTTTGCGTAACTTGGATGAGAACTTGCACAAAAAAGGAAGCCGTTTCTTACTATTGACTTATCTGAAATGCAATAGCTTCAAATGAAGGGATAGCAAAATTTCAGAGACTCTAGCTGTCCTGAAGCTGATTATCAAAGGCATTCCCCCACGCCCACAAATCAGTGGTGGGTTCCTCCCGGTTCCGCTCGGTTCCGCCGAGCCGGTAGCGGTGACAATATGACATCACTGAACCGGTTCTGCCCCCCCGCCCTCCGCCCCCCACCCCCCCTGTGTTATTCTTACCTTTTATTTGCCCCCCCCCAATCTATTGCTACCTCCTGTGTCCCAGCTGATCAGCTAGAAGGAAAAAAACTGTTTAAACTCTTGCTATGGGGCTTCAAAGGGCCGCCCTACAGCTGATCAGTGTTAAAAGGCAGTGTGGTAGTAGACCGGTGCCTCCAAAAACAAATGAGTAGACCGGTGCCTGCAAAAATAAATGGGTAGACCAGTACCTCTAAAAACAAATGAGTAGACGGGTGCAGCTCTGCAAGCAGTTAAAAGCTTGGTAGACCTCTGCTAAATTCTAAAGAATTGTCACATGACCATCAAGCCACGCCCACAAAATAAGTCACACTGACAGAACCGGTAGTAAAAAAATTTAGAACCCACCCCTGCCGCAAATATCTACTGGTTTCCGGGAAGAAAGGCGCTTTTATTTTTTTTTTTAATTTTTCCACAGACATAAATGAAACACTGAAAAAGATTGGGTATTTCTTTTCGAGCTACCTGTTGCTCTTAGAAGAAACTTCCCGCTGATTTAACTTGCTCTCTTCGGAGAGCGATGCCAAGATTTACAAGACTGCCAGAAGGAGCAACTTTATTGAGCAGAAGGATGGCTAATGGCTTTTCCCCCAGGGAGAGAAATAAAAGCAAATAGAGCGGGAGCTAAACAATACTATTGTTCTATTCAATTATTTTCTGCAAGCCACAATTTTGGGTTCTGCTGCATCTAATAAAAGCCAGAAAAAAAGCCCCTGGCCTGGAACTGGTGGCCTAGCTTAATAAGGGAACAATTTTCATTTCTGCGTAAAACCATTTGTAACTGTTGTCATTTCAGCAGGTTTTCTTTGACTAAAAATCTGTTCAAGCTGTAATATATAGCAAGCGTGGAGCCAGCCATTAAATTTTGATGAATCAGATATAGATGTATGCATATGTAAGTGATAGAGATGACACTGTAATGGCGAGGATGGATATCATTTTTACTTACCCGATTTTTCATGTTTCTTCTTTTTTTAATGTATGCTCAGATGTTAACCTTTTAAAAGATTACCGTAGGTTTCTAAAATAAGCTTCTTATTCATCTTTTTGCCCTATTACAGCCCTCAAGGGGAGAATAAAAACAAATCTAAAAATGGGCATAGTAAGGTATAATAAAAAACCCCACTATCAATTAAAACAGCAACTAAAAGTGGTGGAATTAAAACTAGCAAGAAACACTGTACCAAAGAGAGAGCAGAAAATGACAAAGCCTGTGAGATAACAAAGTGCAAAAAAGACAACTATTTAAAATATACAGTCTATGACTTGTTAGGTGTTTCTGGGGAACTTCACTGTTGTATGCTCATTTCTTTTTAATGTCAAATCAAGACATTCTGTAATCTAAAGTATTTATAATCACCCTGTCAGTGTGCATCCCTTTTTGGGTGTCTGCAAATTAATTTTACTTCATTTTTTTCACTTCAATGTTCAACTAAATCTATATTTTCACTGATCCATCTCACACATGGGGTTCCTTTCCTGTGGACCAATACAACTAAAATAATCAAGAACATCGGACTAAATGGCGCCTGAGGGGCCTGAGTGGCGCAGTAGACTAAGGCACTGATTAACATCCAGCTGCCTGCAATTACTGCAAGATCTAATCTCACCAGGCTCAAGGTTGACTCAGCCTTCCATCCTTTCTAAGGTGGGTAAAATGAGGACTCAGATTGTGGGGGCAATAAGCTGACTTTGTATAAATATACAAAAGTATGAAGGCTATTGCTTAACGCACTGTAAGCCGCCCTGAGTCTCTGGAGAAGTGGGGCATATAAATCAAATTAAAAAATAAATAAAATAAATATATCCTGAAGGCAGCTGACATTCTAACTATGAAGAAAGAAGCATAAATAGATAATATATTGTTGTCCAGTTGCTAAGTCATTTCTGACTCTTCGCAACTCCATGGATCATAGCACGCCAGGCCACCCAGTCCTGGGATGCTCTGCACTTACTATACTGTCTCTCAGAGTTTGTCCAAATTCATGTTCATTGCATAGATGACATTATCTAACCATCTCATCCTCTGCTGCCCCTTTCTCATTTTGCCTTCAATCTTTCCCAACTTCAGGGTCTTTGCCAATGAGTGCTCTCTTCTCATTTGGTGGCCAATTCAGTGAGTTTTAGCTTCAGTATCTATCCTTCCAAAGAAAATGGAAAATATAGGCCAGGGTTATAGACAACCTGATGCCTTCCAGATGTTTTGGACTTCACTCTCCATCAATCCTACTCAGAAAATTCAGATGCAAAGGATTGTAGGTATTGCAACTCAAAACATCTGGAGAGCACTGGGTTATTTATAGATGCATGGCTATAAATGTTAGTGTAACAATTCTCTTTTTTGTACCGTAGGATGTTTCAAGAGCAGGGGCTTCTGAAGGCTGGAGATAGCTGACAAATAAACTTGATAATGCTTGCCATCTAGTGGATATTGTTTATATATACACTAAATGAAAATATATAACATATTGTGTGTAACATGAAACAATGGCTGGTTCTATATCTGAAGAAATTAGGCAAACATGATGATGATGACAATTTATGCAGGATTGGTTTTACTATAAGAAAAAATACAACAACAATAAAATACATTAAGTAGTAGAGAGAAGCTATTATAAAAAAATATAAAGACAGTAGTGTTTTTGCACTTGAAGAGTGCAGGCCTTAAAAATAAAATAAAAAAATGATTGGGAGAAGAGGAATGCTAAAAGATTCCCAGCTCGGGTTTTTGGAGGTATTTCACAAGCAAATCATACAAGTGAAGAAGAATTCTAATTTGATCTCAGAATGCTAAGTACACTTTCCTAATGTTTAGAGGAAAGACCAAGAAATGTCAAAATTGTAGGCTAGTTGATTAAAAACATTCTGCAGATAGCCTACCACACTTGGGACTGGCGACTCAGCGATCAACTGTGCTTACAATCTTACTTCAGCTTTTCTTTGCTTTAATTAATGACTGTAAAGGTTGAATGTATGAGAATTGATTGCAGAGTTACATTTTCATCATTGTTGTAATTGCAAACAGTTGCTGTCCAAGGCAGTTGCTAAACTAGGATTGCCTGTGTAAATAAGGTACTATCATCTCCAAAAAAACTTTATTAATATACCCATGAATCAGTGGTGGGTTGCTACAGGTTCCCCCCCGTTCAGGCGAACCGGTAGCAGGAGTGGCAGGAGGTCCCCCCAGTTCAGGCGAACTGGTAGCAGCGGCAGCAGGAGGCTCCGCCCACCCACCTGGACATTATCATATATGCTCTGTGCATGCGCAGAAGCTTCCGCACATGTGCAGAAGTGGCACGTGAGTAAACTGGTAGCAAAGATAAGTGAAACCCACCACTGCCATTAATTCACCAGAGTAAAGCTAAAACAGGGTCCTTGCTCACTGACTTAGTGAGGGTTTGAAGCAGGGGTGGGTTCCACTTAGCTTTACTATCGGTTCGCAACGGACGTGCTTCTGCGCATGCACGGATCATCCATGATGACGTCCGGGCAGGTGGGCAGAGTCTTCCACCGCCATTACTACCTGTTCACAAGAACCGGACCGAACTGGGAGCAACCCACCACTGGTTTGAAGTTAGGGTTCAAGGTAGGCGCTGAAAAAAGTGACTTAAAACTGGTCCTCAGATTTGCGACTGTGGCCTCATAATTGTGATTTGGATACTTGGCAACCATTGTGTATTTATTGTGGTAGCACTGACCAGCAAATATGCAATTATCATTTGCAACCTTCCCACCTGGTTTCCAACAAGCAAAGTCAATGAGGAAGTTAGCAGGACGTCACAAGTTCTGGTCACACATGTTGTTTCATTTAACAATCGTGGTTCAATCACTTAACGACTGCAGCCTTGGACTGCCAAAACTGCTGTCGCTACAATAGTGTGGTCACCTGATATTTCACTTATTGGCCACTTTGCTTAGTGATAAGAGTTGCCAGTCCCAATTGGGGTCATAAAGAGAGGATTACCTGTACTAAATTACCTACCTTAAGTCAAACTCAGTTCCTGGTGGCTATATGGACACAATCCTGTTGAGTTTCTGAGGCTAGATGAGATTGACAGTATGCTACCTGCTGACCCTTTCCCTTGCAGCAGCTATTCCATCAACTTCTATTAGCAGGAGACTCAAAGGAAGATCACCAAGGATAAGCAGAATATTTGAGCAAAAGCATTTGGGACCATCATGGAGTTTAGCTCTTATTGTTATGTACTATGCTGCATTTAGTCTTTGTTTTAGAGATGTAATACCAAAAAGCAGGAGCAGGTGACATTCAAATTGGTGAGATCTATCCATATTTTCTATCTTTGTACAAAATAAGCAGTTATGATGTCGCAAAAGATTTTCATTCTTAGAATAATTTCACATATCACACTAGCCTAGGAAACACTGAAATAATATTAGAACCTGGGCATGTTGCTGAGGGAAATTTACCACAGACAGAAGCCAAAGATAACTTAACAGGAGAGATTACTGTATTTTTTGCTCCATAAGATGCACTTCCCCCTCCCTAAAAGTGGTTGGAAATGTCTGTGCGTCTTATGGAATATTGCAGATCGGACCGCAGTAGCGGGGGGAGGGGATCGGTACAGTGGCAGGGACAGGCAGCAGTGGTGAATGGCCTGTTGCCACCTCTTGCCACTGTCGTTCACTGCCGCTGCCACCTATCACCGCCATTCGCCACCTATTGCTGCTGCTGCTGTTTGCCACTGCTGTCTATCGACGGTTGGATTGGCCTCCTGGAATATCACCGATCAGCTGTTCCAGGCGGCAGGAATCGCCTATCGGTGATAGGTGGCAGCGGTGGCGATAGGTGGCAGTGGTGATAGGTGGCGGCAGCAAGTGGTGGCGATAGGCGGCAGCAGCAACAGGTGGCGGCAGCAATAGGTGGTGATAGGCAGCGGCATTCAGCGGTGGCAGTGATAAGCGGCGAATGCTGGTGAAGGCTCCAGTGTTCCCCAGCGGAGGCAGCAATGGGAGCTGGCCGGGAGCCAGCTGTCGCTCAGCTGACCAGTGGTGGGCGCAATGGAGCAGAGCTCTGACGAGCCACGTGCTGGGGCTGGGAGGCAGGGACAGAGGCAGATTTTTTTGTTTTCTTGTTTTCCTCCTCTAAAGCTAGGTGTGTCTTATGGTCTGGAGCTTCTTATAAAATAGGGTAATTACGTTTATCAAACTCATATTGCGTTAAGGTAATCCTCAGTCTATGTTGAATTTTGTTTATTGAGAGGACTATTTTTAAGTGAAAAAGAAAAGATTCATAATCTTAACAGACTTTATTTTAACTGTTGGGATAGTTCATAACTCAATTGTTCGTAAAAAGGATAGTTCACTCACTGCCAATACAAGTGAAAGGTATGTTTCATTGAAAGAAGAGAATTGGTTCTTGCTGGATTGTAGAGAATGGGATGTGCCTTATTACACATTTGGCATCATGAATATACTGTAATTGCTCTTGTACTCCATATTCCATCCCCCTATTTTTGTCTTTAATTAATTGAAGTAATAAACAGGTATAACAAACCAAAAGGGGAAATGATACAATGTCCATATATAAATACATACATACATACATAATATTATAGTCCCTAACTCATCTGCATTGTTATTTACCGGTATCCTTTTTTTGTTAATAATATTATTGCTGCTGCAAGGTGAAGGTTGAAGTGAAAATTCAAAAGATGAGATTTGATTTAAACATTAATTAGAAGGGAGTAGGAATTGTTCCGTTTTTATTTACTAGTGGCTGTCAGTGTTGGTGGGGGGCCAGTGGTGGTATTCAGCTGGTTTGGACCAGTTTGGGCGACCTGGTAATGGCGACCTGCGGGTGGAAGCACCCAAGGACCAGTGGTGGGTTGCCCCCAGTTCACACCGGTTCTATAGAACCGGTAGTAAAACCGGTGGGAGGCTCCGCCCACCGACCCTGGCATCACGTAAACGCTTCTGCGCATGCGCAGAAGAGCGTGCGCGCGGCCCCGCTACAAACTGGTAGTAAAGGTAAGTAGAACCCACCCCTGCCAAGGACCCCACAGTTCAACCCTGAACTACAAATATTCTCTTCCAAAAATATTTGTGGTTTCACAAATGCTCACATTTATCCAGGATCTGTGCTTTGTTTTAAATTTTTGGGTATTTTTCTAGGGCGTCTTGGTATACGTTGGCTGTATTTTCTTTGTTCACTCTTCTGTGCCATGACATTGCATTTAGGGGATTGTTCTTTCTGTTCTTGGGTCTACAAAGTGGTCTTCAACTCTGGGAGACAGATGGCAAACTTTGCCATATTAGAAACTGCTTTTCCCAGTTTTTAAGACTTGCTGGGAATGTAAAAGGAGTCAAAAATGTCTCAGATTGTTGGCCTGTTTTAAAAAGGCTGGAGCAGTTTGTGAGCAGCTTCTTCCTCATTCCATATCCTCGTGTCATTTTGCTTCCTTTCCCCATACCCCCGTTCTCTTCTATTCGCTCTCCATCCCCTTTACAGTAATTCTCCTCTCAGCACCCAGCCTTTTTGTTCAAACATTAGAGCCCTACAGGCTGGGTGGGGGAGGGGGGAGAAATCTCCCTCAGGCATCAAAATATCAATCAAGATTTCTTGGCAAGGGAATTTTATGACTGCAAGAATGTGACTTACATTCTGCTGTTACCCGGATTAAGAGTTTGCACTTTGTAAGTATATATACACCAGTGGTGGGTTTCGAATTTTTTTACTACCGGTTATGTGGGTATGGCTTGGTGGGCGTGGCATTGCTGGGTGGGCGTGGCTTGGTGGGCGTGGCAGGGGAAGGTTGCTGTAAAATCTCCATTCCCTCTCCAATCCAGGGGAAGGTTACTGTAAAATCCCCATTTCCTCCCGATCAGCTGGGACTTGGGAGGCAGAGAATAGATGTGGGTGGGGCCAGTCAGAATGTTTACTACCGGTTCTCTGAACTACTCAAAATTTCCGCTACCGGTTCTCCAGAACTGGTCAAAACCTGCTGAAACCTACCTCTGATATACACAGTATAATCACTAAGGTCATGACTCTGACCCTACTTGTTCTTATGATAGGGAGAGAATTCTTACTTTGGGGTTTCTGAAAAATTACATACGATCAATGCAAAATAAACTTGATTGCTTTCTTAATTTTTTGCTGCATTAAAAAAGTACTTTAACTTATTTAAATTGCAACTGTGAAAATAGAGGGAGCTGGTATGATGAATAACTGACAGTTTAATTATCTTCATGTGGTCCAGTTACCATACACTGCTGGTAGAATGGAAATCACTGTAGTTTATTACACTGTTGGGTTACTTTGTTTCCTTGTAATTTCTTGTCGTGTGAAAGCTAATATCCAGTTGAATATATGATCGCCAGTAAGGGTTTTTTTCATTATAGGAAAATAAGTCAACACATTTACATTATCTTATTTTAGTGGCATTTTGCCATTTCTTTCTCACCAGCTGAAAAAAAAAGAATCTTCAACTACTTTTGGCAATTAACAATGTTAATAAGATGCCTGTATTAATTCCTAAACAGCCATAAGTGTTTAATGTTCAATATGCCTAATCAGCCATGGTTGTTATGTGTTCAGATCCTGGAGGTATCACGACTCCTTGGCAAACAGAATCCTTTTTTTATGGTTCCTATAAATTGAAAAAGAAAATAATGTGTCTAAATGATGAATTCAGCTGAAACCTTTGTAATTCTAGGACAAAAATCCAACATTGCCGGAGTAAACTAGTTGTGTAACAGACTTCTCTCTTTGTTTATCCTCAAAATCCACTCAGAGGCTCAGGAATCAACACATCTTAATAATATTAGATAAGAAGGAATTGCCACCTATTCTAACAGAGAAAAAAATGATTGTCACTCATCCTCTGCAATTTCCACGTTCTATTTCAAATCAGCATACAGTTTAGCCATTATTACTAGCACAGAACACTGTAGATTCTTCAATAGTTTTTATTGCAATATAAAAGTAGTTACAAAATATTTTACTTTACAAAGTACTACTAATCCCACATATTCAAATGGATTTCCAAATATTTCTGCGGTAATATTGGCAATATCCAAGTTCACTTTTTATTAAAATTATACTGTTTATTCTAATATATAGTAAAGCATGCATTCTTTTAGAAATGTGGATCACATACAGCCACTGATATAGAAAACTGGTGTTTTTCAGCCTTGGCAATTTTAAGATGTGTGGCATGCTGGCTGGAGAATTCGAGATGAAGTCCATACATCATAGAAGTTACCAAGGTCGAGAAACACTCCATAAGACAATCTTTGGTGTCAATAATTCTGCTATGTTTAAAAATTCAAAATATAAAGGCTATCATAATGCACATTCTTCTTTTCCGCTGTCTTCTGTAGACATTGGAGTTTGCCAAGCTTCTACCGTTACCCTACTGAGCATTCAGGTTAATATCCTGAGAAGAATCTTGGCTTCTCTAAAGCTGTTATCATAGAAAATGGCTATGAAGATGTTTGGGGTGGGCCTTATCATCTATAGTACAGCAGTTCTCACCTAATATTGAGATATCAATTCATTATTCTTCATTTTGGAAGTTGCAATCCTAACTTGTCTGAAGAGCAAGTTTGAGGAAGGGCCACTGTTTCCTAAGATCACTCTTATAATGGCTCACAGTAACACTGCAACCAGCAGCAAATCAGGATAGAAAAGACCATTTCTGGCACATAAAGTTGACAGATTTAACTGCTCACTTTTTTTTCCTGTCCACAACAGCAGACTAGTTAGAATAAGGACACTGACATGAAATATCTTGTTTTCTTTCAGAAACTAAGTAGTAATTTTCTGAGATGTCACTAGAACGAATGTTTTAATTTACATTACAAATTAGAGTAAAAGCCAAACTGATTTTGGAAGTCAGTTAAAAGTGTTGAGCAGAGTACTTTTTTTTAAAGGCTCTGAGTTTGCTGCTGTAGTTTTGATCTTTTTTCCAAATGAGCTGCAATGATGATTCAAAAATCGGATTAGCTTCCCTAAAGTCCAATTACATACTTCATTCCATACTGTCCAGATATACATTTAGACGGTCTTTTCAAAATGTAATCAAGGATGTGCCGAATACATTTTCTCAATATTGCCTAGAATAAGATTAAGTTTTGTCTTTTATTCTGTGTAACATCCTCTAGAACAATAGCTAAAGGGTTCCTCCAAGTCTAACTCGGGGTGTCAAACTCAATTTCATTGAGGGCCGGATCATGGTTGTGCTTAACCTCGGGGGACCAGGATAGGCATGGCCAACTTGATGTCACTTGTGTCGGGGACGTCTGTGGTGGCCCGAGCACTCTGCCAGTGAAAATGGCCCCCGCAAGTGCAGTTTTTGGCTGCGATGGCCTCCTGCAACGCTCTGCCATCAAAAATGGAGCTGGCAGAGGCACCAATGGGCTGGTCCTTCGCTGTTTCCAGGGTGGCCCCGTGGGCCAGATCTAGGCATCCCGTGAGCCAGATCCATCCTTCAGGCCTTGAGTTTGACACCCCTGGTCTAGCTAGTTTTTATTGTTAAACTAAAAAGTAAACGTAGATGGCATTTTTAGCTTCAATAATTTATAAATAAAGTTACAAAGAGCAAAAATAAAATGCCATTAATCCTCTATATAAGCCTGTGTTAAATGTCCTTGGAAAAATGGAAGCACTACAGATTTGGCATATAGCTGGCAGTGTCACAGGGAGGGCTGGTTTAGGATTAATGATGTCACCTGACGCTCTAAAAGGAGAAGCATGTAGGAGAAGAGATGGAAGAAACGGGGGGGTGGAGTGAAAAGGGGGACCAGTCTAGAATTCTTATATAGCCACAAGAGAACTAAGTCCAAGCCCCACCCCCCTCTTGAATGCTGTTAACCCTTATCTAACTCTTACGTGTTGAAATGGTATTCTTTAAGAGTAAGAGTTTAGAGTAACACAGCTTTAATTTAGTTAGGTCTAGAGAAACTTCCTAACAATTAAGCAGTGGAACAGCTTGCCTCCAGAAATCATGGGCGCTGCATCACGGGATGTTTTTAAGAAGAGTCTAGACCAGGGATGTCAAACTCGCGGCCCATGGTCCGGATGTGTCATGCGCTGGCCACACCCACGCCCAGTTTAGCTAAGGAGAAAAGTCACAATGTGAGTTTGACACCTCTGGTCAAACTAGACAGTCACTTATCTGAAATAGTATAGGTTCTCCTGTTCGAACAGAGGGCTGGACTAGATAACCTCCAAGGTCCCTTCCATTCTAGTCTAGTCTAGCCTAGCCTAGCCTACTCTACATTATATTGCCTTATAATCTGAACAAACTGTAAATACTCCAACATAATATTTAATCCAAATAATGGAGTTACTGTATAAAGCCAATATTCATTTAAATGTGGTTGTACAAAAACAATACTGGTTGCCTTAAAGCAATAATGTCTGAGTTTTCTGTGATACTAGAAGATGTGTTTGTATGAGAAGCTGGCACCTATGCGAAAAAAGAAGCTAGACAGGGTAATCAGATTATCATCCC
This sequence comes from Ptyas mucosa, assembly GCA_012654045.1. NCBI lineage: Eukaryota > Metazoa > Chordata > Lepidosauria > Squamata > Colubridae > Ptyas > Ptyas mucosa. The sequence continues at coordinate 30,265,092 of WNWU01000006.1, read as the reverse complement.
CACAACCACCTGCTTTGCCTCTCTCTTCCTTCTCTCTGGGAACCATAATCATAATATTGAACTGCAGAATACACAGTTCTTCTCCAGTGCCAATGGAAAGCAACATCACAAGTCAAGAGAAAATGAAGGTGAATGAATTGTGGAATCAATCATTAAGCTTTCCAAGATGGCCAGAAGTTCCATAGTGTTATGGAAACAAGTTTGAACATCATTAAAGAAATATCAAGGGTTTTAGCCATTTTATTCAATGGAGTCCTCCTCCCTTTCTTCATAACTTTCTTCCAATATCTAAAATCTAATAGTTCATCTTGTACTTCTTCCATCAGTCAATAACAATGAAAAAGCATTTCATGTAGCTGACCTGGTGATAATTTCAGATTTCCACCACCACCAAATTATCAAGAAATACAGTACAAGATACCATGGTGGCACCATATGAACATAGATACTTCTAAAATTAAACTCTTTACTAAGTCTTCTCATTTATTCAGAAAATTCTAACAATATTAATAAAGGAAAGTATAGCGTGTCGAAGAGCTGGGAGGGAATAGGGAGAGAGAGTTTTCTTCATTGCAAATTTTGTTATATACTTTCTTTACATAGTTGATCTCTGTCCAGCTTCATCAGATTTGGGGTTTCTTTTCCTAGCAGCTCCATCACTGCTGAACTCCAAATCTGGATTATTACAGTCATCCTCACTGAATCCTTCTCCAATTCTTTGATGGGTTTGGAAAACGTGTTCGAGTGGGCGCTTCCATTGAGGCCGTGTAGCCATCCACATAATTACAGCCCCATAAGCGACAATCAGGACACCCAGAACATTGACAAAAATAGCTTCTTCTGGAGAATCGCGATAGGGAATTTTTTTCCTTCAGGGAAAAACAAATTAAAGTTAAGGAAACAAATTAACAATGCTCAATTAGTAAATGTCATTGTAAAAAAAAAAATAGCGACATTCAAATAAATACTTACAGACTAAAAATAAGTTTTTCTGTAATTCCCATTAGGGCTGTGGCAATCACTGTTCCAAAGATGAGAAGACCTGAATATGTGTGTATTGGCATAAGAGTTGTCCGAAGAGAAGTCGGGGCAAAGGGAAGTAGGAAGACCACAAAGCCTAAAACAAGCTGATACACAGATAACACTTAGCAAATGGCAATGGTATACATTACTTTAAAAACAAACCTGAAAATAATTTATGAGGCAGTGCCAAATTTGATTCCTAAATTACCTGCTGAAATCTTTGAAAACCCATGGGATATTTTATACCACCCATCACATAATGATATAAAAGCTATGGTTAAAAACAAGCTAAAAACCAATTAAAACAAAGTTAAAAGGGAAAACTGTGTAAGCTAAAAGGCAGAGGGACAACCTTTAGCCCATCAAACCCAACCCACCCAGAATTGCATAGCATTCTTGGATCCTAGAAGTAGTTGGCAGAGCCTGGGCTTGACACTCTTCTGGAAGGCCAAGAGTCCTATGGCTGATCTAAACAGACAGAGCAGAGGCTATTTCTTCTTTTTATTATTATTTTAAACATATCTTGATATTTCTTTTATTTATCTTATTTCTTTTATTTCCTATTTCTTTCATTTATCTTAACACAGTAAGTGTTTCTTTGGTGTTAAATTAATACCTATCTGTCAGTAGTATTCCCCACTAATTTTAACCACCTTAAATTGTTACTCTAGCCAGGAAGAACAGGTAGTCCTCGACTTACAACAGTTCATTTAATGGCTGTTCAAAGTTACAAAAAAGCGATATATGACCATTTTTCACACGTATGACTATTACAGCATCCCCATGGCCATTTGATCAAAATTCGGTTGCTTAGCAACTGGTTCACATTCATTCATTCATTCATTCATTTATTTATTTTATTCGGCTTATATGCCGCCCTATCTCACAATGGACTCAGGGCGGCTCACAACAATAAAACACAAGCCACAATATAAAATAAGACTAAAATCTAAAGAATTTAAAATTAATCCTTAAAACCCTTAAATTTATGACGGTTGCAGTGTCCCGGGGTCATGTGATCCACTTTTGTGACCTTCTGACAAGCAAAGTCAATGAGGAAGCCAGATTCACTTAACAACCATGTTAGTAACTTAACAACTGCACTGATTCACTTAACAACTGTGGCATGAAAAGTTATAAATAGGGCAAACTCACTTAACAAATGTTTCACTTAGCAACATAAATGTTGGGCTCAATTGTGGTCATAACTCGAAGATTACCTGTATGGCCATTTTTATTTACAATAGTTTTTGGCCCATTCCTGAGAATGTGAATTCTCAGACTGGAGAGGATTCCTTGATACTGGAGAGAATTTCTTAATACTAACGAATTAGGAACACACCCACAGAATTCAATGACTGGTTGTGTGAGTGGATAAAGGACTACATTTTTATATTCCCAATCAAGCCATCTGGCAGATAAACAGAAATAAATTGCATAGCCTGTGTATATTATTTTGATATGCCGGGCTGCAAAATCTTGCATCTTACGAACCATAGAATCAGAATAGAAACTCCCTAAAAATACTGCCATTAAATTTGCAGCTTTGAACCATAATCTGAAACTTGGGAGTGGCTACCAGTGCCAAATCTTTTGCCACCTTTTTAAAATGTGTGCTTTCTAATACAATGAGCAATTAGTTGCTTATTGGGGCAAGCTGCTCAGGACTACAATCATCCTTTTAGACCCTATCCTCTTCTCTAAGTGGATTTAGAAAAGAAGTAAGAATGTTTTTGATCTCCAAATTCTGTTGAACTAAACTATATTCCTCACCGTTTACCATGCAGGTCTTCTAGAGGGCAACAGCTTCCCCAACTTATATATAAAAGTGTTACATTAAATGATATACATTTACTTCCTTCCCTAGTATTAAAAACAAGGAAGTCTGAATGTATTTCTAGGATACCCTGTAAAAATTATATGAAAAACACTCTACAAAGGTGGTAAAATAAAACACTTCTGAATATAGAAAGGGCAACGTTCTCAAAAAATTTAATAAAAGCTGGAGAACCAAAAAGTTCCTTACTAAAAGTACTCAAAATAGAAAGACTGTTTTCAGAGACTACTGAAACGATACAAAATGTATAATATTGTCTTTTTTAAATTTACCTCTTATGAAAAAAGATCCTCTTACAAATACTTACGCTGGCTTCATTTCTTGGCAAATAATTCGTCTCTTCTCATATTTTTTAAGAAGCTAAACAACTGCCTTTATGTTTAAGTGTTATTTTACAATCTGCAAGGTATTGGCAAACTAGTTTTTTTAATTGCAATTACAAAATGTTTATTAAGAAAATATTTTTAGTTCCTGGACAGATTTCTGCAGCAGAATGCCAATTGCTTAAAGGTAATATACCTTATATCTCTTATTTTGTTTACAATGAACACAAAGATTAATGAGGGATCCAATCTGGGTTAGTCAATGCGGCCGACGTTTCGTCTTCCAAGCTTTTGGGCTTGTGCTGAAGCCCATCTTCAGGGAACTTCTCTCTAGAGGCTCCAGCACAAGTCTGAAAGCTTAGAAGTCAAAACCTCAGTCTCGGTGACCAACCCAGATTGAATCCTACAACATTATCCTGGGACACCTATATTCACCTTCATTCGACAAAGGTTAATTTTGTCGAATTATCGAGTTGTAAGGTTTATGTCTAAGAAGTGCAAAATACAAAATCCCTCGTTAAAATTAATGTATACACAGCACATTTTAATAGAAGTTAAAATAATCTTATTCTGTTTTTAAGTATAGTTTATAAATGACATCTAACCTGTAGAGCATAAAGAATTACAGCAGTCAATCCAATCCAGCTGTGTAGACTGTACATGTTAGGAATCTTCTGAGCATTATGGAAATCAAAAACAGCCACCAGGGAAATAATAGCAAGTGTCAGAGCAACGGTATGTAACCCAGCATGGATTAATTTCATCAAAAATTTGCTGCATTTCCAGGTCCATGGTAACCTGTATACAATAATTGCTGCAATTGGGAAATAAGGAAGAATTCCGAATGTTAAAACAAAACAAAACTAACTTTATTAGAAACGTTAAAACTGTTCTTGCATTATTCTAATGACATGCGACATTTTTGAGAATTTCCTTCAACAAATAGGTCATGCTTTCTCATTTTACTGTTTATCCCTTTTCTGAGGGAAAGAATTCAATTAATTGGAAACTAAAATATTGACACACACACACACACTTTTTAAAATGATCTTGTTTTAGAAGAAAAATGGCGTATCTCAGAGACAGAGTGATAAAGTTCTGTATCTAAGTTTTTCGAGACTGACTGGCAATCATGCTAGATTAGATAGATGGCCTGACTCAACGCACTGAACAAAATCTTTTTCTGTTTTTTTTAAATTAAAATTCCTGGCTTAGTGTGCTCCTTCTGTATCAGATTCAACCAATCAAGTTGGCTCTTGCTTATATATTCTGGGATGGTTTACAAATCCTGAATTGTTAGGATTGACAAACCAGAATCTCCAGTTGTGACAATTTACTAAACTGTTTGGGTGAAATCAGCTATGTGCACATTGGAAATCAGATAGCACGCCCATCTTTCATAAAACAATAAGGAACTCTGCTGAAAAACAAACAAACCTGGTGCACATTTCATCTTAAAAAAGCAGAACACTTTGTCTGCATGATTACCTCACTGGATTATGCATAGTAAGTAAATGGCTACATTCTGGTAGTGGATTGGGCCAGAAGAATTTTGGGGGACTTTAAGGGAGAAATAAATGACGTAACTTTCTGCAAATAGGTTCCTTAAAACAACATAGCAAAATATGCAAAAAAGGAAGGAAAACTGAGTTTACCCATTGAGAGGAGGGTTCTGGGGGAGGAAGCTGCAGAACAGAACCTGATGAATCACTGATATTCTTCCATTAAAATTTACAGGGGTGGGGTTACTTTTTTACTCCACTTTATTATTTTTATAAATAACTCAGGGTGACAAATATCCCTAATATTCTTTCCTCTTATTTTCCCCACAACAATCCTGTGAGGTGAGTTGGGCTGAGAGAGAGTGACTGAATAAAAGGTATATTTCATGCAGCCCATATGTCCCAGAATGACCTGAGTACATTATTTTATTTATCTTCTAATTAGGCCAGTAAAAAAACGGAAGAGAATTTAGCAGCAGCGCATAATACATTGGTCATAATACATGAGTAGGTAGATATTAACATTAAGATAAGCTTCTTGATAACAAAAAGAAAGGAACAAAGTACTCCATCTGGACTAATACATATTTTCTAAGAGCCATATCTTTAAGTATTTACTAACATGAACATCACCTATGCCAAGGACTTGTGCTATAGAAATCATAAATAAATCTCTGTCCCCAAATAGAATGTCCTGGAAAAAGACTCAATGTTCATTTCCCCATGCCTATACGAAATATAATATTAACGTTTGACACCGTTTAAGTTAACTGCATACACTCCAGTTTCATAGCTTTTCCCAAAATTAAAAAAAAAGCCCACTCAAATTGAAGGGATAATCTTATGTTGAAATCTTTAAGAGGTTGATAGTAAAAATGGCAGTTTTAAATACAGTTTGTATTTTGCTACCAAATCATATTTTGATAAATCAGCTATTTGTCTTTTATTAGCATCACTGTAATAAGAATTATGTAAAGAAGCAGAAAGCAACTTACCACTTACATTTAGCAACTCCTTGAAGTTACAATGGCACTGAAAAAAAATGACTTACAACCAGGCCTCACTCTTAAGTCTGTCATGGCATCATTGTGATCACATGATCAACATTCAGGCGTTAGGAAACCAGCAAATATTAATGATAGTTGCAACATCCCGGAATCATGTAACTCCTATTTGTAACCTTCCCAGACAGCTTCTGACAAGCAAAGTCAATGGGGGAAGCCAGATTTGCTTAATGTTGTGCAACTCACTTAACAAATGCAGTGATTTGCTTAACAACTGTGTCTAAAAAGGTTATAAAATCAAGCATGACTCACTTAAGAACCATGTTGCTTAGCCACAAAAATTCTGATTCCAAAAATATAAATATAAAGCATATTACTCTGGTATGTATTCCCCATATGAATTTTTGTAAAGCATTCATAAAATACTTATGTAATTCTGCCTCATGTGCCCTCCAATACTCATAACATTTGAACATTTAGACTACCCTTTCTTAGTATGATCTTGCCAAGATATACTGGAATTATCATAACAAAAGTTGACACTAATAAAAACTGGAATCACAAGTTTTCCTAAATAGTAGCACCTTGGTTGAACTGAAAATAAACTGTTACAAAAAAAAAAATAAATTCACTACTTAGCCATTTCCCCCATTCTCTTGTTTTTTTTACAACTCAGGAGTCTCTGTTTTCACAATCATGCTATGCATTTTTCCTTCCGTTAACAAATAGCTTCTATTATATAAGTATGGTACTATGTTTAGTACTTAAAAATTATACATTTACAGTAATCCACTGTACAGTGTGAATGTTATAAACTCAATCCACTTCTGTCAACCCTCAACAAATTTATTCCTATATGAATTTATAGTGTTTTATTTGTTTTTTTAACAGTACTTATAATTTACCCCAGTCCCCACAGACCTGGGTGGTAGATAAAAACAAATAGAAACCAAGACAAACCCCCCCCCCCAACTTCAGTATCACAGTAATCCCCGATCTTAAATCAAGGATAAAATACATCTGACAAATTATTTACATCATCACAGGCTTGCAATAGTTTGCATGTTTTTCCATCCAAATTGTTTTACTGGCATGAATAATGTACAGTAAAATAATATTAGGAGCAACATACTGGATATACAATAGATACTGCTTATGTAACAATGGGAAACCAAAATAAAATTCAGTTGAATAGGGGGAAAAATCCCTTAAGAATGTTAACTATTGCCAGTATATCTGCTTAAAGTGCCATTCTAACCCCAATGAATGAATGAATGTGTATGCATCTGTGTGTGTGTTGTGTGTATGTGTTTGTGTGTCTGTATAGAGAGAGAAATAAAGAGAACTAATAAGATCAGGCAATGATGGGATGGGACACATCTAGTGACTATACTTGAGAATATGTTATGTACATTTTTCATAAGTAGTAGCTGCCATAGTGACATAGCCACTGGCAACACTCCTATTTACCAGGAAGCAAATTGTGCCTTTTTGTTCCCTTTTATCCTGCGAACACAGACTCCTACCTCTCTTTGTATTTGTTTCTGGATAGATGAGCGTAATTTCATACAAAACTGCAACATACCACATTTCCTTTCTAAAAATACCTTTTTTCCAAAAGTGTTATTGTAAATGAATATAATTTCAGGGGGACATTGTGCAGCATGTCAGGAGGAAAAATCAATTCAGATCTGGCTGTGAGCATGACCAGATGCCAATGGGCAAGGTATAAAGTTTCCAGTGCCTGGCATATTGCGCATTGTAGTTTAAAATATTTAGCAGTCACACCTTCTAACAGGTGAATGATAAATTGCACATTGATCCTTCCATGAACAGAAATGTATTTGTTAAAATTAAGCACACAACTTTTCTTATGGTTTGCTTTTACTTTTAAAATCTCTTTGTTTTTTCTTCTTCTGGACTCTGAAGACCTAACAACTCCCAGCTTGTAACATTAATTTACAAGCCCAAATCTGATTTCCTATATTTATCAGAAATTATAAACCTCATATAGCATCAATACTATACACTGTATGTGTATTTATTTTTAGGTTTTTTTTTCCTACTAGAGTTTTTCTACCATTAAGACTCCTTTTTTTCGCCACTCAAATTACTTTACCAAGTGTTTAGTCCCTAGCTGGGTTTTCCTCCCATTACAGTATTAAATCCATTTTAAATAACACAAAATCTAGCATTCAGTACAAGATGATTATTAATTACAAGGCATTCTACAGAGCTGATTCCTGCATCATCAGTGAAATAAAATTATTGTAAACTTTCACGAACGGTGCGTTCCCACAGAGAGGGCCTCCTTGGAGTGCCGTCGACCAGGCAGTGTAGTCTGACGACTCCTAGGGAACGGGCCTTCTCTGTGGTCACACCTACCTTATGGAATCAACTCCCCCTGGAGCTCCGGGTGGCCCCTAACCTGCGCTCTTTCCGCTGTGACCTTAAGGCATGGTTATTTCACCAGGCCGGATTGGACTGAAGGGATTTTTAAGGGGAGTTTTAATGGTTTTTAACATCTAATATTGATTTGTCTATTTTATTGCTGTGAGCCGCCCTGAGTCCTTTTCGGAGAGGGCGGCAAGATAGATAGATAGATAGATAGATAGATAAACAAATTAGAATCAAGATGGTCAAATATATATTAAGACAACAATCCTACAGAAACTGAGGGAAGTGTATAATCATCAGAACACAATGGGGTTTTTCAGTAAACCAGACACTGGTTTCTTTTGCACCATCCCGATTACACGTGTAGCAATCTTCCCTCTCCCCGCCCATATTTACAACTGCTTGCGAACTAGCATTTTCGAGTTGTGAGTTTGCCTTTTTTCAAGTCAGGTAAGGCTTCAGTGAAACAGTCGCCGCAGAGAATTAATGGTTCCAAAGCCATTGCTATTAAAAACGCAGAGTCACTGAAGGAAAAAAAAAACCAAAACAGGGAAGCCTGAATACCCCACGCCCTTCTTGCTCTGGACGAGATATGATTAATTATACGGGTAAACAGAAAAGCCGAGGAATAGAATATGCGCGTCGCGACAGTCTGCTTTCGGAATCTGGCTGGCAGTTTTGCAACACCCCTTAAGTATGTTTACCCAGTTGGGTAATGAAGCGTCTGCAAAGCAAACTCGGGGAGCGCCAAAGACTCCCCAACTCCAATTCCAACTGCAAAACTCAGAATTACTCCTTAGGTTGGACGCAGTGGGAGCGAGGCTTGCTTTCTAGCTAAAAGGTGCCAACAGGCACCGTCCCCGGGCCAGCGGGTCTGGAGAGCCTGCTTCAAGAACCAAGCAGGCGGATCTGGGGTGTGAGTGGGAGGCAGAACGACAGGTCCGCCAAGGTAGGAGAATTCCTGGAACCTTTTGCGGGTTTCCCCTCCATCCTGGGAAAGGTCCAAGTTGCACGGCCAGCGACGAGAGAGATCTGCTCATCTTGGAGTTGCGATTCTAAACTTGCCACCGCAGCTCTCGCAAGCGCCGCCTTGCCACCTTTTGAGGTTGCAGTGCCAACCCGGGACGGGAAAGCTGACCATCCCTGTCAGTCTGGCAGAAACCCCCCCCCCCCCATCACACAAACACAAACAGAGCCCGCATAGTATGGAAGTTCGCTTGCTTCTATGTGCGCTACCGCGTTTGCAGGGGGAAAAAATAAAATAAAGCCCAGCAGCCTTTTCTCGCGCCCTCCTCCCTCTCCACCCACCCCGGCCCCGATCGCTCGACTGTCCACCCTCCCACCCACTCCGTCCGCCTTACGCACCGATCCCTTGGATGAACACGAAGCCCGTGATGATGAGGACCGGGTGCCAATTGAACTCGGCCGAGCCCCCGTTCCAGGCGAGCCCCTCGCGGTAGTGGAGGACCCAGAGCAAGGCGAAGACGACGGAGAGGAAGCCGAGCAGCAACGCGGACGCGAGGAAGGCCAGGAAAAGTTTGTAGCCTTCCATCTTCCCCCACACCAGGACGCAACCGCGGACGACCCAAACAAACTGCGGGGCGGGGCGGAGACGGGAGCCGGAGCCCTCGGCGTGGCGCGCCCTCCGCTTTCGTCCCCTGGAGGGAAAGAAAGAAAGAAAAAGGGGTGTGAGAGAAAGCCAAGCGATTCCTCCCACTTGGACCGGGCTGGAGAATCACGAGGAGGTCGAGAAGGAAGTTCAGGAACTTTCAAAACTCGGTCGTCTGTTTTCTCCTTCTTATCCGCTGCTTCTTTCGACGCCTCCTTTTTCTCCTCAGGCCTCGAAATCAGCTTGAACTCAAAGTTTGCGCTCCTAAATTGCTCTGGCTTAAGAATCATTAGGCTCTCCAGGCGGGTTTTTTTCTTTTTTTTTTTCGGAGGCTGCCGGCGCTGATATTGGTAGCCCGAAAGCAGCAGCGTCAATCAAGCCTGTGGTTGGCTATTGAGGAGTAAGCCCAAGGGGCTTATTTTGGATGCCGTTTGGATTTCAGCTTCCAAGAAAGACCCACTGATCTCTTCTTCCCCGCAGGGAACGCTCGGTGACTGGAGTCCACCGTATCCTGGCCTTTCTCGAGGCAACGTGAAAGTTGTAGGGTTGTCGGTGCCAAAAAGGCTGTTTTTCAAATTTGAAATCCATTTTTTTTTTACTATCGGTTCGGTGGGCGTGGCTTGGTGGGCGTGGCAGGGGAAGGATAGTGCAAAATCTCCATTCCCACCCCACTCTGGGGCCATCCAGAGGTGGTATTTGTCGGTTCTCCAAGCTGCTCAAAATTTCCGCTACCGGTTCTCCAGAACCTGCTGGATTTCACCCCTGCGGTATTTGCATTTGTTTTTAAGCTCTTCTTCACTATCCTTTTGCACTGGATGCAGCATGAACATTATAGGGCAGTGATGGCTAACCTTTTTGCCATCACGTGCCAAAAGTGGGGGGACCACGGTGGGGTCACACGCACGTGTGCCCACATCCATAATTCTATGTGCCCCGTCCCCCGTGCTCCTCCCACTTTTGGCACGTGATGGCCTGGTGGGCCCGGTAGGCCTGTTTTTCGCTCTCCCCAGGCTCCAGAGCCTTTCTAGGAGCCTGGGAAGGGCGAAAACAGCCTTCCCCACCCACCCAGAGGCCCTCTGGAGGCCAGAAACTGTGTTTCCTGACTTCTGATGGGCCCAGAAGGCCCAAAAATCAGATGGCTGGCGCACGCATGCATGCATGGAGCTGAGCTCGCATGCCCACCAATAGGGCTCCACGTGCCACCTGTGGCACCCATGCCATAGGTTCGCCATCACGGTTATAGGGCCTATGAGTGATACTGTGCTTTTTTCACCCCTTGTGCCATCTACCTTCTGATGCAGACTTGTCAGCTTTTCCTGTGCTGCTATTTCTGCCCTGACATTCTAGCATATAGCCAGAATCGCTCCACACCTTGTAAGTATTGGGTATAGGATTAGGGCCCAAAATTGGCCCGGTTCGCTGTGCACTTATGTACATATATACATACCATAATGTTCCCTTTTGGGGTGTGTATCAGAGGAGATATCCACCAGGTTCTGACTAGTTCTGGAGAACCCGTAGCGGCCCCCATCTATTCTCTGCCTCCTGAGTCGCAGCTGATTGGGAGGAAATGGGGATTTTGCAGTAACATTCCCCAGGAGTGGGGAGGGATTGGAGATTTTACAGTATCCTTCCCCTGCCATGCCCACCAAGCCACGCCCACAGAACCGGTAATAAAAAAATTTGTATCACACCACTGGTGCATATTACTATTCCGAGCACAGAAAAAAGAGTTAAATAATAAGCCTAGGAATAAAGAGCATAAAAGAAAAGAAAAAGGAAAATCTGATTTACACCAACAGAGCTTGCTATACTTCTTAATGCCTTTGTATCCTTGCTTCCTTCTTATTCGTGCATTATCTTTTACTCTTAGCACATTTTTTCTTTGTATCTCATCAATTCCAGCTATTATTTTCAGTTTTCTACTTCATCTCAGCCTGTCCCACTCTTTCATTCACTCCTCACTTAAATTAGGTAGTTACTAATTTAGCATGCTGTATGCTTTTTCTACTGGTCTCTCACTGTTGTATTCAATTCACCTGCATTCCACATTCATTTTTACCACTTTCTATTTTAATAGACACACACCTGGAATCCAACCCTGTGCATTCAACTTAATTTTTTTCTTTCTCCTGACATAAGCGAACTCTTCACATAACAAAGAGGGAGAAGTACACTTTTACAGTCCTTTTTGTTCATTTGTTTGTTGACAACATTCCGTGCAACAAACCATAAAGCACCTATTCCCTTTCTATGACCATTTGAACTATCCTTAATTTTTTTTCATAAAGTTTTCTAGCTTTAGTCAATATTAAAATATTTTAATTAGCTTGCTGTAGCTGTTTGGTATTTATATATAACTTGCAATTTGTTCACTCCATTTTTACTATCAAGCAAAACCACCTTGGTCTTTGATACATTAATTTTCAGATTCATACCCCTTGCTGCAGCATACAGTCTAATATCTGCTTCAAATCATTTGGATGCTTGGCCAGCATAGCATCATTTGTGCACAAATTCCTGTCCAAACCAAACACACCTGTGACCTCGCCACAAGCATTTCTCCATAAATTATAAACAAACAAGGGAACATGAATATTTGAGGGGCTGTCACAGAGAAGAGAGGGACAACCTATTTTCCAAAGCATCTGAAGGCCAGACAAGGAACAATGGATGGAAACTGATCAAGGAGAGATTCAGCCTGGAAATAAGGAGAAATTTCCTGACAGTGAGAACAATTAACCAATGGAACAATTTGCCTTCAGAAGTTTTTGGTTTCATCAATGGAGATTTTCAAGAAGAGACTGGATAGCCACTTCTCAGAAATGGTATAGGGCTGTGATGGCACGCATGCCAAAGGTGGCACGCGGCACGCTCTGTGGGCACGTGAGCGGTCGCCCCAGTTCAGCACCACGCATACACGCAAGGCTCCCACCGGCTGGCTGGTCTTCCGGTCTCTGCCACGCATGCGCTGGGGGAGGAGCGCATGTGGGAGGAGCACACATGCATGCACGGGGGGTGGAGGCACATGTGCAGGGGCCTCGTGCACATTGCTTTTTGGGGGTTTGGGTGCACGAGCGTGTATTTGCACGCGCACTTGCGCTTTGGGCACTCAGTCCGGAAAACTTAGCCATCACTGGTATAAGGTCTTCTGCTTGAGCAGGGGGTTGGCTAGATGACCTACAAGGTCCCTTCCAACTCTGTTATTCTGTAAACAATGCTTGGCTTATTCTATGCATAATGTGTAATTATTTGCTAAGCAACCTCCTTGCCTAATTTTCCAGACTGCTCTTTGTTACCTTTTGGTCAGAATTCTGTGGGACATTTTTCTGAGCATGTTAACAAACCTATCCCCCTGCAGTTTTTGCATTCACACTTGCTACGTTTCTATTTAGAAAAATTCCCAAAGGTTATTGTTCCAGGCGTTGGGTACAAATGCAATCTTCACACACGTGTACACACACACTGAACAAATCATAATTCCACTCAGTAGGCCAACCACACGTGTATTTTATAATTTCTCAAGGCATATAACTCTTATCGTTTTTCAACATTTTTATAGTAGTTATAGTTGGCTTTTCATCAGTGTTTTATTGGATACTAGCATTTATAGTATTCGTTTTAATGCCACTTTTTAAAAATAAATCTATAACTATTTTTACAAAATTTTAAAATAATGCCTTCCAACATTTCCTCATTTCAGTTTCATTCCAAATTATATCCTCACTTTCATTTTTAATCTGAATCACTCTGCTGGAAGTTCTTTTGTATAACTCTTTCATCTATTTCCAAAACATTTATTTCTTGTTCTGTTTAAATATATTGTTTGCAACCATATTTATTAGATTTCTGCTGTCATTCTAATTTTTTGCAGCAATCATTCTCTTCATTTCATTTCAATTATTCTACCAAAAGTCATTTTTCAAATTTGCCATTAGCATAACTCAACACACTTCTTGGCATCCTGTAACATTGTTTTCATTCTATTCCAAACAGTTTCCATGTCCCTTTTTTGCCTACATTCCATTCATTCTTTTGTGACAGTAATTTGTGTTCTAATGCTTTTTATAGATTCGTATTTTTCTCCTGCAATTCTACTTTCATTCTCATTTCTTTCCTTTCCAACCATTTCTTTCTTTTTCACTCTTAACCCTACCAGAAATTGGTCTGTTTTATTCTAAGAAACTGTCATCCCTTTCTATCCTTCACTAATTCTTTCTTCATATTAAATCAGTTTTGTTTTCAATTGTATGTTCATCCCTTTTGTATTGGTGTATAAGTTTAAAGTGATAAGTGAAAGGAGTGCTTTTTCTAAGCAGATATTCACAAAACAATCGCTATTGTCATTTATTCTTGGATTCCCAAATATCTTTGTCAGTTTTTCTGTATTCTTTCATTCCATTTATTTAAGTCATCTAGCAGAATAATTTTAGCAGTTTACTAAAAAAACATAAAATATATAGGCTTTAGATTAATTCATAGCTGTTTATATGACAAACTGAATCAAAGAATAGCCACATCTTAGGTAAACTGTTATGTGAATCCAATCTATGCAATGCAAACACTTTTGATTTGTTTAGCTTCTAAGAATTGAATTAAGAAAATCAAACCTGAGGATGTGAGTTGTGTGAACCCAGCCAAAGAAAACCCTATATGCTTAATAAGGTATTTAGGGTTGGATCAGTGGATATAGATAAGATGCAGAGTTTCATCCATCTAAGCCTCCACAAAAAGACAGAATCATTTAGTGCAGCACCTTTTTTTTTACTCTTGAACTTTTTTGCAGAAGAGGGACGTGCTAATGATAGTTTCAACTCCTATCTTTTTTTCCAGAAAGTTGGAACTCTATTGTGAGAACAAAATTGCTGCAACCTACCTCCTTACTTAAATATAAGGATGAAGAGGAAAGCTTTAAAACTGGGTTATATTTCCCCATTCAACTTGGGGATCTTCTGGGATTTAATGAGAAGGTGGCAACCATGACCAGGAGGCCTTTGCAGTGGTTCGTCTTGTGCATCACCTGTGCCCTTTCCTCAGCCAAAAGACCCTTCAGACAGTCACTCATGTTCCGATCAACTCACAATCACAATTGGATTATTGCCATGTTTCTGCCAAGACCAAAAGTTACAGCTTGTCAAAATGCAGTAGCAAGAGCAGTAATGGGCACTTGTTATATCAATGTGTCATTGCTGCTACGTGACCTGTGTTGGCTGCCACTCGGCTTCTGGTGCAATTCAAGATGCTAATTGCTACCTATAAAACCCTTTGTGGCCTAGGGCCTATTATTTGAAGGGCTGCCTATCTCTATTTGTTTCTCTCCACCAGGTATGTTCAGTTAGAGTGAATGTGCTTTAGGTCCCTTCAATGCTCTCAATGCTCTTCAATGTAATGCTCTCTACATGGGGCTCCCTTTGAGGAGCACCTGGAGGCTCCAACTGGTCCAGAATGCAGCCGCATGGGTGATTATGGGGGCAACATGGCGCTCCCATGTAACACCTCTCCTGTGCGAGCTGCACTGGCTTCCGGTGGTCTTCCGGGTGCGCTTCAAGGTGCTGATTCTCATCTTTAAGGCGCTCCATGGCTTAGGGCCTGGGTATCTACAAGACCACCTTCTGCCACCGATAACCTCCCACCGGCCAATACGCTCCCACAGAGAGGGTCTCCTCAGGGTGCCGTCGGTCAAGCAATGTCAACTGGCCATCCCCAGGGGGAGAGCCTTCTCTGTGGGGGCACCCGCCCTCTGGAACGAGCTACTCCCAGGGATACGACTGATCCCGGACCTCTGTACTTTCTGCTGGGCTCTGAAGACTTGATTATTTCAGCAAGCTGGGCTGGCTTAAAATTTTTAATTGGTTAATTTTATGGGTAAGGGTTTTTAAATTGGGGAAGCCAAATTGATTTAATTACGTTTTAAATTATTTTAATTTTCATATTGTATGTATTTTAATCCTGGCTGTTCACTGCCCTGAGTCCTTCGGGAGAAGGGTGGTATAAAAATTCAATAAATACTACTACTACTACTAATAATAATAATAATAATTAAACATCATTTTGGGGACCAATGAATTGTACCTTCTGTATTGTTGCCCCTACCTTCTGGAATGTATCCATCAGAGATACGTATAGCATCCAGTCTCCTGAGGTTCCAGGAGCTCTTATGATCTGGATCTGTTCCAGACTTGAGGGTAGTGTGTTATGTTTTTATTGTTAAGGTTATTTTTGAACTGGGCTGATAGGTTTTATTTTATGCTTTTAACTATTTTAATTTTATAGTTGGGTATTAAAAGTCACCCAGACTTTTGGGAGTTAGAGAGTTAAATTTATTACACATAAACACACACACACACACACACACACACACACACAAAATTTTAAGTGCACAGGGTATATGACTTTGTAAAATTATTATGAGTTAGCACAAGATATTTAAGACGGCTGAAGAATGTTTAGCTTAAAGCTTTAAATATGCAAGACATTAAAGTTAGAGGCCTGTCAAAAAAGTCTGGTTGCATCTTAATATATCTACGTCAGGATTAGAATGAGAAAGGAATAAGCTCTAATAAAAAACAAGGTAGTCCTTCAGAACATGGAAAGGTAAATGTAGCAGAAATAAGAGCATGAAGTAAGACTGACGTTAAAAGAGGTAGAAAACTTTTAAAGAAGACATTGTAGAAAGAAAGAGGAATGTTTGATCAGTTAACCAGTTTCAGACACACTCAGGCCCTAATTTTCACCCCAAACCAGGAGTTTGCACTGATCTCTTTTTTACCTCAACTTTCTTACGATGTATCTTTCTCCATCCCTTCTTTTTACATTAGCTTTCTCCATTTAATATAATTTGTGATTGCTGGGTATGATTGCACAGGAAAGAAATCTAACTATATTCACAGATTAGTGAAAAATAAAAGTCCCAAAGTGAAAATTAAACAGAAAAAACCCTTTAAATAGAATTGTAATAAAATATATTAGGGTACTAGTTTCAGCTAAAAGTTAAGCCTTTATTGAGGTCATATCCATTCTAAACTCTCTAAATCTTTATCTTGAAATAAATTAAAAAGCAACTATCAGTCAGCAATGGAAAAAAGTTGTAAAAATGCAATGAAAAAATTCAAACATAAATTATGCATACTTACATTACTAGCACGATACAAACACTATATGCATTAGGCTTGCTCTGTAGACAGGACTACAGTTAAATGTATTTCCAACAGAGAACACAGCTGTTGCCATTTCATTAAAACATGGCTTCCAACCAGTTTTTAACTTCAAAGAGTAGTTTAGGCAGTAGTATTAGCAAGAGCTCTCTTACAAAATCAACAAAAAGATTAACACCTTCTGTTGGATCTAAGTTTCTGGATTCAGTATAGTTCTTAAGAGGTACACAATTGGATCCTGGAACCATATTTGTCTATTTTTCTCCCATGAATAGGACAAAGTGATTTCAGGATCCAACCAGATTCTGCTTCACTAGGAATTGCTTTGGATTCTGAAATGTTTTTTTTTCTACTGCTATACCTGTGACCTTCTGTGGAAGCAAAGGTTGGAGTTTAAAGAAGTGGGATAGGATGATTATCAATGCTTTGAACTTTGGTTTTGGAGAAGACAAGCCTGAGCATTCTGTGAATAGGCGAGAAAACAAACTGATGGCTCATTGAGCAAATTAACCCATAATTGTTACTCGTACAAATTCTGATACACTATATGAAGACCCACTCTCTGGAAAAGGCTGTAATTCTAGGAAACAGAAAGAGAAGAGGACAAAGCAGATAGGCTCAACAACAGAGGGGATGAGTGCACGGTTGGGAGTCGTGAAAGAAAAAGTTAGTGATACAAAGATTACTAAAACAAACCATGGCTTTTCCTCAGGAGGAATACAAAGTTTCTGGTTTGCATAATATAGAAACCATTGATAGCTTGTTTAGTTGCAGATTACTTGTTCACAGATAAGCAGAGGCTGCTTATGTTAGTATTTCTTTAACCCATGGTTTAGCAAGGTGGTTGAGGATCACATTATGTCTGTCCTCTGTATGTAGGGATCCAATCAAGCTGCAATTAATGATAGAAGCAAAATAAGGCTCATGTTAACCTTGATACAAATTTTAGTAATAAAGGGGTCAAGGCAGGTTTTATACCTGTGGTGGATTGCTACTGGTTTGGCTCTTACGAACCGGTAGTAACGGCAGTGGGAGGCTCTGCCCACTCACCCGGATGTCACCACGGACGCTCTGCGCATGCACAGAAGTGCCGCACACATGCAAAGTGAGCACGCACACGCACTCCCATTGCAAACCAGTAGCGAAGGTAAGTGGAACCCACCCGTTTTATACTAAGGAAGTTATGCATGCAAAGGTGTAACATCAAGAGTATTGATATATTTAGGAAGCTAACATGTCTCTAACCACTCTTTTCTCTGGCTAAGGCACAGCTTTGAATCCTTTAATGCAGCTACAGCCAAGTTCAACCAAGATGCTGGAATATTCACAAACAATTATAACTCCCACTTTAATGGAATTGTATATAAATTGTGAAAACTGACCCTTTCCTAGTTGAAAGTTACAAGGAAGTAAAACTGGGATCAAATCTCCAGGGACCTTAGTGTCAATAAACTTAATGTTTAGATGTAAATTGGCTCTTTTTCAGATATTAATTTGACTTTATTTTTTACACCCCAGTTTAGGTTTTGTTGTCTTTGGGAGCCTTTCTTTACAATCTTTTGTAAGCATTTTGTAAACTCTTTAGTTTTCCTGATGCAGTCATTCAGACTGTATTTTTCTTATAGTTCATTCCTTCATTCTAGAAAACATTCCTTTTCTACCTCTATGTGTAAATGTCATTTATTGTGTGAAGCACATGATGTATGGTCATTCGCTTCCTAGTTTTCCAACCAATTTTGTCCATTTCAGCTTGGGTCCAGTCAATGATCCCTTTGGTATATCTAATTAGAGGGACTGCACGGGTACTTAATGTCCTATCAGGATTTCACCATTGTAGTGAATAAAGGGAAATGTCCTTGGAGGATAATCAAGTGGCTTATCAACCACTAAGGCAATAATCAGATAAACAAGGCTTGAGTCCAGACCATGAAAAGTAGTTTGCATAAACATCTCAGGCAGTCTTCTCCCTATTCTCATGAAGATAAAACTATTAAATAACTATTCGATAAAACTTCAATAATTCATTAGTTGAAACCCATTTTTTCTTAACAACATTGCGTATATTGCTAAGGTATTTGTCCAGGGTAATTTTCAAGTTTTCCTATTAGTTTTATTGTTGCTATTGATAGTACATCCTGTTAGAAGTTTAACCTTCTCATAAAGTTACTGATAATTTTGAAATTCCTCTTTCCACATCCTGAGCACTTTCTGCTAACAGAAAGTTATGTTCTATCTCCGAACAGATATTTAACAAGGAAACACAATCTCCTCTGCTTTGGCTATTTATTTTTAAAATGTTTGGAGCATTTCTGTAAATATTTAAGCATAATTTATTTTCTTGGTCCTTTCCCAAGCTGAAGTATAGTTTTTCTCCCTAGAGATCATATGGAAGCTTTTGGTATTTCTTCCTTTCTCTCATATTACTTAACTGTTGAGCATAATGAATAATTTAAAAATATGATTTCCAAGTTACTTCTCATTTGCATTGGCTGAGACAGATAGGAAGGTAAATGTAGCCAAGTCACATAGCCAGAGGCTTACATAGCTTGATGTATAGCAATGCAATTCCAAAATGTAAAATGTAGGCTTCCAGTTCCAAAAGAATATGATTATGCAGTAAGAACCACAAAATGCATTGAGCAGAATTGCAGGATAGATTACTCCATAATTGACCTGCATTTTTAAATAGTTGATTTGATTTGATAAATATAATAAATTAGCATAACATTACACATTTTTATTCTATTCATTAGCAATTCTCCTTCATTTTAAGATGAGCAAAGAAGGTTATAATAAATATGTTCCTCATAGATTTCATTCTGATCTTTCTAGTTAATAGAAGAGATAAAGGAAGAAAGACAGTTGGTCTAGTGGTTAAGACACTAGGCTAAAAGCCAGCAGATTGTGAATTCTAATCCTGTTTTTAGGCATGAACAGACAGCTGGGTGATTTTAGGCGAGTCATACTCTCCCAACCCAACCCACTTCACAAAGTTGTTGAGCGGAAAATTGGAAGAGGAAGGAGTATTAGATATGTTTGCTGCCTTGAATTACTTCTAAAAATAAAATAGGCAGGATAAAGTTTAAATAATTTATAAAACTATAAGTAGAAAATTGTATTTTTCTATTTGAAACCCATAAATTCAATAAGTATGGTAGTATCACTAAATACCATTTTGTGATGTATCTATCGTACAATATTAAACCAACATGTAATGACTAAGTTTGCACAATATATTGTATAAAGCAAATCACATCTATGACTATTAAGAAATATTTATTTTCAGCGCCAGAATGCCAGGATATTAAAATGAATAAGTGAGAATGTTTTACATGTTCTAACATAAATGAACATCTTTCTATAAAACACTGACAATAGGGAGGAAATCGAACACAATTAATTCTCAGGAACATCTGTCAGAAATGATTTTTTTTCTTTTAAAAAGAAAGAAATTAAAAACCGGAAATTCCCAAAACAGGATACCTGGGAACGGACACATAAATATTGGGAAAATCATGCAGCAAGAGAATGAGCAGCCTATTCTTAACTCT
The DNA here is from genome assembly GCA_012654045.1 of Ptyas mucosa. Taxonomy (NCBI): domain Eukaryota; kingdom Metazoa; phylum Chordata; class Lepidosauria; order Squamata; family Colubridae; genus Ptyas; species Ptyas mucosa. Next base: position 30,244,692 of record WNWU01000006.1, on the reverse strand, counting down.
TAAGCACTCTACTTCTGCATAACTGTAAAATAGTAAACACACCCCTAGGCATTTAGTAGTGGACTGCTGCACACAGTATTACTTCTAAAGAGAATCCCATTTGACAATCTTCTTCAGATGACTGGCAAGTGATCAGTTATCTGCTGACAGAAGAACTAAGGTCAGTTCCCTCTCTGCCTGTTACAAGAAATGCAACCCTGTCAGTTAGTGTTTATACAATGTCTAGCTGTAGCAGGGCATAGATAACCACGATTAAGCCCCTACCAAACTGAAGAGTGTTCTTTGCTCCATAGAGTAGAATGATTTAAATTCCAATTTTTTAATGACAGCAAAAATGTAGTTTGAATTTGCATTCTGCACAATTCTCCCAGCAATATTAATAAAAAAGAGCTATATTTTAGAAATATATATACATCTGTGTCAATTTACAATTTTGCTACTTGAGTGTTTTTTAAAATAAATATTTAAAATAATTTATACTACAGTACATTTGATCTTAGCCCAAAGGCTGGGAAGCAGTTAAAAAAAAGAATTACATGTAGACAAAGAAGAATAATAGTTACTACTATTACATTGCATAAAAAGAGACTTGCACGTCTTCAGATACTGTCTACAGCAAAGTCTCCAAATCAAGGTGAAATCTAAAAATATTCAGTATCTCCCCCCAGTTTTCGACCAAACGCATCCTCTTCTTTTTCCTTTCTGTGTATTGTCATCTTTTCCACTATTGCAGGTCATCTGGTATACGTGACAGCTGAACATCCTGTGGGGTTTTTGTTGTATGTGCAGCACTATATGTCTATCAAAGTGAACTTCATGGTTGTATGTCTGCATTAGGAGAACAAAAACATAATTTACACTTCAAATGATAGCGAGAATGCATCTATACAACACATAAACTCTTTGTGGTGATAAAACATTTTTTATTTTTTAAACACTTCCAGATTATTGGTAAGTTACTGGATCTTCTATGGTAGCATTCTTTCATTTTCATATATGTCTTTACAATAAAGGCTAGCCCTAACCCTTTTCTTGACTCTTTTTTCATACTTTGCCTAAATAGTCATTCTGCGTAATGCCTAGGTAGTATACCTAGGACAGTGTATAGCATTTTAAAATAACACAGACATTTGATACTTTGCCTAAAAACATCACCGATTCTATACATTTCCTTGGCATTCTGTACAATGCCAGCTTTTCACACATTGCCAATATCATACACACAAGAATCGGAATAATTGTAAGTCCATTTTTTGTTTTAATTTCAGCTGTGGACATATTTTTTTCCCATGTTAAAGCTTGAAAAGCCTGCTTTTCTTCAGACTGGGGACTTTTTTAAAAAAATAAATGCCATTTATACATTTATCCAATTATCAAAAACACCTGTCCTTCAACTTTGTTTTTAAAAAGATGCTTAAAGCTTATTTTTAAATTGGAAAAGTTCTTTGGAGGGAAGTGTATATCTCATAGCTTCAAAGCAACCAGCCAATTTAAATCTACAAAACTCAGCTCTGGATAGAAATCAGATGGATCCAAGAGGAATGCATTGGGTGTATTTCCAGATTGCTGCATTATTATCTTTCTATAACTCCTTTACTTTAACTTGCCCCATATCTTGGAAATTTTTATCCTTAGCATTTGAATGGCACATATAAATGGCTCGACTGTATCATGTCATTAGAGGTAAATTACTGTAGTACGTTGATAGTAGGAACATTAGGAAAAGCTAAATTATACTTACCACATCCCAGGACTCCACAAAAGGAAAACTCTTCAACCGAATACCCTGCTCATTACAATGGAAATCAAGATGAGCTGCCCCATCAACTCCTATCTGAGTAACAGCCACAACAGATAGCAAGTTCAGTTCATCTTCATAATCAACAATTTTGAAGGTCTTGCCACAAAAAAAAAAATTAAAATTAAAATTAAAAAATCCAGCAGTGGGCACATTAGTCACATTTTAAAGTTATCTTCTATTTTCAATACAAATTTAAAACATAAAAACGAGGAAAAGTTCCCTAAATTTTTAAAAGCTTACTTTCATTCATCTGGTCATAATCTACATTTTCAATCTAGTTTACTTGAGATCTCTGGAAGGATGCATTATAACTCAAATTCCAGTTGCCTTACTATAAACATCGTGTGTGTAGAAAGGCAAATGAGTGCAGGTAGGCTTTTTCCATTTCAATGAATAAGGCTATACTCATCTGAGCTGCTACTTGTACATTATCAAGTTTATTTAGTGAATTTGCATCCTGACATTCAGGAGTTCAACATGACATAGGTACATAGTTTTTTATTTTTTCCACACAATTACAATCCTGTGAGGTGGGTCTGAAAACACTTAAATGAGTTTCCAATGACTAAGTGTGGGATAGATTGTAGGTCTCTCTGTTCCTAATTCAACATCACATTAGTTCCTTTACTTTATGTGTGACAACGTTTACAACCCACTTAAGTAACAGATGGGCATAGAATGATTGACATCATCAGGATTTGATTTGCAATGTACGAATAGCTTAAAATATGGAGAGATGTTCTGGGAAAAACAACAATGCAGCAACTACCCAAATAAATAACTCTACGTAACTGTTAACGATGAAATCACCACACAGATAACTCATATAGTTATCCCATGTTTTAAGATTTAGTCTAAAATGGACTGCAGAAATTTTTGCATTTATGTATCCCAATTAAATATAGACAAGTATTTTAAACAACTTCCCTCTGTAAAATATAATTTAAGGCTGTAAAAAACCAAAGAAAAGGTATGTTTTGGGTAAAACTTGGGGTCTTGCTTCTCTGTGATCTCTTTTTAAATTTGGCAATTGAATATAAATGAATTACAGATTCTAAAAGCCTCAAACAGTTCTTGCCATGTTTTCACCCCCCACCCCCCAACTATATTCATTTCCATGGAAACAAGGCTGGAAATGGTTTCCAGAAGCTGAGGAATTAGAATTCTTGTGGCTGTGTCATCTCGGCTACAGTTCCTAATAGAAAGTGAAAAATGGTTTCCAAAAATACATTGCTAATGATGTAGGGACACATTGCTCAGCTCAGATCTCGACTGTTTTCTTTGCATTATTTATCATCTTTTTGTGACCTGCATGCTCTTCAACAGCATAGAATTGGTCTCCGGCAAGACCTTGCGAGATTAAGTAGATAATCAACAACCAAGTTAATTCCTCACATCTCTTTCCAGGAACTTAACAGTCCTCACATTTTTTAAGTCCTATTAACACAATAATAACTCACAGAAAGATTCCTCACAGATCAGAGGTCAATGATAAAATGAAAATGCTTGATATCTCTCTCTCTCTCTCTCTCTCTCTCTTTCAAAAGAGAGCAACCCCCAACATATTCCTGGAGATATCAATTAAGAAATTATGGCATACAAATACAAACAATAAGAATTGTAATAAAGGCTCCCAGTGGTCTTCCAGATGCGATTCAAGGTGTTGGTCACCACCTTTAAAGCGCTCCATGGCATAGGACCCGGGTACCTTCGAGACTGCCTTCTGCCACCAATAGCCTCCCACCGGCGAGTTCGCTCCCACAGAGTGGGTCTCCTCAGGGTGCCATTGGCCAAGTTATGTTGGCTGGTGACACCGAGGGAGAGGGCCTTCTCTGTGGGAGCCCCAGCCCTGTGGAATGAACTGCCCCCGGAAATGCATAAGATCTCTGACCTCCGAGTATTTCGCTGTGCCCTTAAGACCCTGTTGTTCCGCCAGGCTGGGCTATCAACGTAATAATTTTAAATCGTGTGTTTTAAATTTTGGGGGTTTTAAACTGAGCTGAAATTATTTAAAAATTTTAAATTATTTTAATTGATGTTTGTCTTGTGCTTTTAATAGGCTGTATACCGCCCTGAGTCCTTCGGGAGAAGGGCGGTATAGAAATATTATTATTATTATTATTATTATATGCAAACTTTACCCAGCCAATGTGGGTCATTTCTCTGACTGCTTTATTCAGGATCAAATAACTGCCAACTAACTAAAACTGAATTTACCTCTTGCTCAGGATCATCATCCAATAATTTAAAACGCTTCTTCACTATTCGGCCAGATGCTGTTACTGTTACAGAGTTGTTCACCTTTGTTATGAAAAAATATGAAGATAAGAGAGGTTTTTTTGTGCTGTTTTGACACACGGATCAACTAAGGACAACACTAACTGAGCATTTGTTTTACCTTTATTTGAACACAGATTCTAACTTTAACTATTTTTTTAAAAAATCACCTTGCAGAAAATAGAAAATATAGCTGCAAGGGGATTCCCCCCACCCCCACCCCGATTATTATATGTTACATCTCTTGTACAATTTATCCTTTAACAGGAAGAGTTCAGTTAAAGGACAGGCATCATAGTTAGGAAGTTTTGGTTTGTGCTTAGCATGTTTTATGAACCCAGCCAACTGTCATATATTTGATAAACCATGATTATATATGTAATGTTTGACTCAGGCCTCAGGAACAGAAACTCTCCCAATGAAATATACTTGTCTTAGAGAATAATGGTTTCAACCTGCTTTTTTTTTATAATCTCACATTATTTTCCCTGTTGGCTTCTATGATAAAATCTTCCGTGACTTCTTGCTGCTTGGCACTTTCAGTTTCCTTCAACTTCAGAACTCTGTAGAAAGAAAAACCCCATGGGGATCGATCACATTCACAAGAATGGGGAAAGCTGAAAGTACTTTCTCCCTAAATACCAATTTTACTGCTTTTTATTCCTTGTAGAAAATGAAGTTGTGGTTGTTTGAACAAATTACTGCACGATGGAGCCAAAGGCTGCTTTTTTTCAAAAAAGATCTTTTGAAAGAGCTAGGTGCTTCTTCAGAGTAACACAATTAATAAGATACAGGTAGTCCTTGACTTACAACTATTTGTTTAGTGACCATTCAAAGTTACAACGGCACTGAAAAAAGTGACAACTATTTTTCATATGACCGTTGCTGGTCATGGAATCAAAATTTGGGGGTTCATATTTACAACAGTTAGAGTGTCCCAGGGTCAATTTTTGTGACCTTTTGACAAGAAAGATCAATGGGGAAGCGAAATTCACTTAACAACAGTGTTACTAACTGTTACTAACTAACTAACTGCAGTGTTGTATTTAACTGTGACAAGAAAGGTTTAAAGAAAGGTTTCAAAGAAAGGTTTGAAGAAACTGTGACAAGAAAGGTTTTAAAATAGGGCAGAATTCAACAACTGCCTTGCTTAGCAGCAGAAATTTGGGCTCAATTGTGGTCATAAATGGAGGACAATTGAGCCCCAAATTTCTGTTGCTAAGCAAGACAGTTGTTGAGTTTTGCCCTATTTTAAAACTTTTCATGTCACAGTTTCTTTAAACCTTTCTTTAAACCTTTTCTTGCCACAGTTAAGCACAACACTACAATCGTTAAGAAACATTTCGGCCAAAAAGCAATACTAATCTAGATAACTTTAATTGTGGATAAGCCTCATGGATTGGGACCAAGTTATTTATGGGCCTATCTCTCCCCAGAGAGGTCCTGTTAGATCCAGTAGTATAGGTATGATCTGGTGCCATCCATGAGATATGCTATCTGGAGGATCAAAAAGAGAGCCTTTCCTGTCAAGACTCTCTTTCTCTGCAACATCACAGCCCACAGACTTATCCTCACCCTACCGGCCTTAAAAGACCGGGCTTTGTCATCTAAACTATCATGTAAACCAGTTGTAAAATCCATTTTTTTTTACTACCAGTTCTGTGGGCGTGGCTTGGTGGGCGTGGTGTGGCTTGGTGGGCATGGCAGGGGAAGGATACTGCAAAATCCCCATTCCCACCCTATTCTGGGGCCAGCCAGAGGTGGTATTTGCCAGTTCTTTGAATTACTCAAAATTTCCGCTACCGGTTCTCCAGAACCTGCTGGATTTCACCCCTGATGTAAACCCTGGGTTAACTTGCCCATTCCTTATTACCTGTGGCTCTCATTCACCAGTGCCCACCCCAACCCCACGGTGTAGCTCCTAGCTTTTGCTGATCAGATATTCAATCTGAACAGCCAATCCCAAATAGAACTAGCAAATTACTCTCATCCTGATGCAAAGTAGTTTTCAGCAATCACTTACTTAATTAAATTTGGACCCACGTGTAGCATCCTTCCTGAACTGTCAGGGTGAAAAGATATCCTGTCAGGTTCCAGTGAACAGCATTTCATATCCTGTATGCCATTCTTTGCCTAAATCGATAGAATTTAGATTTCAATTTAAATCTAAACTAACATTAAAATATTAAAAGATTAAGCATTTAAATCTAAACTAACACTGAAAAGATCAAAAGCTGAGAGAAAATCTATCATCTGCACATCCCAATATTCTTAAAGGGGCTGTTGGAAATTATGCATATAGAAGATTATCACATTTTAGGAATCTTGACACTTTTTCCCAGTTCAAACCCACAATTTCACCTATTTGTTATCAGCTCTTATTTAGACTTCTTTGGTGTTCCACTATGTTTAAAAAAATCTTTAGAATGTTTTATTGGCTCTGCTTCTGGAACTGTTGCTCCCATTTGGTCCTGTTCCAAATTCACTAAGCTTTAAATTCCTTATTGGTTAGAATTAAGTATGGTGGATGTTTTTGCCTCGGGCAGGGAGAATTCTGCAAAGATCTGAAGAACTAAAATGGAAGTTAATGGAAAGCAATATTTCTATATGATTTATCTAAGGAGAGGGTAGAGACATATGAAAATGCAATTCTGAATTGGAATGAGATCAACTGACATTTAAATTCCCTCTTTAGCATTAACATTCTATTCACGCTTTTCCAGGAATGTGCTCAACTAAATTCAGTGCGACCTATTTCTGACTACATATGAATAAGTAAATAGATTCCAGATGGGGAGGGGAAATGAAGATCAAGATCATAACAGTGAACTGTTGGCCTTATTCACTATGCTTTTGGATATACCCCTCAGTGGGATATGGCCTTCCAGAATCCTTTTCAGAATGAAATTTTAAAAATCCTCAACTTGATCATGTATTATTTTGTACATGCCCAATACTTCAATATTATGACGGTCATTAACTTTCAATATTATGTTGCCACCTAAATAAAACTGTTTGATGAAAGGCAATATCTAAGAAAAAACATTAACATTTTGATTCTATTATCATTCCTGAGGGAACCGCGTAATTCACAGCATTAGAATGTTACCAAAGTGTGATCTTTTAAAGAACAAACATGGAACATTCCTTCTTGACTTTTCTTGTTAGGTGTAATGATATAATGCCAAGGATAGCCTCCAATTTGAAATGCGCTCTCAAGGGATGAGACTTCAAAAAGAAGATCTGGAGTGTCTGTGAAAATAACTGAATATTAATAAATATATTCACATGAACAGCTCTATCATTTCACTTGTTCTTCTGCTTGTCAATCAAAATAAAACCTTCCTCTGAATTTGCACTAAGTGCAGAAAAATGCAGTTCTCTACTTTATAATGCAGTGATGATTACAAATCATGCTACTTTGCATTCAATTAGAAAAACCTCAAATGATTATCTGAGTAAGTTAATGAACAGCTCAAGGAATCAATTTCCTGTAAGTATTATAAAGAAATATTAAAAATTACACAGTAATAGAAACTCTAGCATTATTGGAAAAACAGTTATGCTATCTGGACATATGTGCACTATAGCCACAGACTAAATTAATTATTAATCTTATCTAAAAGATTTTCAGCACCTCATTCTACTGCTTCTACGTTTTGGGGGGAAATCATGACAGCTAAACCGATATAAAACTGCTCAATATTCATATGAAGTGTTTCTTTATTGACTTTAATTATGAAAATTTTATAATTTTCACAGTGTCTGTGATCAAAAACATTAGAAACATTTTGCCAAGCACAGAGCAAATATTTCCATTAATAATAAAAGTTTATATTTGAATGCAAAAATAATCCAGGCTAATAAAAATATAAAGTTAAGCAAAATCTTGATATATTTCTTAATTTTACTGAAAACCTGAATCTTCAAGAAGTCTTGAAGTCCAAAAATAAAAATATATTGCTGTACGTCCTCCTGTTGTCCTGATTCTACTGCAGCACAATTACTCCAGAGAAATGACAGTAGAGGCTGATTTAAATTCCAAGTACCATATTTTTCGCTCCCTAAGACGCTCCTGACTATAAGACGCACCTAGCTTTAGAGGAGGAAAACAAGAAAAAAAAATCTGCCTCTGCCTCCCAGCTTTCATCCGATATTCATCTGGCTAGTGTCCTTGCAGCAAACAGTCTGCCTCCCCATATCTGATGCCTCTGCTGGGAAATGCCGGAGGTTTTGCTGCCGAGCAGCTGATTGGCGGTTCGATCAGCCTCCCGGAATACCGCTGATCAGCTGTTCCAGGCGGCGGGGATTATTGCTGCTATTGCCTGTCGCCCATATTCGCTCCATAAGACGCACAGACATTTCCACCCACTTTTGGGAAGAAAAAAAGTGTTGTCTTATGGAGCGAAAAATACGGTATATTTGTAAGCAGGATTTCGTGATTTGCTCTGTTTAGTTTAAACAATGGTTTGCTGAAGAAGCCACAATGGCCTGAGTCATGCAATCCAGTAAACCATAAACCATACCTTAAAAAATACATTGTTGAGCGTGCATATCGTATTAAGCCAAACTCAAACCATATTATGGCTTAGAATATGTAAAATCCAGGGACTGGGAAATAGAATGGAAGTAGCAACATAGTTCTGCATTATTCAATGCATCCTTTTCAAGTAACTAACTAATGCTGCTGAAACTTATTTAACAATGGAATTGTCCTGAAAGTCAGAATAGTTGCTATTGTACTGGATCTATATAAAGAAGTTAAAAACATATAAAATATAATTTATTTCTTTTAAAAAATTGAATTAACACACATATAAAACCACGTAAGAACAATTTATTTTAATGTGTACCTATGTGCATATATACACACATGTGCTACATATGGAGACACATATGCTAAGCTAAATTGTTTTTAACTGTCCTGCTAAAAACATAATGGAATATCAATAGCTTATAGAGGAGCATTATTGCATAACAGAAATTAACAGTGGTCCTTCAGATACTGTTGTGGTACAACTCCTGACATCCTTTATACTTTGTTAGGCTAGTTACCACTGACAGGAACTGAGTTTAGTAACATCTAGTGAGCTACATATGGCTTCTATCTCCTTATAACTAGCTAACACAGAAACTGCGAAAAAAAAAATCTCTTGAAGAGGCTGATACATACTGATGGAGAAAAGAGTCTGAAAAACAGCATTTTTCTAAACCACCTCTATAGGCAGCTTGGGTTATTGCCATGAATTGGAGATGAGCCTCCCACTGAAAACAGTTCAGAACAGAGACTGCTGACTTAATTTGACTAATGTTACATATGCCAGGACTTTGCCATCTTTACTGGCTGCCACTAAGTTTCTGAAACCACTTCAAAGTATAGAATGAACTTACAAAGTCTAGAAATAGCCTCTCTTGCTGTGTCCCTACTCGCCCCCACTCACCCACCCAAGAGCAGATGGACACAAAGCGGGGCATTTTTCAGATAGGTGTCCCATTTTTAGAGCACATTCCCTAAAGAAATTCATTTGGTGCTTATGTTAAGTTCCTTTCAGTCATGGTCCTGGTGGTTACATGTGTGAATGCGAACGCAGGGAGGCTACAGAAGGAGGGTGCTTGGAGGGTGTGTGAACAAAGGGGGAAGAAGAGCTTTGTGCGTCTGAGGAAAGAAAGGGCAAGGAGAGAGACTTACCAGAGCAACGTGGGAACTTGCCTGCTGGCTTGCCCATTGACTCTGCTTGTGGGAAGCCGGCATAATACTGTATCACCTTAATATTTTAGTCAGGGTAACTTGTTAAAAATTCTATCACTTTTTAACACCACAACCTCACCACCTGCAATGTTATTGTATTCACCTGCTTAGAAGTGATTGTCACTGAATTCAAAGAGCTAACTTGTGTATAGGATTACACTGGGAAGGGCTAATATGAATAACGTAACAGTACAGATGCAAGAAAAAGTATGTGAACCCCTTGGGATTATGTGGAGTTTTGCATGAATTGGTCATAAAATGTGCTCTGAACTTCATCTAAGTCACAACAATAGAAAAACACAATCTGCTTAAATAATACTACACAAACATTAGATGTTGCCATGGTTTAATTGAACATAACATGTAAACATTCACAGTGCAGGGAGGAAAAAGTATGTGAGCCCCTAGCCTAATGACTTCTCCAAGAGCTAATTGGAGCCAGCAGTGAGCCAACCTTGACTCCAATCAGTGTGATGATATTGGATGTGTTGCTGACAGCTGTCCTGCCCTTTAAAAACACACACCTGTTTTGGGTTTACTGGTTTCAAGAAGCACTGTCTGATGTGAACCATGCCTCCCAGAAAAGAGCTCTCAGAAGACCTACGATCAAGAATCGCTGACTTGCATGAAACTGGAAAGGGTTACAAAAGTATCTCCAAAAGCCTTGATGTTCATGTGTCCACGGTAAGACAGACTGTCTACAAATGGAGAAAGTTTAGCGCTGTTGCTACTCTCCCTAGGCTTGGTCGCAAAAATGACTGTAAAAATGACTGCAAGAGCACAGCGCAGAATGCTTCATGAGGTAAAGAAGAATCCTAGAGTGTCAGCTAAAGACCTACAGAAATCTCTGGCACATGCTAACATTTTTGTTGACACATCTACAATAAGGAAAACATTAAACAAGAATGGAGTACATGGGAGGACACCATGGAGGAAGCCATTGCTGTCCAAAAAAAATATTGCAGCACATTTGAAGTTTGCAAAAGAGCACCTGGATGTTCCACAGCACTACTGGCAAAATATACTGTGGACAGATGAAACCAAAATTGAGTTGTTTGGGAAGAACACACAACACTATGTGTGGAGAAAAAAAGGCACAGCACACCAACATCAAAACCTCATCCCCACTGTAAAACATGGCGGACGGAGCATCATGGTTTGGAGCTGCTTTGCTGCCTCAGGGCCTGGATGAATTGTTGTCATTGATGGGAAAATGAATTCCAGAGTTTATCAAGACATTTTGCAGGAAAACGTACGACCATCTGTCCGCCAACTGAAGCTCCGCAGAGGATGGGTGATGCAACAGGACAATGACCCAAAGCATACAAATAATTCAACAAAAAAATGGCTTCAACAGCACAGAATACGCCTTCTGGAGTGGCCCAGTCAGAGTCCTGACCTCAACCCAATTGAAATGCTGTGGCATGACCTTAAGAGAGCGATTCACACTAGACATCCCAAGAATATTGCTACACTGAAACAGTTTTGTGAAGAGGAGTGGTCCAAAATTACTCCAGATCGTTGTGCAGGTCTGATATGCAACTACAGGAAACGTTTGGTTGAGGTTATTGCTGCCAAAGGAGGGTCAACCAGTTATTAAGTCCAAAGATTCACATACCTTTTCCTCCCTGCACTGTGAATGTTTACATGTTATGTTCAATTAAACCATGGCAACATCTAATGTTTGTGTAGTATTATTTTAAGCAGACTGTGTTTTTCTATTGTTGTGACTTAGATGAAGTTCAGAGCACATTTTATGACCAATTCATGCAAAACTCCACGTAATCCCAAGGGGTTCACATACTTTTTCTTGCAACTGTATATAAAAATACCATCAGATTATAAAACCAATTGGGATTGCTAGCATGTTTAAACAAACTCTAAAGCCAACCAGTTATGCTGATGAACAATAAACTTTTATAAATACCTGTTATTTTAATGTTACACGGAATGCCAAAAGGGTATTTTCCCACAATCCCAACTTTGCCATTCCAGCTGTATTCCTGTCCCAAATCCACCGGGTGTTCCATGAACTAAAAATAATATCACATCTGATTAATTCTATTGCACATACAGTATATAATGTGCTTGCATACACATCTAAGAGAGGTCTACATTGATTTATAGCAAATGTTTGGTATCTTATTTGTGTGGATTTACCTGTATTTATTCCTGAATAACTGTGTGCATGAGACTGCATCCTCAAATTGTATTGTCAAATTATAGCCTTGTTTCTTAATTAAAATGGTCAAATGATCTTCAGTAGTACATTGCTGATTAAATTAAATGTCCTCTACACTGCATTGGCTTGGAGCCAAGCATTTTATTGTTAAAAATGCAAAATGTTTACAAAACATCTAAATACACTAAAAGAAACCCAATTAAACGAAGCAATCTTTAAATGTAATAAAATAGAATAGAATAATAGAAACAAAAAAAGGAAAAAGGATAAAAAATGATTTTTTAATCATCTTTTTTCCCTTCAATTTGGATCCAAACAGGCTTTTTGGTTAGTGCCTAGGTGGATAGTAAATTGCCTCCCCAATGCCCTCACTGGCAAAAGTTAAAATTCACTTAAAAACCTCATATAAGTTCATAGTGATACTAAAAAAAAAATGAATAAAGTATTGTAATTGTATGCTATTACCCGTTCAGAGATTGCCTGGAAGCTATACAATCTGACATGACCTGTGCTGTGCGTTACAATCAGCATTTCATGAGATACTGAAACATCTGCCATGCTATTTCCAAAGATCTGGTTTGAGGAGGGGGAAAAAAATCGCATTAGTCAAGTGATCACTGGAGGATTCCAGCATCTGATCAACTCATAACAAAATATGACCTCAAGAGCTGTCCGTATAAGGATGTCAGTAGCTATTTTCTACCAAACCACACAATTTTCCATCTAGTTAAGGACCATCTGCTCTGCTGTTCAGTAGCTCTCAATTTCTTTCCATATATTTCACAGACAATCCTAGGAGCCTTTTCAGGAGGTATGCCTGGAACTGAACCTGGGGCTTTCTGCATGGAGAGCATGTAACCACCATTAAGCTATAGTCCCATGCTCCTGGAAGCAAAATAATGATGGTACATTAATATTAAATTTAAATAAGCTATTGCTAATTGATTCAGGACAGTGGAAGGCTTGGAATACTGATCTACCTTGAGGTATTACTAGAGGGGAGAGCATCGCTAAGACAATAAACTTACCTTTTTGTCAAGCTCCAGCATGCCCACAAATGAAAGTGGCCAAACTCTGAATATGGCAAGAAAGTACAGTACAGACTGCTGGATGCCTGTCTAAGAAAACAGATGCAAGGCATAGTGTAAAACTGATATTCATATATGTACATAAGAGTGGTGGTGGCACAGTGGTTTGAATGCAGTACTCCGGGCTACTTCTGCTGACTGCAGTTTGGCAAATCGAATCTCACCAGACTCAAGGTTGGCTCAGCCTTCCATCCTTCCGAGGTGGGTAAAATGAGGGCCCAGATTGTTGACTGTGTCAACACTATGTTGACTCTGTAAACTGCTTAGAGAGGCACTATGTTGACTCTGTAAACTGCTTAGAGAGGGCTGTAAAGCACTGTGAAGCGATATATAAGTCTAATTGCTATTGCTACATTTCCTATTTTTCTAGAATACTTATAAAACATATGCACTCATCTGTTTTCCATCTTTCAAAATGACAAAAAACCTTCCCACTAAGTCTCCACTTAAGGGATCCTCAAAAAGTCCAAGGATTAAAATTGGGGAAGGCTAGATTAAGGTGTGGCTCATGCTTGCAAGGTCTCAACTGTATCGTTAGTAACCTGCAACACAATGGAGCAGTAACTTGTATGCTAACCTCAGAAGAGATTCGTAAGAGATTCTATGTACTTTAAAGATGCAGTTACCAGGAAAGCATGAAGATTCTAATAATAATAACGACTGTGGCAAAAGAAAGCAATGCGTCTATTTGTCTAAAATGCAATGGCAAATCTTTTTGGAGAGCAGTCATAAACACTTCCATGTCAACATACCTGTCGTGCAGCTGCTGGGAGTTTTAGCTGAGTTGACTTTATTGCCATGACCTCTTGAGGCATGTCCCAACTTAAGTACCTATAAGAAATAAAGAGGAAACTCATAAAAAATAGAATTATAGTGCATTTTTAGAAAGCCAATTGGGAATAAAATATTTTATTTAACTAAGAAACAACACAGCTTGATTTAACCAGGAGAGTTTTCTGCCCAAGAAAAGACACACTTAGAAATGTATCTTTGTTTGATTCAAAGCAGGTAGTTCCTCCTGCACTCTGCTATCAAATAATGACAGTTACACTGTGTTAAAAGTTTACACCTTAGTCCTGAGTGCAAAACGTGTCATTATAGCCATTTGATTTCAGTGAAAGGGACTCGCAAGTCAGTGTAAGTCAAAGTGCAGGCACACAAACTACCATAATAATAAGAATTATGTACTGTGTCCTTACCAAGAACCTGGGATGGGCAAATGTTGTTGTTCACCAGGTTTAAAAGGTATTGCATGACATCAGCTGTTCTGAGTAAAGATATTTTTGCAATTGTCCAATGGTGATTTTTGTCAATGCTAATGGTGTTCAAGTGATGCTCCAAATGTTTTAGGATCGCATCCAAGGAGCCTAGAATGGGTTGCATTGATACTGTCTTTGCTTACTTTTGCCACAGTCCTTCTACTCTGTTTCCCTGACATCCCCTGATAATAAGCCCAATCGGGCTTTTGAACACATGCGCTAAAATAATCCTTCCCCCCTGAAAATAATTAAATGCAGAACTGGAAATCAGGTAAGACAGCAAAAGGAGCCCCATCTTGTTCCACGTGCCCCAAAATAATAAGACCTCCCCTAAAATAAGGCCAAGCACTTATTTCGGGGTTCAAAAAAATATAAGACAGAGTCTTATTTTCGTGGAAACACAGTACTGTTATCTTCTATTCTGTTGCCTAATAATAATAACAACTGTGGCAAAAGAAAGCAAAGATAGAATCTTTGCGCCTGGAGTCAGCAGAAGAGAAAAGAAAGAACTGGAGAAAATCACAAAATACAAAGATCCACAAACAGAAGTAGAACAAAATCATCCCCAGTCAATTGCAAAAGGCAACTTTACTTGGAACAGCATCAACAGACAACAGCATCAGCCTTTTCCAGGTCCTTGGAAGGAACTTGATAGGTGGACAAAAATGCCAGATCCAATCTAAACATCTGGATGACTGTGAAGCCACCCATAGTAATAAAATGTATTTGAAATAGCTGCCCATCCTATGTGACTTTAGATAGTTTACAATACAATAAAAAACATAAATAAAGCTCATGGCAGTCAGGCATTATCCAACCAATTATTCACACAGCAGGAGATGGGCTCTATCACATGTTCAAGGTCCCAGGCTCAGGCACAAAATTAAATTTTCCAGGCTTTATAGAAGGGTAACTAACAAGAACAGGACTAAGATCATCTTAGAGGGATGATATCCTCCCCCCCAAAAAAGACAGTATTGTATGATAGAAAAAGCCTACTTTCTGGGCTACTAAGCCAACAGCCCCCAAAGCATGTCTTTTCTGCCAGATCAAGTAGGAAAGGTACAGACAATTGAGAAGAAACATGCCTATAATCAACCTGAAGAAATCTAGGAATAAATCTAATGAGTACAATGGGTTGCACTCTTTAGGGTTACATTTTAAAGCACTGAAACTAGACTGGAAACATGAAGAGTTCCATTCCTTTTAACACATCCATTCAGCGTTATATCAAGCATACCATGATTACCTGAATTTGCAGTGGGAAGCGAGGTACACCTTTTCAAGTATCTCTCCTGAATTTGCAGACAGGCGGAAAAGCCAGTTGTG
>WNWU01000006.1:30034007-30228607 GCA_012654045.1 Ptyas mucosa | reverse complement strand
TGTAGTCTGAAGGCGTGGGCAACACTTCCCCCTGCATTAAAAGGACTTTAGCTCTACAAAATTCAGAGAAAGGTCACATGTCATGCTACGCCACAGTTCTCTAAGCTACAGTTTACTGAATAAACTACAATTGGCTGCATTCGTGTACAGGTAGTCCTTGACTTGTGACCACAGATGGGGGTCAGAATTTCCACTGTTAAGCAAGACGGTTGTTAAGACGAGTTGTGCCCAATTTTACAACCTTTTTTTTGGTCGCAATTGTTAAGCAAATCATTGCTGTCCTTTGGTGAAACATGCAATTGTTAATTGAATCTGGCTTTCCCCATTGACTTTTACTTGTTGGAACGGTGGGTTGGGAATAACATTGACCTGGGATGCTGCAAACATCGTAAGTACATGCCTGTAGCCAGCTGCTCAAATTCTGATCCTGTGACCACGAGGATGGTGTGATGGTCGTAAGAATGAGACTGGTTGTTGTAGGTCACTTTGTTAGTGCTGTTTTAACTTCAAACAGTTGCTAAAGAAATTGTTGCAAGTCAAGGACTACCTGTAAAGCCAGTTGGGGGAATGCCTTTTACAGTAGTCCTCGACTTTACAACAGTTCATTTAGTGACCGTTCAAAGTTACAACAGCACTGAAAAAAGGGACTTATGACCGTTTTTCATATTTACGACCGTTGCAGCATCCCCATAGTCATGTAATCAAAATTGAAATGCTTAGCAACTCATATTTATGACTATTGCAGTGTCCTGTGGTCATGTGAGCACCTTTTGTGACCTCCTTACAAGGAAAGTCAATGGGGAAGCCAGATCCATTGAACAACCATGTTACTAACTTAACAACTGCACTGATTCACTTAACAACTGTGGCATGAAAAGTCGTAAAATGGGGCACAATTCACTTAACAAATGTTTCACTTAGCAACAAAAGCTTTGGGCTCAATTGTGGTCATAAGTTGAGGACTACCTGTACTCCTATAGGCCTTCATTTTGATAGAGATGCCACTGATTGTTCATCACCCTGTGCAAAAATCGCCCAGATACATTCACCAAAGCAGGCAAGAACAATCTTTCGGCACTCCAGATGTTGTGGAATGGCCCAGCTAGCACAAGCAATAGCAAGTGAGTTATAGTTCAAAATACCCTGAAGGACTCATTCCTTAAAAGTTATTTTCATTTAAATAATTTAACATGTTGCTTAAATGTTCTAAAAGGAAAAACCCACACAAAACTTCCATATTATTAATAACCCCCATTAATACAACTTATAATTTTAAATCATATCATTAAACTCTGATGCACAAGGTATTTATCATTCCTTCCAGTATGTTGACAAAAAGCCCATTCAAAAACAGGTACTGTATCTGTAATCCAAAACTCTAAATCTAGAATAATTCTACTTTTCCAACACTGAACACTGCTCTTCCTTGCTATCAGGGACATAATAAGTGCTAGAGCCAGGTGAAGTAAGTAGCTTGGGGCCCATAGTTCCTGCAGGGCTTCCCAATCCTTGTCCCACACATTCAGGCAATCTAATTATACAGGCAAGAACCCTATAGAAGTCATGAACAAATAGTGTAGAATTTAGTACCAAGAAATTGGGAGGAGTTGTAGCTGCTACAGATTGCCAGGAAGTGGGGTAAGTAAGGCCTGGACCAGAGGCCAGAAGCAGAGCCTTTGGTGATTCTGGTGGCTTCTCCAGTACTTGCTTTAACCACTCCTTCCATTCTTCCCATCTGTCCTTGCTGCAGCCCCCAGTTCTCTCAACAATCTGGGCCTATCCATTATTATATGTAGTTTACTACCCCAAGCACTATCAAACCATAATACTTCATATAGTATTTCAAACATGGAGCATCTAAGGTTGTAAGAATTCACAAAAGATTTTGGATTGCACTTTGTCAAATGTATTGACATCTTCCTATAATTTATATATATTCCAACAGCAAAACAGAATATTAGGAAAGTAGCTAAATACTGTAGCCTCTTCTAAACTCTTGAGTTGTGAAGAAGACGTTATTGAAGAAACACCGAGATGACACATGGAATGACTGATATACTATGTGTTTGTTTGTGTATAAAACAATAAAAAACTTTTTATAAAAAAAATACTCGAGTCGTATAACTGATTGTTTTGTCCAACCATATTCCTGAAAATTATCTATCTATCTATCTATCTATCTATCTATCTATCTATCTATCTATCTATCTATCCATCTTTTAGCTTTCACACATCACATATTTTATCCCAACTAACAGCAGGTACATGTAAATAGGTAACAGGGAGAACCCAAACTTGTTATTAAAATGCTTCTTTCATTCATCAAATGATGCTTCTGAGAGTTCACTGAATTTGTTGTGCTTGTAACTAAGAAAAAAGAAGGGAGCATATTTTGGATATGACACAAGGGTATCAATTACTTGTCATACTTGGCAGAGTTATTTTTTAAAAAAAATCTTACCACTGGGCATTCCAATAATAAAGCATCTTCTATTTTTTTTGAAGTAGGCCATCCTGGCATTTGATAAATCGTTCTTGGCTCTGGTGTAATGCTGACAGAGACAAAAGGAGGAGGAAATTAAAATATATCCCTTTCTATTATTCAAACAGTCCTGCTTATTTACTAACAACATAAGCACACTGTTAGAATAGGCAACAGTCCTATCTTGGCTAACATGCTGTATCACATAAGGTTTATATGGGCATAACAACATGCTAAACCAAACTAAATAAGTCCCATTGTGAAGTAGTAAATTGTGAGAAGTCATGGTGCCCAAGCAGATTCATCCAGAAAACTCAACAGCCTGCAAATGAGCATTTAATCTCTCATTTTAGCATCACAGCAACTGGTATTTGGGAATTCTGAAACAAGGATATTGCCCCTGATATCCCTTTCCCAAATATGTCTAATTGCCATCTACATTGGTAGCTACCATGACATCTGATGGGGATGAATTCCGTGATTGAACTATTCTAAATTGTTACCAAATCTCCGTAGTGCCCAGCATTCAGGATCCCGTGCCACATTACCAGAGGATTGCAATTATTTCAGTTCTGCTTTCTCATGTCTCTACATCACTGCTCAGGGCCACCTTGGCCAAAAAGTCCCTGGGGTCATGTTCTGCCTGATTTGGCATTACTACAGACAAATACCAGGATATTAATTTGTTATTTTTATTTAATGTAATATACCACAAGCTAGGGATGCAGTGGCTCAGTGGCTAAGACTCTGAGCTTGTCGATCAAAAGGTTGGCAGTTCAGCGGTTTGAATCCCTAGTGTCGCGTGATGGAGTGAGCTCCCGTTACTTGTCACAGCTTCTGCCAACCTAGCAGTTCAAAAGCATGTAAAAAATGCAAGTAGAAAAATATGGACCACTTTGGTGGGAAGGTAACAGTGCTCTGTGCGCCTTTGGCGTTTAGTCATGCTAGCCATATGACCACAGAGATGTCTTCGGACAGCACTGGCTCTTCCGCTTAGAAACAAAGATGAGCACCGCCCCCTAGAGCCGTAAACGACTAGCACGCATGTGCGGGGGAACCTTTAACTTTACCTTTACCTTACCACTAGCTACCGAGGTCTTTTGACGATTTATAATAAAACATAAAGCTCAAGTTAAAACTAAAAAAGTTAAAAATAATTAAAAACAAAGATCTGTAATTCTAGGCATGAGTTATATCAACTAAACAGAACTTTTCCAAGTAGGCAAGTCAGCCCTCAGCTCTATAGAATTGCCACCTCACCCAATTTTACCCCAAACACTACGCCTCTGTGAATATCTAGATATTAATATTGTACTGTTTAAATTTTATCATTTAAAATTAATAAAATTACTTAGAAAAAGATAAATATCTCTTTACAATATTTTCTAAAAGGAAACGGAGAAGGTTTTTAAAGAGAATAATTACCAGCTCACACAACGCCGGTAATTGTCAAGATAAATTTTTCCACTGTGATAAGAAATTGGAGATGAAGACTGTATAGTCCAAACATTCTTGAATGTTGTTGTCTCCTGAAATAAATGAGTTATAAAAAGATTTGGCTTAATCATTTCTACATCATATTTTGCATCAAAGATGGAAGATAATATACCTATTTTCCAACGTCAAATATAAAGTGCAACTATACAATATTAATGTCAGGGTTCCAAGTAACACCCCCAACGAAATAAGACTCTGGGGCCTGAAGTTCCTCAAAGTTCCATTTTATTTGAGATGTCATATTGGCACATATTGGAACTTTGAGGCTTAATTGATTTTGCAATTTCTCTGAGCCCATTTATGCTATAACTACATCTCATATAAATAATATATCTAACAATGTAAGCAATGGTATGGCACCTTTCCAGAGACTCATATAACATTAGCTTCAGTCCTATGCATAATTAAGTAGAAGTAACTAGATTGACCAAAGTAGGGTTATAGGAAAGTAGGAATAATGATGTATGTATTGTATAGGACTCAACTGCAGCAACCTTTGAAAAGACCCAGAAGTATCAATAAAGCTGCCATCTATACAAGCCTATTGGAAAATAAATCTCATCTAATTCTACAAGGCTTATTTCTAAGTAGCTATATATAGGAATGCACTGAGAGATTTGTTTGGAATTTTTAGTACCAAGTACTCTGTAGTCTTGATTGCATTAATAATCACTGAAAAAATATTTCCTTTAGAACCACTTCATGCTTCTATTTTTAGTAAACATACAAGTGTAGGAAACAGCATTAAACCCATACTTAATCTCAAATTTATGATCTACATATGAAATTCATTCTAGGTTTCTATGCAGAAGTTGTCAATAAACCTGGTATAGATTGAGCTATAAGATGTACTGCATATGAAGAATTCCCATAGCTGTTACCTGGCATATTAGCTTCCTCAAGAGACTCATGTTTTTCCTATAAACAGTTCCAGCATCTTTGGTATAAAATCCCTGTGATCTTCTAGTTAGTAGACGGCAGATATTGTGGATATCAAATGCAACAGAAGAAGTGTTTTTTGCTAGGGCAGATGAAGATGAATCAGAAGACATTTTGATAAGAATTCCAATTTCTGGTCTGGATAGTTTATTCGGAAAACAGTAACCATCTAAATAGAAAAGAATACAGGTTGCCTTTCAGGTTCCTCCCAATGGAAATCATTACTTTCAGAATACTTTGCTGAGATATACATTCTTGTATAGTTTAGAATTGCAGCTTAAAGTTGCAGTTTTATGTTTGTTTGGAAAAATGTCCCAGCTAAATTTTAATGGGTCTTTCTGAGTAGTTTTGCATTACAGATAGTCCTCGACTTACAACAGTTCATTTAGTGACTGTTCTAAGTTACAATAGCACTGGGAAAAAAATAACTTAGGACTGTTGCAGCATCCCCATGGTCACATGATCAAAATCCAGATGCTTGGTAGCTGTAGTCATAACTGGAGGATTACGTGTACTATCTAGAGTATGAGAGACGTGATTATTTCCAGAATTATCCTCAACAAGTAGCTTTCCTTAATATGGGGCCCACCAAAGTTTTGGCCTTTAACATGAACAATAGCATAGCATAGCATAGCATAGCATAGCATAGCATAGCATAGCATAGCATAGCATAGAATAGAATTCTTTATTGCCCAAATGTGATTGGACACACAAGGAATTTGTCTTGGTGCATACGCTAGTTGAAAAGTATGAGAACTGAAAGGCTGGGAAATTTGAATTTGAATACAATTTGAAGCCCAATTTATATTTGGACAGCAACAGATAAGAAAAGGCCAAATATTCATGTTTCCCACCAGACTTCACATCAGAAGCATTAACACAAATTATATTATTACAGCTGGCAAACCTCTTAAGCACCATCTACTTATAATTCTCAAGCACGCATGAATTCCTAGCTAGAAACTCTTCTCTCGCCTTAACTTTAAGTCACGGAAGAACTTAATTTTGTAATCCTTTGAACAGAATATAGCTTTAAAACCCTGCTGTATTCTTAAAGCCGCAGTCCTCACTGTTAACTGCTGAGTAAAAAATCCTAAATGCAGAGTACATCGGGGGCTTCCTTCCTTCCTTCTTTCCAAACTTTAGGCTGCGTTACTGACTCTGCATTGCTGTCTATTTGTAAAACGGAATACGGTGTCGCCAGAAGGCTTACTCGGAGGCACCTTTTTCTGAATTATCTGCCATGCAGAGTAAATGAAAAGTGGGTTTATGGAAAATCTCAGAGGGGGGGGATGTCTAAAATCCCTCTTAGCAGAACAATATATACAAAGCAACCCACCCCCTCCGCCTAACCTCCGATTATACCAATACCAAATCCTCCAAAACAGCTGCAATTAAAAAGCCGGGCTGGCTTCCCCCACCCCACCCTGCTCCCACGTCTTTCCTCCGCCGCTCTGTATTGTCGACCTGGAACAATGACTCCCTATCTCACCATCTCACCGCGGGCGGCCTCGATGTCTAGCAGGCCTACAATCCCCAAAATGCACCGCTTCCTTTTTACGTAAACTCAGAAGGGTCCTCCCCCTCCCTCCCGTTCGCGCGTCACGAAGCATTGCCCGGTGTGCTGCTGTGCTTGTCGGGGGGCGGGTGTAGGAAACGTGACGAAGTTGGATGTTGTGGTGCTTTGTAATAGTCAGCGGGAGGAGCCTTTTAAGGCATCATGCACGTGCCGCGCTTTCATTTGCTGTGCTTTTTATTTTTTTTTTATTATTTTTTTTTAGCCATGTCCGGAATTCTTTGGGTATTATTAAAGATAGCGATGGGATTAGAGGAGACGCCCGATTAAGAGTTATTTGAAACGTTCTCTGGATTGCAGAGGGCAGATTCCCTTTTGAAAAGTATGCTCCGCTCCTTACCTTCAAAATCACTTCCCTCCCCTTCCCCGAAAGAATTTAAATCACTTGAAATTAAATGCAGAAAGAAAGTGGCAGTGGGAAAAGATCCGAACAGTATCTACAATATGCGTTTTTATCATGATTGCTATCGATACCCCTGGAGCATAATAAGATCGCCTGAAACGCTTCTTTAAGAATAAGACTTGAATCCGTTGGGTTTTCATCTGGGTAATATAATGCATAAGAATCTGGTTATTTCGGGTTCTTGGGAAAGCGACATTTATTCATTCCTAAAAGATTCAATATTTCAAGTTGAAATATTCCTCTTGCCTGAGGCGTGGAATTGCCATCGGTTTGCAGGATCACCACCAAGCTACAAATTAGAAAGCTAGCTTTTAGCATGTTGTGTAGGTCCGTATTCTTTATTGTAATCTAGTGCATTTGTAGGGGGGAAAGTACATTTCATAAACTGGTTAAATTTACCACGAATAAATAGGATATGGTATGTGTTGAAAGATCTTAAAGGCCTGTTTAGCGACATGGTCATGGAGAAAACCTTATCTCTGGGCTAAGAATCAACATGGACTTGACAGATGCAGCAAATAATTTTTTTTAAAAAAAAACAAGTATGTGAATATATAGTCATTACTGGTGTAGTGTAATTCAAGAATGGACCACAAGAGTATCTGCAGACACTTCCTTTGATGTCTACAAACTTGTCCCTGCTGATTTAAAAAAATAAAATGCTGATGAAATCAGGCCACAAAGCAAAAACATATCCCCGTTGCCTTTATTTTCCTGAATATTTCTGGAATTGATAAAAGCACATAACCACCATTTTTAATTTCTAATTTACCCCCTGACTTAGAAAAAGACAATCGGTGATAGAGTATCCTGAGAGAAAATACCTAGGAGCAAGGCTGCACTTGTGTTTAGCTCTTTGAGAGTATCTGCAATGTATTTGCAATGTTCCAGATATGTCTACTACCCCTCAAAATTGCCTCTATTATGTTTTGTTGCATTATAATGCAGCTTTATCCCCCAGGTTTTCTTTTGTTGGCCAGCCTGACTTTTAACATGTATTAGTTTTGTTAGCTGTGCTGCTGTGTATTTGCTCTGGTTTATAATTGCTGCCGTGCTTTTGTTTAGTTTAACCACCTCAAAAGCTGTTAAGGTAGAAAATAACAACTTTGCATATTTTCTCAAGTCTTTATTTGAGAGTAAATCCTATATTGATAAATAGGTGTATCTGATTCAAATAGAAGTTTAGAAAAGTGAAGTTCTTAAGGATGAGGAACAGTTCCAAATAATAAAGAATATATGCACAACTTGCACACAGATAAACACACACACCCTTACTTGTTTCCTGTGTCCTCCCCCCTCGCCTCCAGATTTCACATTTAGATCTTACGCTTTCTTATTGGAGCCATTAAAATGACATAATTTAGTGATCAAAACACCAGAAAAATAATTTGGGGTTCCAACTTGAGCTGGGGCTGTGTAAAAATAAATAATGAATAAAAATGAGATCCAGACAGCTGTGAGGAAAGAAGAAATATGCTAAATATTTATTTCTAAAAGCAAAACAGTTTGGTTTTAGGGACAGGCTGCAGAGAAATGGGGTACAGCAGCAGATTTTTATAGGGGGAGCTTGTCCAGGATTAAGTGTGTACGTGTTGATTCTAGAGTGATACTTGAAGGATGTGTGTGTGTGTGTTTGTGTGTGTGTAGGTATGTTTATTTTTGTGAACATGCAATTCCTGTGGGAGAGCTAATTTAATTAACTCTATGTTTGCAGACCTTATCCTTTGGTATGTGGATCAGGTCTGGGTAACTTATTTGGGAGTTTGAGGAAGTTTGCTAATTTTAGTTGATTGACTTAGTTTCAACTTGATTGTCAATTATCTAGTAGAAACACTGATTCTTAGAATCATTGTGGATTCTGTTAATATTTTAAGGGAAGATGGAAACTGTATAAAGAATAAAATATATTTGGATATAAAACTTCTCCCAAAAATAAATTTTTGTTGTTATTGTTTAAATTAAGTTAACTTATAACTTTTATCCTGTACAATTCAAGGCAGTGTGCATAATGATCCTGCCTCTTATTTTCTCCACAAAAGCAACCCCATGAGGTAAATTGTGCTGAGAGAGAGGCTGTAGCCCAAATTCACCCAGCCAGTTTTCATGCCAAATGGAAACATAAAATTCAGAACCTCTTGGTCTCTAGGCCAGCTGCTTTACCACTATAGCATATTGATTTAATGTTAGTTCTAATTGTAACTCTAATAAATGAATATCATTTATTAAACCTGTATGACTTTTGACTCTCAGTGACTGGGCACCTCATAACAATTAAAATAAAATCAACAAAAGATCAAACTAAAAGATAGCAAGCAGGATGAATTGAGGGGGTCTCTGTCTCCCTTGCCAAAGGCCTGGGTGAAGAATATGGTCTTCACAGACTCTTCTGAACAACAACGAAGTGGGGCCATCCAGATATCAAGAGAGCCAGAGGAAGGTGCTACAACAGAGAAAGTCCACTTCCAGATCCCCGAGAGATGGTCTTGTTTAATTAAAAGAACGTGTGACATGTCAATCCTGCAGGATCAAATTGGTCAGGCAGATGTTATGGAAGACAGGTGGTCCCTCAAGTAGTCAAGTGAGATAAAACACTTTTGTTAACTTTTTATCATACCATCCAATGTAACTTTTGACAGAGGTAGTGATTTATAATTTCCATCGCCATTAGAAAACCTGTCTGCAAATAATTCATTGAATAGTTTTTGCTTTCTTCCTAGGACTTTGCCATTGTTTCCTTCCTAGGACTGTTTCTTCCTAGGACTTCTTAGCATGGCCCAAGGTCACTCAACTGGTTTGTGCCTAAGGCAGAACTAGACGTCACATTCTCCTGATTTCTAGCCTGATGTCTTAACTACTTCACCAAACTGGCTCTCTTTCCTTAGCCAAAATCCAATCAAATGCATTGAGCTGCAACTGAAGGAAGAAACAATCTGAGGAAAGTTGACTGATAACAGGAATGGGAATTTGTAGCCCTCCAAATAATTATAACAATGATCTGCTATTATAAATTTCAAGCAACAAAGCAGGGCTATGTAAAGCAAAAGTTTGAACAGTGGAAAAGGATTTATCCCAACTCAAATATTGAAAAACGATTTGCAGGAGATCCATTACCAAAAATAAAATATTCTGGAAGAGATTCAGGAAAAACTGAAAATGAAAGACCCCAAGTAGTAGAATAATAGAAAAAAATCAGATAACAATAATTACAACTACAAAGGAAACAACTGATACAAACTACACAGACGATAACTTAAAAGAAATCATAACAGAATCAGTACAAGCCTAAATTGAAACAACCTATGAACTGAACTCCCTTAAAGAAGAATTAAAAGAGAAGATTATATGATATATGCAAAATTGCAAGTAGACAAAGACTATCAGCATTGACAATAATGCCCCAAAAGGCCTGACACCTTTAATGAAGGATGTGAATAATGTGCTTTCAATGATTAAAATAACATCTATCCAACATACCCATCAGCTTGTCTAGAGTACAGCAGAGGTGATTATAAAAGAAATGGGTATTTAAATTAGAAAACTAAAAGCAAAATCTTATTAATTCCCAAAGTGGAAGATCATTCATGAGGTCAAGATACATTAAGATTAGATGCAAGTAATTTAAAAAACATGAAGGAGCAAAAATTGGGAATATTGTTTTAACACCAGAAAAAATGAAGAATTTTTGGAAATCATAATGCAACAAATAATAGCATTAGCTGGGGAAATTGAGTGCTCTGAGACACAAATCATCCAATTTAAACAATATCATCTATTTCAATCAAACCAGAGGTGATTCTACCAAATTATAAATAGCAATAGAAATTCTGAAAATGGAAAACTAAAGCGAAAAAAATCCAGTTTTGGAACGACCTATTGGAGGCTCAAAAAGATAATATGCTGGATTGATAAAATACTTTGGAAATCATCATTATCCTCTTTATTATTTCTCATTGCCATGATCCCCCTTTCAGTGATTTTGAAGAAAATAAATCTTGGCTATCAAAAATAGGGTAATAAAATCTCAAATTTCCTTTACAGGAATGACCTGAAGCTTTATGGGAAGTCCAAAATCAAAATCCAGACAAGAACTGAAATAATTTTTACCACAGCACAAATATAGATATGCCCTAGAGAAATATGGTACAATAATAATAAGGCAGGGTAAAATAGCAAACAGTAATGGGATTTAAATGCCAAATGATCAAAATCATCAGGATTTTGGTATAGGCATATAGGCAACAAGATGAAGCCTATAAGTATCTGGACATTTTTACAGCTGGATAACATCAAGCATGGACAAGTTAAAAATGTGTTTGGTGAAGAATACATTTAGACTGAGAAAATTGCTAGAGACAAAATTAAATAGTGGAAAGACTATCAAAACCCTCAATATTTTGGTCATACGTATGATATGATGCAGTGCTGGAATTATTAACTGGACACAAACTAATCTGGGAAGTTTGGACCAAAAAAACAAGAAAATTGATGACTATTCATTATTATTTCATCCCCATAGTGATATTGATAGATTACACCTACATTGCAGAAATGGAGACAGAGGTTTACTTCATGTGAAACAAATTGTTGAAAAAGAAAAGCATGCACTGGCTAATTATACAAAGTCAAGAAGGAGCATTAATGCAAGTTAAAATATACCAATAATAAATAAAACATAAGGAAACAAAACATTAATATCAAAATAATGTAACAAAAACAAGGAAATGCTGGCAAAGAAACACATTACATGGTCAATTTCTATAAAAGATCAAGAGGAAAGTAATAAAACTTGGCAATGGCTTATAACAGGAACATTAAAAAAGAAAGTGAAGGCTTTATTTTGGTTCCTCAAGAACAAGTTATTTGAACTAATGCATCAAGGCCAGAATTCAAAAATGAAATGATTCAAAATTCAGATTGTGCAAAGAAGCCAAAGAAACAATAGATCGTTATTCCGTTTGTGCAAGAACACTGTACTGACTATAAACAACAACATAACTGTAACTGGATAATACAAATTATCATGTGCCAATAATGAAAAGTTGGTGGGGACATAGAGTTGAAAAAGTAGTAAAAAATGAGCAGTGGGATTTCTGAATACAAACTGATAAAGTGTTGAAATATAACACACCAAATTTTAACTGTGGTTCAAAAGAAAGTGATAATTGATGTTGCAATACCAAGGGAATTGTAGAATAGAAGAATTGGAAAAGATCACTAAGTATCAAAATCTGAAAAGTGAAATTGAAAGATTATGGCATAAACTGTCCCTGGTAGTCCCAGTGGTGATCGGCATATTGGGTGCCATGCTAAAAGATCTTGGACAGCACTTAGAAAATCTGTGCATTGATAAAATTTTCATCTGTCAATTACAAAAGGCCATGTTGCTTGGATGTGCAAATATACTACAGTGATATGTTACAACATGTCAGGTTTTTGGGAAGAACTGAATGCCTATGAAGGCCAACACCAAGTAAATAATAACCAACACCAAGTAAAGAACTAGCAGCTGTGAATTCACAATGTTGTGTATGTGATAATAATTTATTAACTTATGTGTCGTCTGACTCTCAATGACTCTAGGCACCTTATGACAATCAAACTACAATAAAGCGCAAAAAATAAAGATAGCAAGATGTAACTTAGTGATCAAGGAATTGAATTGGAATACAGTTGATGTTCAGTGAGAGACTTGGGGCTAAACTTTCAACCAAATGTATCAGACAGTTTTGCTATAGGATGAAGAGAGTCCCTTTACAGCTTCCCAACAATACAGTAAATGCAACAATAACAACAGCAGAAGAATGAACTGGAATCCAGAGAAGCTCAATTATTTATTTATGTGTTAGATTTATTTTGTACTTTTCCTTTTTCTTCACAATAGCAACTCTCTGACACAGGTTGAACCTGAGAGAGAGAGAGAGAGTGACTATCCCATTCACCCAGTCAGCTTCTGTGGCTGAAAGTGGACTTCAACTTAGGGCTCTGTGGTGAATAATGGCCAGTGACAACTGCACTTCAGTGCCTGCAAAGCCACAGAGGCCTCTGTTCAGTTATAAATTTTTCTATTGCTTAAAGTGGTGACCTTTTCTGTGGTTTTCTGTGGTGTTGTTGGAAAATGCCTGCAATGATAGGTTTCCTGCAGTAGGAGTGGTTGTTCCAGGATCAGATGACATAACCCTTGTTGTGCGGGTCTGGATGGGGAGGAACAGGCTTCGACTCAACCCTTCCAAGACGGAGTGGCTGTGGATACCGGCGTCCCGATATAGCCAGCTGGTGCCATCGCTGGCTATTGGGGGCGAGTTATTGGCCCCTACAGAGGGAGCTCGCAACTTGGGCGTCCTCCTGGATACACGGCTGTCTTTAGAAGAGCACATGACGGCCGTGGCCAGGAGGGCTTTTTATCAGGTTCGCCTGATACGCCAGTTGCGCCCCTTTCTGGATCGGGACTCCTTATGCACGGTCACTCATGCCCTCGTTACATCTCGCCTGGACTACTGCAACGCTCTCTACATGGGGCTCCCCTTGAGGAGCACCCGGAGGCTCCAACTGGTTCAGAATGCGGCCGCGCGGGTGATTATGGGAGCGACGGGGCGCTCCCATGTAACGCCTCTCCTGCGCGAGCTGCATTGGCTCCCGTTGGTCTTCCGGGTGCGCTTTAAGGTATTGGTCCTCATCTTTAAAGCGCTCCATGGCTTAGGGCCAGGGTACTTACGAGACCGCCTGCTGCTACCGATAACCTCCCACCGGCCAATACGCTCTCACAGAGAGGGCCTCCTCAGGGTGCCGTCAGTCAAGCAATGTCGGCTGGTGGCCCCCAGGGGGAGAGCCTTCTCTGTGGGGGCACCCACCCTATGGAATGAGCTACCTCCTGGAATAAGACTGATCCCGGACCTTCGTACCTTCCGCAAAGCCTTGAAGACTTACTTATTCCAGCAAGCCGGCCTAGCTTAAATGGTTTTAAATTGGGATTTTGAATTTTACAGACTTGGGGTTTTAAATTGGGAGGCCGATCGACTTAATATCTTTTAATTTATCTTAATTTTTGTATTGTATGTATTTTAATTCTGGCTGTCCACCGCCCTGAGTCCCTTCTGGGAGAAGGGCGGGATACAAATTAAATTATTATTATTATTATTATTATTATTATTATTATTATTATTATTCCTTCTTCTCCTAATGACTGACACAGAACATTTTTAAAAGGGAAACTCTCATTTAAAGCATTGGCATTTTTGACTTTATGGAATAATTGACCGGCATGATGTCATCTCTACAATGACAGATCCTCTAATCGGGGCAGCTGTTTGTTGAAGTGCGTGCTACTGTATGGATGCTTCTCACCTCAAGCATTAGTAAGTTGCGGGAAGTCTGTTCCAGCACTGTCTCCAAAAATCTGCTCCCATGGTTATGCACATGTTAGACTATATGAAAGGGGGGGGGGGGGGGGGGAAAGATTTAAGAAACAGTGCTTCTGCACAAAACCTCCTATTAGTGACAGCCACTTTTGCTTGAATGTCTTGGCTCCTGCTCAACAGTTTGAGGCCTCTTAATGTGTCTATTCTTTCCTGAAACCACTAGCACTGTCTTCTGTGACCACATCCTGTGACAGTAGATTACACAGATTATATTGAGTAAGAAAACGGTTTTCTTTCCAATGTATTACACACCATCTCCTGCTCCTAAAAACAGACCACATACATTTTTCTTCTGAATGTTTTGAAAGCATTCCTAGCATTCGGATGTAATACTCCACATTGATTAGTCTCTTTAATTCCCAGAGTTGTTCAGCAACATCTGGAGAGCCATTAAGATGCCCATTCTACTTGTTAGGACAGAATGTGTCACTCATTTGTTGATAATCAAGCTGGGAGGTTCCTAGAATTAACAACCAGAAAACCTCTGTCCTTGATTAACCCCCCTTTTTTTTGTGGAAGGAAAGAAAGTGAAACTAGATTTTTTTGTGGCCTGTCATGGTTATTTCAGAGAAAAATAATAAACATTCCAGAATACCCCATCTCAACTACTATGTTCATATTATGTGCACTTCTACTTTTACTTTACTTTACATGCTTCCTCTTTCTCCTCCTATGCTTAATCTTACAAGCTGACTGTTATATTATCTAACATGCATGTTCTGTAGAGATGCTCACCAAGAAACAGTTTTTGAAACCATCCAATTTGACTAGTATTATAGCTATTCATTATGCTGCAGTTGTTTTCCCCCCCAAATACTGCATTTCTAAAGGTGATACGTTTTCAGTGTAAATGGATAATTGTGGGAATATTTTTGTTCCCACGCTGCAAAATTGGGAACAGCTCAGATGTTTGTTTTGAGAGTCATCCACTGTTGAATGACGTGAGGTATATGTGTATCTACAAACCAACAGTTAGATTTGTTTTTATATAAAAGCTTACTTGTTGTATATAGCTTTTAGGTTCCTTCCTAGTTCTTGGTGTCACCACAACACTCCACATATACAATTACCTTCTTACATAAGAGAAGAACAGTATTTAAGCCATTCTTCTTCAACCTGGTACTTCTGCAAGCTTGTGCTAGTGTGGAGGGAGGAGCGATAATTATAATTTCCAAATAATTCCAGTGCCAGTGAACAAGGTGTAGAGCAACACAAATGGTCATGAATGTATTATAGTAGTCATTTTATATAGGTCT
Organism: Ptyas mucosa; assembly: GCA_012654045.1. NCBI lineage: Eukaryota > Metazoa > Chordata > Lepidosauria > Squamata > Colubridae > Ptyas > Ptyas mucosa. Next base: position 30,213,039 of record WNWU01000006.1, on the reverse strand, counting down.
ATTTTCCATTTAATATATTTGTTTGAACTCTAGTAGTTTTTCACAAATCATGTTACCCAAAGCCTTCATCTACATTCCAGCGACATACGTTATTTCAGGAGTGTCAAACTGGATTTCTTCAAGGGCCGGATTAGCACTGTAGTTGTCCTCCACAGGCTGGTCCAGGGGGGGTAGGGAGACAGGGCGGATGGCAGACGGGACAGACGCCTCCTGCATTCTGCTGGCCAAAACAGGGGTAGGGGGTGCACGCAGCCCTCCTGTGCCCCATTTTCTCTGGCAGAGGCACCACAGGCAGGTCTTTTGCTATTTCCAGGCTGGCCCCGTGGGCCAGGTCTAAGCACCCCACAGACCGTATCTGGCCCACAGGCCTTGAGTTTGACACCCTGTGTTATTTCTTTGTACATGGCTAGGTAGTAATTGCCATGAAAGATATGAGCTAGCATTTTCTTTAATATTTCTTCTAGATATTTTTGACCGTCTGCCTAATTATCTCATGCGATCTTATTTCTTGAGTTACGGGTAACCCTTAACTCAGGGGTCTCCAACCCCTGGTCCATGAACCAGCACTGGGCCACAGCATGCCAGAAACCAGGCCGTGCAAACAAGCAAAGCCCCATTCATGGGATGCAGGCAGCACACTAAACCATGCTCCTTCCGTTCTGAAGAAAAACCTCTCTCCATGGAACCGGTCTGTGGTACCAAAAGGTTGGGAGCCGCTGCCCTTAATTTATAACCATTTGTTTAGTGATTCAGTTTGAAATTACAAAAAATGTCTGACTTATGACTAGTTCTCAGACTTATGACAATTGCAGCATTGCCACGGTCCTATAATCATAATTTGGGCTCCAAGTGGGGTGACTGCATCTTCCTGGGGTTTTGCAAATTTTCATCCAAACCAAACAGTAAGCTGAAAAATACGATTTGAAATCAGATAAACCCAATCTTCCTCTTTCCTTTGTATCTCGTGACACCAATATTTAACTCCTGTTTTTTTCCATGCCACACAAATTTAGATTTATCCTTTGGTCACTACAGTGTTTAAATGGTGCATCAGTCTGAAACAAAAATACCATTTTAGGCAAGGCATTCTTTTTTATCATGCAAATTCTCCCCAGCAAGGACCAACTCTCTTCTTAACCTATCTTCTTAAACTTCATTTCATATTCTTAACATAGTTATTTTGAAATAACTTATAGTTCATATTTGTCAGTGTTGCCCTGATATTTCATTTTCTGCTCAATTTTAAAATCCATTAAATTCATCAGTTCTGTTTGATTTTCTATTATCACATTTTTGCTAACATCTTCATCTTCTGTTTATTAATCTTGAGATTTGATAATGTATCAAATTCTTTTAATTTGCTGATTAATATTTCAATTCTCTTTAAAGGATCTTCCAGTCCAATATCAAGTCATCTGCGAAAGCCATTATGTTTCTTTTTTAAACTTTACTCCCACAATCTTATATTGTCTTCTATCTCTATTCAGTATTTCAAGAACAGCAGCAGCAGCAGCAGCAACAAAAGCAGTGGGCATCCCTGTATAGTTCCTTTTTTTAATCACAAAGGATTTTGTTAGATTTTCATTAACAATTATTTGTGCTTTTTGGAAAGTATAGATCGACCTCACCCATGTTATAAAAAGTTTTCCAAAATTCATATCTTCCAAAACTTTGAAGAAGAAAGCGCAGTTCAAATTGTCAAGGCCCTTTTTGCCTGTAAAAAATCAACGTGGCTTATTTTTCATTATGTTACCCTGAATATTCCAAAATATCCAACAGATGTCTGATGTTACCCTTTAACTTTTAGATTAAAAGCCCATTTCGATCCTCATGAATAAATTATTGCAAAATTATTTTCTTTTCTTTTTTTCTTTTTTTCTTGAATTAAAAACATACACTCACAGAAAAACAAAAAGACACATACAGGTGCAAATAAAACAATACACAACATATACAACATTTAAACATTATATCTTATTTCTTAAGACAGTACATCAATAAATTGCATTTCTCACTATATTTTCCCACGTCTCGTCTTATATAATGATATTTTTTAAGGTTTTGTTGTAACTCTATGGTATCTCGTTGGTACACGATTTGGTTCAAATTTTTTGGGATTATCTTTTTATTTGGTTTTCCTTTTCTCCAGCCATTGATACTACTTTTGCCAAACCAGGTAGTATTCAGATTCTTCCTTTTCTTGGATTTCTTTAGTGAGTTTGTCCATCTCAGCACATTCCATTACTTTCGATATTATTTTATCTTGTGTTGGGATTTCTTCCGATTTCCAATTTTGTGCAAAAGTGATTCTTGCTGCGGTCAGAATATGTGAAATTAAATATGTTATTTCTTTGTCATAGTTATTTGTGAATATACCTAATAAATATGTTTCCAGTTTTAATGGTATTTTTTGTGCTGTTATTTCTTCCAGTTGGGTTTTGATTTTATTCCAAAATTGTTTTGCTTTTGGGCATAACCACCACGTCGTAGTATGTCCCTTTTTGTATCTTGCATTTCCAACAAAGTGGGGAAGTGTTGGGGAACATTTTTGAAATCCGTGCTGGGGGAAGATGCCATCTGTAAAACATTTTATAGGCATTTTCTTTGTATGATACTGATAATGTCAATTTACTGTTAACCTTCCATAGTTTTTCCCATTTGCTTTGTTCGATGCTATAATCTATCAACTAGAATCATCCATAGTTAAAAACAAATCTTGTCCCTTTTTAGGTATTACTGCTAAATTAGTCTCTTTCCAACTCTTTGGCATCTTTATTATGTTTTGAGAAGTTGTAAAAGCTCGTCCCCAAAACATTTATAATTTAAAAACCTGATAATTCATTTGGTCCAGGTACCTTGCCTAGTTTAATCTTTTTTAGAGCTTCACAATCTTCCCTTATTGATATAGGTCCATTCATAATCTGTCTCATTTCCTCTATAATCCTTGGTAAAATTTGTTCCTTTAAATATTCATCTATTTTCCCTAGAGAGATGTCATTTCCTTTATTCAGGTTGGAATAATATTGATGAAACACTTAGTGTAAGGCTGCATTACCCATTAATACAGTATCTGCCTCTTGTAACTTCAATTTTTTCTTTTTGTTTTCTTTTCATACTTTGCATGTCACTCCCCTGGTTTATTTGCAAACTCTTTTTTGTTTTGTTTTGCATAATTCATTTTGCTGAAAGGACTTTATTTTAGTCAACAGTTCCAAGAAGGTTCCACACTCATTTGCACTATTCAGGTGGCCCTGACAACACGGATAAACTCTCTAAAAGAATGCAAACGACCAGCTGTCTGCAAGGAGTATAAATCCTTCCATTCCCCACCATCCAGTCAGAGCTGAAGAAGCTTCTTGGATGAGAAGCGAAATGTCTTCAGAGGAAAACCAGGAACTCCAGTTGTCTTTTGAAAAAAACACCTTTGGGACAACCATGAACTAAGAATCTCCATAGACAACATTTCCTTTAGTCTCCATCTAAAAGAACTAAAAAAAAATTTTTTATAAACAAAATTCACAGGATTGTGATCTGAAAAAGTCTTTGGTAATATCTCTCCTTTAGAAATCTTAGTAGATAATTTTCTTGAAATCTGAATCACGTCTATTCTTGAAAAGGATCTGTGTCATTCAGAAAAGTAGGTGTATTCTCTTAAATTGCCATTTTTCTATCTCCATACATCAACAGCCTTATATTGTCCATCAAATCAAAGAAAATGTTTGGCAATTTCCCTTGAGTGGTTTTATTTATTTACATCCCCTCTTTATTATTTTTTATAAATAAGGTGGCAAATGTGCACAGTACCCATTCTACCTCCTGTTTTCAACACAACAACCCTGTGTGGGAGGTTGGACTGAGATACAATAACTGGCGGAAAATCACCTAACTGGCTCTCATACTTAGAGTAAGGCGGGACTTACTGTCTCCTGGTTTCTAGCCTGGTGACTTAACCACTAGATCAAACTGGCTAGATTTTTCTCAGAACTTATCTCCAGTTGTAGGGAGATTATTCCATTCCATTGTCCCATTAAACACTAAATTTCATGCTGAAACTTTTCTAACTCCAGGGACAAGCTGTAGCTTGGGTTGTGGTGGGACCGGGTGTCTTACTGATTTGTTTTGAGTTTGAATGAAACCACAATGGATAATCTTGAAAGAATCACAATGTAAGCTATAGTTGAATTTTATGCAAATTAGTGATTCCACAGACACCCGTATGCTGAGCTTCCATTTTACCAACCCGTTCCAAAATTTTTAAATACCTTTTCCAGTTGTCTTCTTTCTTATTTGCCTTTGACATATTTGCTTGACCTGCTGAGATATCAAGCAGCTGTGGAAGACATATAACCTTTTGAAAGGGATAAAAACATTACGTGCGGTATGTTGCCTCTGGAGTTGAATTTCTTTGATGGTCAGTATTTGATTATCGTTTCATTTTAAGACAGTGTTTAAAATAATATGTGGGGATTTTTGCCTGTTTTATTAGAAACATTCAAAGTAACAGAATCTGATATGGGTGCGCTTGTGTATATCCAATTCTGTTTGCCTTTAGCAAACACCTTGTTACTCACCAGGTAATTTCTCATTACATTACTGGCCACGGAAATGGAGAAATTTGCTATTTAAGAACTGCAGAGGCACTCTTGTACCTTCACAACTTTGCTTAACTTACTTGCACTAGTCTAATAAAGGTAATCCTCAACTTACAACCATTTGTTTAATGACTATTTAAAGTTAAAACAGCACCAAAACCATTTAGACTGTCACAGTATCCCCATGGCCACATAATCAGAATTCAGGTGCTTGGCAATCGGTATGTATTTATGACAACTATAGCATCTTGGGGGTCAGGTAATTGCCCTGTGTGACCTTCCCAGCTGGCTTTTGTCAAGCAAAGTCAAGGGGGTGGGGGGCGAGGGGGGAAGCTGGATTTGCTTAACAGTTGTGTTCTTCACTTAATAACTGCAGTGATTCACTTAACAACCATGTCAAAAAAAGGTCATGGAATTAAGCTCAACTCATTTAACAACCAATTTACCTAGTCAAAATTCTGGTGCCAATTGTGATAATAAGTCAAGGATTATCTGTCATAAGAGCTCTTTAGGCAAACCTGAGCCTAGTGGTACAGTAGACTAATGCACTGCGATTAACATTCAGCTGCCTGCAATTATTGCAAGTTCTAATCTCACCAGGCTCAAGGTTCCATCCTTTCTAAGGTAGGTAAAATGAGGATCCAGATTGTGGGGGCAATAAGCTGACTTTGTATAAATATACAAAAGTATGAAGGCTATTGCTTAACGCATTGTAAGCCGCCCTGAATCTCCGGAGAAGGGCGGCATATAAATCAAATTAAAAACAAAACAAAACAAAAACCAAGTTATTTTTTAAAAGCCAAATTCAGTCTTTTATTTCATTTGACACTGGTTTCAATTTGAGTTAAGAGGTTTGGCTTTTTAATGTAATTTGTGTGGAATCCAGCCCAACACCCACAGCTCTCTCTTTGTGTATTATCCTAAAGTATTTTAAGGAACAAAAGGAACTCAAGGTTGAATCATGATCTGAACATTGGACTACTGAATCCAATGCTAACCGCTGCCACAGCATGAAATATTACATCTAGAACAACACAGAGATTTTAAAAACCCACAGAACAAACGAGCAAATGATTAAATGCCAAAGACAAAAATCTCTCCCTGAGCAGTTAAGGTAGTATTGCAATATAAGACGCTAGCCCAAAAGCTTTTTCATAGATTAATATATTTTTTAGCCCCAAACATCTGGAGGAATGAACAAATTCTTCTGTGAAATTCCAGATGTGCAGTATTTTATAGACACAGTTTAGAGATTAGCTGGCTCCATTCTTTTTCTTGTGGTCACTCATGGACAGTTGGGGAAGCACATGTGGGAACATGACAGGCAGTTAAATAATTCATTGAGAAAATACACAGTTTAAAAGATTACAGATTAGCGGATTACAGATTACAGAGGAAGAAACCCTATATTGTTGTGTCACTTTTTTTCTGCAAAATAGCATATAAGGAAGATAAACTCTTGTATGCTGCAACCACAATCCATCTGCTGTTAACATGCACAACAATTTTTTGGGGGAACTTCAGCAGAATGTTGGAAATGTGAGGCAGCCAGGGGTACATTTTACCACCAATGGTGGACATGTTTACAAACCCAAAGCTATTGGAGTAAGATAAAGGATTGGCTCATGGAGATTACAGGAGTTAGCTTTCAACTGAGACCAGAGGTCTACTTATTAGGAATAAATCCTGGGGGTATAAGGAAAATAGACTAGTACCTTTTTATACATATTACCACTGCGGCTAGAATTGCATATGCACAATTTTGGAAAGGGAAAGAAGTACTATCGGACCAGATGATTATTAAAAAAAAATTGTGATGTGCAGAATGTAATAGATTAACATATATTCTTAAAGACAGACAAGAATCAACTTTCAATCAAAGCTGGGATAAATGGTACAAATGGATAGAAGTAAAAATGCCATGAGGTAAAGAGGTAGATGTTAGGAAAGCAGATAGCATAGATTTGTTGATACTAAGCTAAACATATATAAGGTAATACTAGATGTAAGAAGATTAACAAGGGTAAGATGCAATGTGGAAAATTTAATCGAAGATGGAGTATGATGGTATGTAATGTTACTTAGGAACTGTAAGTATAAGGGGGCTGAATCAATCCTAGTTGTATGTATGTGATTTTGTTTTGTTATCGTCTTCTTTTTGTCTTTTTTTGTATTCAGTTTATAATAAAAATTTTTTAAAAAACATTTTTTTTTTGAATTTCGGTTAGAGGGGTTGTCTCCCTCCATTCCCCTTTTCTAGTTCTTTGGGTGGAAAGGAGAAATTGCTATTTAAAGATATTACTGATCTGTGTTTTTTCCACCTCTATTGAATTGCTTTCATGAATAAACTACTTGAGTAAATTTGGTACAATCAAATACTGGTTAGACTACTTAGCTTATGAAGCTGTCTTTACCATCCACCCACGGGGTCTGTAATTTAAAATATATTTTCCTCAATTATTAGAATGCAAATGATGCCTTGGTTTTCAGTACAATAGTTAAAACAGAGTACTTTTCAACCTAAATTTGGTCATAAAAACCAGCCTTTTATATTCCCAATGACTTACCTGGCTACCCTACAATTAGACATGTAGAAATGAATATTGCAGGTAGCAGTTTTGGTTTTTGGTTTTTGGTTTTTGGAGGAGGATAATCATTAAAGTGGATTTACTTCAAAACGGGAAGGTATGTGTTTGGAACCTTAAGAAAATTTAAAATATAGTGATCAGGTTGCACTGTTGACTAATTTACTGTATTCATTCATTCAGGTCATTCATAGTGTAACTTTTAAAAATTTAATAAAACAAGAGAAAAACCACAGAAATCCAATGTGTCGATATTATCAGGAAATAGAAAACAGCCTCCTTGTATTAAATAAGTGAAATACTTATATTTCAAAATTGCATTTTTGTCTACAGTAGCATAATTTTTCTTTTGGATCTAATTTTATTTTTTTGTGCTAAAACACTGTTTAAAAGTTTCTCTGCTTCATGTCTGAGGAACTGCAAAGTATCCCAGGGGTTCCATAGCACAAGCATTCAATATTTCTTCAGTTCTCAGGTTTTGTTGGATAAAGTTTTTGATCAAAATATGTAAAGTTAAAGTGTCCTGCTATAACATTTTCCATTTGACTTAATGGAAACCTTTGCATATCAATGTAACCATAAGAGCTGGATAATGAAATCATGCCCAGTCATGGCCATGGATACTTTCCAACTTCAAGCAGCAAATAGCTCATCTGTGGTTTATTTGTTTTCTTGTTTAGCAAATGCAGGATGAAGGAGAAACTAACCACAAACTATACTCTTGGCTTGCATTAAGTGTGTTTATGGCTTCATTCTCTGATTAGCTCCAACTAGAAGCATACTTCTATAAACAAACCACAGAGGGTGGTTTGCTAGCCATGCTATTTGGGTGAAGAAACCAAGGGGAATAATGTAATGCTTTTACACTAATCACATTGTATGTTTAAGCCTAAATCATGGTTATTTTAACCATGTTGGTTGATATAGCCATAGTGGCCTGATTTGTAAATATTGCTAATCCATAAACGATGGCTTAAAAGCCTAAATGCTGAGAATACATATGAAGCTAAACCAAAACAAAAGAAATCACATTCCAGATGACGGATGATCTGTGACTTTCATGTAGATATGAGTATCTGTGAACGGGCAACATGTACAATGTGAAGGCAAAACACAGTAAAAACAGCCCACATTTTTATATGCATTTCTGTTCTTCAGAGCTCTGAGATGGGACAGCTTACTTGGTGGCTCTAATACGATTTCTACTCAGTTCAGAATGTATTTGCATAGTTAGCAGGACGAGAGAACCTGAGATGCAAAGCATCTTCTATTTTATTCTTTGCCAGTTTATTTATAATCATCAGCAATCCAACTATCTGTCAGTGTAACACGTAATCTTTTGGGAAACATTTGGCATCTCAGGCTCATGTTTCTTAGTTGTTGTATATACAATAACTGCAATTGCTTTTATTCTAGAAAACAGCACGGGCTTGACTGTATTCAAAATGGAGTAGAGGAAGATCTTGCAGCTTTGGTGTGGCCTGCCCTTATACATGGTTCCTGATGGATCGTTTCTGAGAGAATGAAACATTTCATCATCCTGCACTGTATGAGGCTATGGTGGAGACTGCAGTTTCTTTGTGGGTTTTCAAAGGCCACCAGACTTTGTTTTTTAGAGGGCACGATTTCCTCCCTTGCTTTCACTGACAGTGGCAATAAAAGGATGCCTGAACCCAAGTAGTAATGTCACTGGCAGTAGCCTTTCCTTTACAAGCCCTCACACACAATGTAGAACTTTTGAGCCCTCTCTTACCCTTGAAAGAGGTAAGAATCCATATTTGGTTTGAATAAGTTCTGTAAAATTGATGTCACTACAAAGGCCTTTAAATTTCAGTGTAACTATTAGTTTTATGGAGAGGTTTCATTATCACAGTTAATACATCTTATCTTTAATTTCTCAGAATATTGTAGAGTAAAGTAACTAGCCATTAAATTGTTATTCTCCGTGAATTGCTAAACTGAAATTGCTGGAGAATATCTTCTATTGCTCAACATTTTTCACTTTGTTTTGACATAATACTCTGAAGTGGTTGTGACTCCGGTAATCCTTTACTCCAGTCTAGCTGACATTTGAACACCATTATTTGACTGGAGAGACTTAAATCTTCATCCCACTCAAATCCATCTATTGTGCTCACTAATTAAAAGCTCCATGTGGTTCATCTTTGGCAGATTGTGTTTAGGAGTCTTCTAAGAGATATGAGTAACAAATGAACAAATATGATTTTAGCAAAACCACTTATATTTTCCTCTTATTATTGTAATCCACATGGCTATTAAATGTTTCTCTCGCTCTAGATGATAGATAGATGAGAGAGAGGGGGGAGGGAGGGAGGGAGGCAGGCAGGGAGGATATGATATGATTGATATGATATGATATATGACATATGTGAAAGACATTCTTTTAGTTCAATAAGAGACCAGATTTTTATTGTTACAGATCTCTGGAGGAATGTTGACCATGTTAAACAGCTGAAGTATAATATGCCAGTGTATCATTCCAGCATAATGCATCATGATCACGTAGATAGACAGATTTATGAGTTCGCAGGCATGTGTGTGTGTCTCTTTCATATTCAAAATGACAAACTGCACAATGAAATCAGCCCTGTGCTTTCCATCACTGGGCATTAAAGAATGGGCAATGTGTGAAATCTCCCCCCCCCCCCAAGAAAACAATAGAAAGATAACACACTGCAGAGCCATTCAGATATTCAAACACTGTTAGAAGAGGGCACTGGAAAGGACGTCAGCCTAGAATCTCCTGGAACATTCAACAAAGCATAAGAATGGAACATAAGAATAGTAGGAGTTGCAGAGCGCAACAAGGCCTATTTTAAAAAGCAAAGGAGGGTAATGGCATCTAGAATATACATAGTTGATTACATATGGTGTTTAACAGGAAAAAAGCATTGCAGAAGTTTTCAAAATAATAATTAAAAACATCTTCCTGCCTTCCTGCCTTCCTGCCTTCCTGCCTGCCTGTCTGCCTGCCTACCTGCCAAGAACACATGCAGTGGTCATGGGAAGAAGAAAGGCAGATCTAGGAAAAAGATAATAGAAAATTCAGGACTAACAACTGCCAGAAGTCCAAGGTAAATTTTCCTAAGAAAGATTAATGTTGCAGTTCATCTATTCTTCCACTTCCACACCTGACATCATAAACTTATCTCTGATGGGTCTGTACATGGGATCTGATTAGACAACTTAGAACTACGCCGACTTCAATCTGACCTAAACATAGTACATAAAATTATCTGTCACAATGTCCTGCCTGTCAATGACTACTTCAGCTTCAACCACAACAATACACGAGCAAATAATAGATACAAACTCAAGGTAAACCACTCCAAACTCGATTGCAGAAAATATGACTTCAGTAACAGAGTGGTCAATGCCTGGAATGCACTACCTGACTCTGTAGTTTCTTCCCCAAACCCCCAAAACTTTAACCTTAGACTGTCTACTATTGACCTCACCCCATTCCTAAGAGGTCTGTAAGGGGCGTGCATAAGTGCACCAGTGTGCCTACCATCCCTGTCCTAATATTCCTTTTTACTTACTCTTTTCATGTATTCAAATTATGTTTATACTTTTACCTGTTATCTTATATATGCTTGACAAATAAACTTATGATTATGATTGAAAGAGGTAGGACCAAAGAGATACTCAACTTGTTTCCCCACATGTAGTCATTTAAAAGACAATAAGAAGCAATTTCCGCCAAGCTTTATCAGAACAGGCAAGCAAAATGCACATGTCTGGCTCCAAGCCCCCTTAATTCTTCAACACCCTATTTTGGGTGGTTCCCAAACAATTATTTTCAGCAATCTTCCACATTTCTATAAGCTAATACTGGCAAACCAACAATGCCACTTCCATAGCCAATCGCTGTCTAAGTCTGCTTTAGCCCTTTTAGCCGTCACCTCCATTTCTAATCTTTTGCTGTTCAAGCTTTTCTTTCCCAGAGTCCTTCCTGATGGTGTTTCACTCCACCTCTAATGCCAGTGTGGCATCCGACATTGGTCCAGCTCCTCTTTCTCCTATGACAGCTTTCCTATGAGAAGCTAAACTAAACATACTCTCAGCCCTTTATCGGCAAAGTGAGTACAGCCTGTTTTATTTGGGTGTCTGCTGCAAAGATGCATGAATATGTGAAGAACCAGCGGGATGCTTTGGCAGAGAGCTGGCTCATCACAATTTTGTTTTACAGATTTTTTTTTTTATCTGTGTGGAGGAAAAAAAAGGAGGGGGGGGGAAGGGTGGAATTTGTCACATCTCTCTCACACATCTCTTTCCCCCAGAGTTAATAGATTTGGACTTGATAAATTTTGCATATTAAAATGAGCCCATTCTCTTGTGCTAATTCTATATTGTTGAGATCTTTTATGTGGCTGTCATTGGGGGGAAATCATTTGGAGAACAGAGAAGTAGAATCTAAATAAGGTACAGACATAAGTGTCACGTGATCCAGTTGTTTTTGATGCTGTATGCTTATGTGTGTGAGAGAGAAAGCTGGCTTAGCATTCAATTCTCCACCTGCAGTCTAAAGTAGCAGAGTCCAACAAAGACTTAAAACATTTCCGTATGCACAAATCCTCTCTCAAAATGGTTTTCCCCTCTTTTACCTCAGTCCAACTACTTAGCCCTATATGCAAGCGTGCGTATTCTCCTACACGCTCACGGCGAATGGATGTTTGTAGATCTTTTCTCAATTAATGTAAATTGACTCTTTGGCTAAATAAAGAAGGGTAGGTGTAATTAAAACCATCTCTCCTATTTCCACATTCTTCCCATAGCCGAAATGCTTTGAGATACTTTGTGGCTTTCCTGTACACAAAAGCCAGGACAATAGTCTGGCTGATCAAAGTATTGAACCCAGATGAGATTTGATTTAAAATGTTTCCTCAGCGATCGGCAATTCCAGAGCGCTCACTCTTTTAACTTCACTTCTCCACTGAGTCAACTGGGATTATTTTTAGGCAACACACATGCAAAAAAAGCATCTTCCTGCTTTGCAGATCAACTATTTTACAACTCCTACAAAAGTGAAAAGAATTGTCTCTTAGGAATTGGAAGAAATGATCACAGAAGACATGAAGAGTAGCTGCAAGCTGTTACTGTTTTCATCAGAATGAAAAGCACTGTTGTGCCACAAATTGTGTCCCTTTGGGGCATGCATGTGATGCATAAGAAAAAGGGGCTGGGCTTGTGCAGCAGTGCTACTGATGTCACTCTATTTTTTAAGCCTCCCCACAAAAGAGGTGTATGAATAAATAATGGAATAACAGAATAATGGAAGGGACCTTGAAGATCTTCTAATCCAACCCGCTGCTCAATCACAAAACCCTATACCAGAGATGGCTAACCTTTTTGCCGCCATGTGCCAAAAGCGGAGGGTGGGGGTAGGGATTGCGTGTGCGCGTGCCCACACCCATAATGTGCCCCGTCCCCCCCATGCATGCGTCCGTGACCCCCCCACTTTTGGCACACGATGGCATGGTGGGCCCAGTAGGCCCATTTTTTTGCCCTCCCCAGGCACCAGAGGCTTTCTAGGAGCCTGGGGAGAGCGAAAACAGCTTCTCCCCCGTCCTGGAGCCCCTCTGGAGGTCCGGAAACAGCCCATTTTCTGACTTCCGGTGGGCCCGGAAGGCCCGAAAATCAGCTGGCCAGCACGCACATGCGTGCTGGACTGAGGTACGGCAATCCTTGTGTGCCCACAGATATGGCTCCGTGTGCCACCTGTGGCACCCATGCCATAGGTTCACCATCACGGCCCTATACTATTTCAGACTAGTGATTATCCAATCTTTTCTTAAAAGCCTCCAATGATGGAGCATCCACAACTTCTGAAGGCAAGCCATTCCGCTGATTAACTGCTCTAATTATCAGGATATTTCTCCTTATTTCTAGGTTGGTTGTCTCCTTCATTCGTTTCCATCCATTGCTTCTTGTTCTGCCTTCAGGAGCTTTGGAGAATAGGTTGACCCCCTCTTCTTTGTGGCAGCCCAGTAGTGGGTTGCCCCCGGTTAGGACCGGTTCACAAGAACCAGTAGTAAAACCGGCGGAAGGTCCTGCCCCCGTGGTGGGTTCCTTCCGGTTCAGCCCGGTTCTCCCGAGCCGGTAGCGGTGACAATATGATGTCACTGAACCGGTTCTGGCCCCCCACCCCCCACCCCCCGCATTATTCTTACCTTTTATTTGGCCCCACCCCCAATCTATTCCTGCCTCCTGAGTCCCAGCTGATGGATAGAGGGGAAAAAACTGTTTAAAGTCTTGCCGTGGGGCTTCAAAGGGCCGCCCTACAGCTGATCAGTGTTAAAAGAAAACAAATGAGTAGACCGGTGCCTGCAAAAATACATGGGTAGATCGGTACAGCTCTGCAAGCAGTTAAAAGCCTGGTAGACCAGTACCTCTGCTAAATCCTAAAGAATTGTCCCATGACCATCAAGCCACGCCCACAAAATAAGCCATGCCCACAGAACCGGTAGTAAAAAAATGTAGAACTCATCCCTGCCCTGCCCCCCGCCCCTGATGTCGTCATTGGCGATCTGCGCATGCGCAGAAGCTTCTGCGTGATCCCACTGTGAACTGGTAGTAAAGGTAAGTAGAACCCACCCCTGGGGCAGCCCCTTAGATACTGGAACTCTCCTATCATGTCACCCCAGTCCTTCTTTTCACTAGACTATACATACCCAATTCTAATAATGTCTAGGTTTGATGTGTTCTAGTTTGCTTGACTACAAGGCCTAGATAGTTTCCTCCTTTGCGCCCTTTTCTATACTATATATATATACTGGAGCTGGCATAATAAAGGCACTATGAGGATTTGGACTTGAGAGTATTGTTTATGGTCAACTTTTCTGTCCTCATTTCTCACAGTGCCAGATGCTGATAGTAAGACCATGCTGAAGTGCCTAATTGAGAAAAACAGATTATTCTGTGTCATGGAATTTGTGGTTTGCTTGGAGACCTATAGCATAAAGTTCTTAAAAGAATCAAAACACAGGGAATGAAGCCTTTTTAAACACTTTCGTATCATTGCAATATGCCTGAACCATAGAGATTTTAAGGATCTTACATAAAATCTTAAAAGATCGCAATATATGAGTGACATTTCAGTGATGTTAAACTTTTCATTTTGCGGAGCCTAAGGGGAAAATCATGGGAATCTATGGAATACCCTACCCTGTGAGCAGTTCTTTCTTGACTTTTGCTCTATGCAATATAACCGCTATGAAAATGAGAATCGTATTGCTTTTGTTGATTTATTGTGCAAAACCTTGTTTACTTTGCACATAATCTTTCCCTTTGGATTCTTGGAAACAACTGTTTCCCAACCCTTTTCAAGGTGCATCAGAACACGGTTAGCATTCAACAGAAATGTAATTAGCAAGGAGCAGGCAGTAGCTTATTGCAAGATATATTGAACTGAAGCCGCCATTTCCCCCCCTATGGAGACTTGCATGTTTAAATTGGGTATAAGTGAATATTGCCAGGAATGTTTCCTTCGAAAGCTTAATCTTGTTTTCTAATGTGGCAGCACATTTTGACCTATTTATCAGTAAGAATGAGCCAGGCTAAAACTAATGAGCAGATTATTTTAAGTCTGTGGAAAAACTGCAAATAGCAATAAATAAAAATGGCATTTCTGCGACAATTACATTATGGCCAAAAAGAAGTATTGTGCAAGAACAAGTGAACCAATGGACACTTATTAATAACTGAACAATTTGTACACTTCTTATTGTGCTCTGCTATTTCTCAACTATGTTCGCAAAGAAGATGGAGACATGGCCTTCTTTTTAAATGGGAAGATATTTATGTTTCAATTTTGTATGTCACTCAATTTTAGTTTCTGCTTCCAAACAATGTTACAGGCAGATTTCTTTTAGTAAAGTCGGTTTTTGAACTTAGTTATTGGTAACGTCATGGCTAAATCTGTGTAATTTGGGAGCAATGTTGACTGAAGTGGTTTGTTCTGGCTTCTTGGGTGCATTTTTGTTTTTGTTTTTACTTTCCAATCTAGCCTTCAGCTTTTATAGTCTCTGCAGAAATCCAATCCATGTACTAACTAGCCCCAATTCTGCTTAGTTTTGAACCTAGGCATCTGTTAACTGCTAAGTTGCTATTAGTATTCATGTTCAAAAACTAACTTAGTCTAATAAGGGTTCCAAATCGATGTACAGTTGCTTAGCTCTGTTTTAATGCAAAAGAAAAGCAAGAATGTCTGTCTGTACTCTTTCATATTTCTATAAATAAAAAAGTCAAATCCCTGCAGCAGAGATGGTACCTGCTTGCCTTACTTTGGGAGGCTCCAGAATTGGTCCTGTTCTGTGTTGTAGTTGAACCAGTTTCTCTTGCTGAAGGAACATAAAGACAGATCCCTGGTGATTGTAGATCATAGGCAAGTTCCTTATAGGAAAGAATCAATCTTTCAGAACCTGGCCTCAAGTCATTTGAGCTTTATAGATCCAAGCTAACACTCCAAACTAGCTTGGAAATAAATGACCTGTTCTATAGTTAGTTCACGTTGAGTGATGTATGGTCACTGAAGTACACACTTGGTAGTAGCGGCTAATGTCTGGGAATTTTATTCATAGGAAGCATCATACAAAATGCATGAAAGAAATCTAAGCAAAAGATAATTTGGCCTGAATCGCTGTGGCTTGATTAGTGATATGCTAATTTTAAAAAAAAGACACCGCAAAATGAACCAACAAAAAGCAATCATCCATATTTTATTGCCAGTGGTCTCTTTCTTACATTTGTGAAAATTTGCAGCTTTATTTGTATATGGCCAAATGCAGGGGGAAGAAATCTTTTCAATGAGATACGACAGATATTAGCAGATTTTTGTACTGCTGTTTTATTGAGAGATAGCTGTTCCTGATTCCTTGATGGTGAATAATTGGCTATGTTTTAGAATGTTAGCTAAACACCGCGATTCAAAATAAAGTGGAATGGATAGAATTATAGCTAAGGAGCAGACAATACCAACACATTTAATTAAACACATTCAGTATTTTTAAAAGTAGTAGTAGTTTATTTAGAAGAAAAAGATCAAGCAGATTGCAAGCCTTGCTTTTTTAAAAAAAACCCTGTCTTAAGCAAACTCCCCAAACAGCCATTTGCAGAAATCCCATCTCCCCAATTGCTTCAGTAAAGCAGGAAGTGCTACTTAATGTTAATATTTGCCAAAACCTGCTCAGAAAACATTGCAAGGTTTCTAAGTGTATTTTAAATAGGGATAGTGGCAGGGGTGAAATCCAGCAGGTTCTGACAGGTTCTGGAGAACCGGTAGTGGAAATTTTGAGTAGTTCATAGAACCTGCAAATACCACCTCTGGCCGGCCCCAAAGTGGGGTGGCAATGGAGATTTTGCAGTATCCTTTCCCTGCCATGCCCACCAAGCCACGCCCACCAAGCGACACCATGCCCACAAAACCCTTAGTAAAAAGATTTGAATTTCACTGGATAGTGGTACTATTCTTATAGCATGAATGACAGAAACACCATCTCTTTTAGTTAATAGATTCACCACTGGACTTCAGCACATATAGCCAAGAACCGCAGTAGCATTTTTATAGTCTTCCAGATGCTGCAATGTGGACTTGGAGACACATCTCCTTTCTCATTTTTTTCCCTTCAAAGTACAATAAGTTTTTTTTTAAATAATCATCATGGCATATCCTCCTCCTCCTATCCCCAGAGGTGAAGTTGGCACTCACTACACTCTTGTTCAGAAAGGCTGTCAAAGTTCTTATGTTGGAAAAAAACTGAAGAACAATCATGGTTCAACATATTTACAAAGTCATGACTGACTACTTAGAAACCCTTTCATGTACCTGGAAATTCTGTGTAGGAATTTATACAGATATTTATTGAGTCAATAAATGTCTTTGTGTCTTTAGTGGAAAAAACAGTCATACTATCACAGGATTACATTCTGAGTCATGAAATATTCATAGCAATTGGCTATAAATAGCAAATTCCACAAGACAAATTTGTGAAAATGTTGGACTATGTTCAATCTATGTCAATTAAGCCCCATTTATCTACCCAACCTATTTTATTTTATTTAGTGTATGGCAAATACATGGACTTATAGTAGTTCAAATGTTAATGTCCAGTCCACCCAGCCATTCAAGGACAGGGTGGTCTATGTTAAAAAAATCAGACACTGGGCTGAAGTAATCTCTTGATGGACATTCAGACAAAATGTGATGGATATTTTGTCGAGGAGCACCAAAGTCACACTGAGGAGTAGAGACAAGATGCCACTTAAACAATGAGTCCTGGCAGACACCGTGTTGGGTACGGATCCTGTTCAGAGTTGATCAATGCTGGTGAGGAAGGTCAAAACCTGGCACCTTTTGTGAAGGGTCATCTATGTAACTGCCTGTATCTGGGCGTTCAGCAGCCCATTTGGCTTTCCACTGTGTTTTGATGTCAAAGTTGTTAGACAGCTGTTGAGCGAGTGCCAGAGAGGGCTTCCTGGATTTAAGCCTGCCAGTTGATAGGTGAGGAAGATCAGCATGCACAAGAAGAAGTGGGTTTCTCATAATTTTGTTGTACTCCTTCACTAAGGCTTCCTGCCTTCGTAGAGCTGGTGGTACAATGTGGCTCAAGACAGCGAGTAGGAGCAGATTTTACACAACCACTTATGATCCTTATTGTATCATTTAGTCTAGTATCAATCTTGCTAGTGCGGCAGCTATTAAGCCAAACAGAGGCGCAGTATTCAGCCGTGGAATAGACCAACCCTAGTGCTGATATTCTGAGAGTAGAGGCTGAGGCTCCCCATCTTGATCCTCTTAATTTCTGGAGTAAGTTGTTCTTGGTATTGATCTTAGTGGACATATTCTCAAGGTGTTTCTTATAGGAGAGAGTCCAATCCAAAGTTGCTCTGAGGTATTTGGGGTGAGGATCATAAGGGAGTAGGTTGTTATTCAAGTAGGCCTTTGGGGGTGGCATTGGCGAGTTTGTTGTTGAGATGGAAACAGGTAGTCACTGTTTTGCTGATACTGGGTCTGAGTCTCCAGTCAGCAAAGAATTTTCCCAGGGACGTCAGAGTGGAGGCAGTCCAATACTTCCAAGTTTTTATCTTGACCTGCTAGGGCCGGGTCATCTGCATATCCAAATTTACATCTCCTTGTAGCTGGTATATTTGAGATATAAAGATTGAACAGTGTGTGTGCCAGTATAGAACCTTGTGGAAGACCGTTGTTGAGTCTTCTTAACTTGCTAACATTGTTCCCCATAATGATCTGATGGGATCTATAGCTGAGCATGTTGTTTATTAGGTGATAGAGGGTTTTACAGGGGATGATGTGACTCAGTTTGTAAAGCAGAGCCTTCTTCCACATGGTATCATATGCTGCAGTAAGGTCGATGAACACAACTGTGATTTTTAAGCCTCGCTGAAAACCAGCTTCGATATGTCCAGTTAGGCTCAGCACCTGATCAACACAACTGCGATTATGACGAAAGCTGGCATGTTCCACGGGCAGAAATGTATTATTGTGGGTCCAATTCTGTTTATGATAAGTTTCTCCAAAAATTTGTAACAAGAATTCAGAAGGGCAATGGGGCAGTAGCTTTCTACTCTGTCTTGTGGTTCTAATGAATTAGGTTCCAACCTAATGAAGAAATTGGAACAAATCCGCCAAACCTTCTTTTCTAAACAGAGGCCAAAGCGCTTTTGAGAAGAAAAATGTTGTCATGACTATGAACTGAAAAATAAAATGCTGATTTTTTAAAAACTTTTGAGCGAAAAGAAGAATTTTAAGCTACATGGCAAACGATACTTGGTCTGCAAAGTTATCTTACTTTAGAGCGGGTGTCAGCAACCTGTGGCTCCGGAGCGGCATGCGGCTTTTTCGTCCCCCTGCCATGGCTCCCTGACGGCTGGCTGGCCCTGCCCCTCACTCTCCCCTCCCAGTCATTCCTTGGGTGGCCTGAGAAGGTAAGGGCAAAGTCGGGGATGGACTCGCTCCATATTCCAGAGCGGGAGGGAAGAGCCCTTGTATTTGCCTCTCATCTCGCAGGAGCTTCTTCTGGCTTTTATTGGTGCTGCGTGCACCTCGGTCGCTCAGGGAGACACACAAATTCATCTCCACCCTGAGACACTGGCCCGGCCCGGCTGTGGCCAATGCTCCACATTGTAATGGGCTCCAGGAGGAGGAAGGGATGCCATTTCCTCCATTGTGAAGCGCACTAAATTTTAGTGTGCTGCACAAGGTGTTGCAAAAGCAACGAGCAGGCCATGGAGGCAATGAGAGCATGAGAGAGGGAAAAGAGGGAAACAAATGAGAGAGAGAAGGGGAGAGAAAGAAAAAAAGGAAGGAAGGAAGGAGGGAGGGAGGGAGGGAAAGGGAGAGGAAAAAGAAAAACAAGAGAGAGAGGGAAGGAGGGAGAGAGAGAGAGAGAGAGAGACCCATTTTCCACAGAAAACACAGGGAGCCACAAAACCCATGTGACTGGGTGGGAATGATGTTGAATTGGCCACGCCCACCCAGGTTTTGTGGCTCCCAGTGTTTTCTTTTCTGTGGGAAACGGGTCCAAATAGCTCTTGGAGTGTTTAAGGTTGCAGACCCCTGCTCTAGAGGATGATTGTGACAATTTAAAAAGGGTAAATTCTGGCATGTAAAGCAAAGCTCAAAATGTCTTTGTCTTGTTCAGCCAAAATTAATGCTGTGAGAGAAAAGTTAAGATTTCGACTGGAAAACGACAGAGGACAATATGGACATGTTCCCAAATATTGTTGCAACAAACAACAGTGAGGTCATGCCACAAACTGCTGAGCATCTTGAAGAATTGGAAAAGAAAATTCAGCACTGTTTTCTAAATATATCTGCTGAAAAGTGGTTGAAAAATCCCTTTATGAAGCAAAATCAAACCAATTCCATCTTAGTCTCACACGATTGAAGGAATGAGTGGATATACCCTTACCCAACAACCTCAGCTTGAAATTTAATTGGAATTTTTTATTATTATTATTATTATTATTATTATTATTATTATTATTAATAATAATAATAATAATAATAAAATTTATATGCCGCCCTATCTCCGAGGACTCAGGGCGGCTCACAACAATAAAACAACCAGTTAAAATTATAAAATACATAATGTACATACATAATTTATATTAAAACCCCCCAAATCTAAAAACCCTCTCAGTCCAGGCTGAGCGATGTGAAGAACCATATTTTTAATTCATGGTGGAAGGTGCGAAGGTCAAGAGCCAACTAGAGCCCCAGGGGGAGTTGATTCCAGAGGGTGGGCGCACTCACAGAGAAAGCTCTACCCGTAGGGGTCGCCAGCCGACACTGTCTAGTTGATGGCACCCGGAACAGGCCCTCCATGTGAGAACGCACCAGCGATGGGCAGCTGTTACTGGCAGCAGATGGTCCGCCAAATATCCTGGGCCTAAGCCATATAGGGCTTTACAGGTCATCACCAGCACCTTGAATCTCACCTGGAGGGCAACCGGCAACCAATGCAAGTCGCGCAGGAGGGGTGTAACATGGGAGTATCAGGACTCTCCCATCACAACCCGCGCGGCTGCATCCTGTACCAGTTGAAGCCTCCGAGCGGTCCTCAAGGGCAGCCCCATGTAGAGAGCATTACAGTAGTCAACGTGGGAGGTAACTAGCGCATGAGTAACTGCATGGGAAAAGTTTATGGGAAATTTTATGGGAAAAGTTCTTGATAATTTTTGGATAAAGGTGAAGAATGAATACTCTCTAATATCAAAAAAGGCTCTGGTAATTCTCATGCCATTTTCAACAGATTATCTGTGCAATTTACGCAGATAATATGTTATGACACATATGCATAAATACTGAGAAAAGCGATAGATTGCAGATGGTTGAGGAACAAAATGCCACTGTGTATCTACAATATTCCTCCTAATATCAAAAGACCTTATAAATCAAATTAAGCCCTAGTATTCCTCAATCTAATTTTTTTTAAAAAAACAATCATGATAAATGTCTCTGTGTTTAGTTGTTTCACATTATTTAAAATTAGAAGTACACTGGTAATGTGGTAAATATAGTAATTAAAACAATTTGAGAGCTGCCAATTTTTCCTCTCATTTTTTACTGAAGTTGTACTGCCACAAAGATTTTCTGAAAATAAATACTTTCTGTACTCTTAAGAGTCTCACGGATTCCATTTCATCCAGCAATTCAATTTATAGCTCCAGTATGCATTCTTGATGGGGAGAAACAAGGTCAGACTCAACCCCTCCAAGACCGAGTGGCTGTGGCTTCCAGCGTCCCGGTATAGTCAGCTGGTACCATCACTGACAATTGGGGATGAGACCTTACTTTCCACAGAGAGGGCTCGCAACTTGGGTGTCCTCCTGGATTCACGGCTATCTTTAGAAGAGCACATGACGGCCGTGGCCATGGGGGCCTTTTATCAGGTTCGCCTGATCCGCCAGTTGCGTCCCTTTCTGGATCGGGACGTCTTGCGCACAGTCACTCATGCCCTAGTCACCTCCCGTATGGACTACTGTAATGCTCTCCACATGGGGCTCCCCTTGAAGAGCACCCGGAGGCTCCAGCTGGTCCAGAATGTAGCCGCGCGGGTGATTATGGGCACAACTCGTTGCGCCCATGTAACACCTCTCCTGCGTGAGCTACACTGGCTCCCAGTGCGATTCAAGGTGTTAGTCATCACCTTTAAAGCGCTCCATGGCTTAGGACCTGGGTACCTACGAGACCGTCTTCTGCCACCAATAGCCTCCCACCGACCAGTTCGTTCTCTCAGGGAGGGACTACTCAGGGTACCGTCAGTCAAACTATGTCGACTGGCGACTCCCAGGGGGAGGGCCTTCTCTGTGAGGGCTCCAACCCTTTGGAATGAACTGCCCCCGGAAATACGGAACATCCCTGATCTCCGTGCTTTCCGCTGTGCCCTCAAGACCCTGATGTTCCAACAGGCGGGGCTAAACATATGAACATGTGAATGATTTTTTAAAATGTTATCTAATTCTGGGTTTTATTTAATTGACCAAACTAAGTAATAATTTTAATTAGCAATTTTATGATATTTATATGTCTATATTCTTCTTGGTTGTACACCGCCTTGAGTCCTATGGGAGAAAGGCGGTATAGAAATATAATTAATACAATAAATAAATAAATAAATAAATATTTGTAAAAACTGGAAAAGAGCATTATAGGGAATCGTCAGAAAAGATGGAGGACTACTGACCTAGAATTTCACTCACGATGAAGGCAAATATATGTGTGCCAGGATAAAGTTGCAGAATTCAATCTGGGTCAGTCACCAGGAACAAAGGTTTAGTCTTCCGAGCTTTTGGACTCATGCTGGAGCCCATCCTGGAAAACCTCTGGTGACCAACCCAGATTGGATGGCAGACTTCCACTATTTTTGGAAGGTCTCTGAATTTTGTCTCAGTCTTGGGAGAGATAAGGATTGCTTAATATCCCAGCTGATTAGGTGGAGTTAGTTAAACGTGCAAGATTTAGTCTATTGAGAGATAAATTTAAACCCCTTGAGTTAATTGATTAGGTTAGTTGATCTGCTTTTTTTTTTATTCCATGAAAAATAAATTCTTCATTGTTACGGAAACAGAGCCATACTGTGAAGCAATCTTAGGTTATTAAAGAACTGAAAAATTGGTAAAATTCACATTTCTGTCAAATTAAACCTAAACTGGCATACTGTTTCAATTAATTTTGATTAAAGGTAAAAGACAACAGAACGGACTGAAGTGAATAACATTCAGCGAACAAGGAGAAGGTGGTGTTTTTGAAATGACAAGTTTGGATTGTTACATAGAACAAAAAGTCTTGAGGATGCATCTGAAATGATGAACTCAAGGTGAAAAAGATAGAGAGGGGAAAAAAACCTGGAAGCAGACAGAAAGTTGTTATAGTTACCTGTCAATCATGAAGGCTTAAAGAGACAGTGAAAAATTATCCAAAGTTTCGGTTTTTAGATCTACATTGAAAATAAGAAACAAACCTTTATGCCTGTATTGGGCACAATTTAGAACACTTCTCCAGACAGTCAGTTCTGGCAAGAAAAATAAAGGTACAAAACTGAGGCTGTTATTTGTGGTATTTGAGCACCAAGAATCTAGTCTTAGGATAAAAAAAAGTAAATGGCATAATGGTTACAATTGCTCAAGCTTTAAAATAACAATTTTTCATGCACTCATGACCATGACCATTGTTCTCAAGGCTAGTAATTCGCAAAATGAGCTTTTAGTCATGCCATCTAGGGAATTAGGCTTAGGCCTTGGTGTTTTATCAGGGGATAAAATGTTCTTTTAGGGAAGTGAAGGCAAACTAATCCACCCAGATGTGAGAAAACAAGGTCGGTCAAGGAAAGAAGCACAAGATACTGGTCTAGATAACAGTAGCTGGATTAAGCCTAGCAACAGCAAATGGTAAGGTTCCTATGAAATAATCTCAGTAGATAAATGAATCAATTCTTGTTCCAAATCAAGTAAAGAAGACTTTTGTTGTTTGGCTTTGCTACCCAAAGTATGCAGTGTATAAAGCTACATATCTTAGATAAAAATGGATTATAATCAAATATTTCTGATAATAGGGTTAAAACATTGTCTATCTATCTGATAAAATCGCTCGTCAAATCACATATATTATGAATAACTGTTTACAAAAATATGGACATATTTTTATGTAGGTCAAAATGCATATGCATCTATTTGTAGAGCAGCAACCTACACTTTTCAGAGGGAAAATTGGATTTAATTTAGTGTCCATCTCAGTTTAGCAAATTAGATATTATTTCCCCTTTATTTCATATATTGAAATATGTTTATTTATTTTCTTGTTCTGCCCACCACTAGAAACTGGTGACAACTTTTAGAGAATGTTAAAAGTTTTCAAGGCTGTGAATGTGGCTGTACTACAGAAAAAGAAGAGTTCAAATTATTGTGCCTATCATGGAAAGTAAAATCCAGATGGATTCTTCGGTCCTTAGATCAATGTTTCTCATCAACTTCAGCATGTGTGAATTCCAATTTCCCATGCTGGCGGGGGAATTCTGGGAGTTGAAGTCCCTCATCTTAAAATTGCTGTCAGGGTTCCAAGTAACACACCCAACGTAACAAACCTCCAAGGCTTGGATTTCCTCAAAGTTCCATTTTATTAGAGATGTCATATTGGCACATCTGGGAAAACCTGAGTCTGAAAGTTTCCAGGTTTTCCCCACCCAAGTGAAAGTTCAAATACCTACCCAGCACCCTCATGTCCATCACATGGTCCAATCATCCACCGTGCAAACTGGAGACACCGCCCAGTCATCCGACTCCAGGTGCCAGGTCAAGGCGTCCTTGACTCTGAGAAAGGAATGTTATTTTGACTACATATCACCCATATTCTATGCAATTCCCCCCTCCCATTTTCCTACAGAAAAATATATGGCAGGCCTGAAGGCCCAAATGTAAAAGATGGCTTCCAGGTCTGACAATTGCTGAGGTTGAGAAACACTGCTCTAGACAGAGCGTTTCCTCTGCAAGCAAAAGAATCTAAGTTCAGTCTGATCAACTCCAGATCAACTGAATAGGAAGATTTTGCCTATCAGTAAAATCTGTGAGTTAGATTGTCAACATCACATTGTAAACAAAAGTTATCTTTGTAGATATAATTCTTAGGGTAAAGAAACATAACCTTTCTTTACCCTATAATTGTCCACTCTGCTTTGTATTGTAGTGTATAATGTGAAATGGCAATTCAAAAGAATCTAGGACACCATATGATATTTATTACTGTAAGATTATAGAATAATAATGACACTTGAACCATCTCAGAAACCAAAAGGGATTCATCAATCTATCTGCCATAGTAAAAAAAAGAAGACAGTTTCTTATATTCATTCAGAAGACATTCATCATGGGTACCTGCAATATGTTGATCAAGGCTAAGGAACTATCCAAGGATACTTGCAATTGAACTCTCTTCCATGGGGAACTGGGCAGGGGTGAAATGTCCCAGTTCGGACCGGATGGCCCAATCCGATAATGATGGAGGCATGTGGTTCGGAGAACTGGTAGCAAAAATCCATGCGCCCCCCCCGCATTGCCCAGCTGAGCCGCGCAATCATCAGAGGCTTTTTAAAATTATTTTGAAAAGCATTTTTTCTATAACCTCTTTGGCTGAAAAAATGCTTTTAAAAGTAAAAAAAAAAGCCTCTGATGATCGCGTGGCTCAGCTGGGATCATCAGACGCTTTTAAAAGGATTTTTTTCTACAACCTCTTTCGCCGAAGAGGTTATAGAAAAAATGTTTTTAAAAGGAAAAAAAGCCTCTGCCAATCAGGCAAGTCAGCTGGCATCGTCAGAGGCTTTTAAAAGCATTTTTTAAAATAACTTCTTCAGCTGAAGAGGTTGTAGAAAAAATGGTTTTAAAAGTAAAAAAAAAAAAGTTGGCCATGCCCACTCAGTCATATTACCCCCCCCCCCAGCAAGCCACGCTCACAGAACCAGTAGTAACAAATTTTACATTTCACCACTGGAACTGGGGTTGTTAATATGTTAATACTGTAGAGCATGGGTATCAAACGTGTGGCGTCACGTTGCCGTCATGTGACATTTCACAACGTTTTTTCCCTTTTCAGAGCTGGGGTAGGCATGGCCTTGGCATGACACATCCGGCCCAGGGGTTGCCAGTTTAACACCTCTGCTGTAGACCCTTTTGTTTTAAAAAGTTTACAAGGTAATGCAAAACAAATCTAAAAATAGAATAAGGAAGAGGCAAACATCATCAGTAAAGTGAGTATAACAAACACAAATCTTTCCGTACAAAAATGAAAACAATGTTCAAGCTCAAGTTAGAGATGCAAGACAACACTTCATGGTGCCAATATACCTGCGAATATCTCACTTGCTCACCAGGCCTTTAGTGCCATCAGACTTTATCTCTGTCTCCAGATATAATCTGGAGGAATCAGCTCCCCCTGAAGCTCCGAATGGCCCCTGACCTTTGCTCTTTCTGCCGTGACCTCAAAACATGGTTATTTGGCCTGGCCGGATTGGACTTAAGGGTTATTGGATTTATATTTGTATGTTGAATTTTATGTGTTTTTATCGTTGTGAGCCGCTCTGAGTCCTTTGGGAGAGAGGGCGCCATAAAAATAAAATAAAATAAAATAAAATAAAATAATAAAGTAAAGTAAAGTAAAGTAAAGTAAAGTAAAGTAAAGTAAAGTAAAGTAAAGTAAAGTAAAGTAAAGTAAAGTAAAGTAAAGTAAAGTAAAGTAAAGCAAAGTAAAGTAAAGTAAAGTAAAGTAAAGTAAAGTAAAATAAAATAATAAATGTTAGTTAGTTGGCTGTTTGGTTGTTTGAACTTGAGTGTGTAGTAGAGTTACAGTTACGTTGCTAACCTTTTTATGAGTAGCAAATTTGTTTAAAAGCCAGTTTGGTCTAGTGGTTAAGGTATCAGGCTAGAAACCAAGAGACCATGAGTTCTAATCCCACCTTAGCCATGAAAGCCAGTTGGGTGACGTTGAGCTGGTCACTCTTTCTCAGCCCAACTCATCTTGCAGGATTATTATTGTGGGGAAAATAGGAGGAAAGAGTATTAGATATATTCACCGCTTTGAGTTTATAATAAATAATAAAGGCAGCATATAAATGAATTATAAAACTACTCCATGTTGTGTGCTTAAAAAACATCACTCCAGATATATCAGTGCCAAAACATCTTCTGACCTTAGTAATACATATTCATCATGTTATGACTCTTCATTTGCTAACATTTGAATATGTGGAGCAATCCCATTAAAAGTAATATATTTTTAATGATGAGTTAATATGAAAAACTTAGGTCATTTGAGTAAATATAGAAAACAGAGTATGGTATTTGATATGTAATGGATAATCCAAATAATCACTTCATGTTTCAGTCCCCAAGTAATAAATGTGCCACTGTCAATTTTCTGACAGAATATAAATAGTGAGTACTTGTCATTTGTGACTTGTCTTTCAAATCAGACCTTCTCACATCCTGGGCTAAGCACATTGGGCTACAAGCATACTCCACAGTTCTCGATCCGTAGCTACAGTCTCCGCATCCTTCCGTTTAAGATTGATGTCTTTCAGGTCTTCCTGGAATGTTTGGTGCCAGGTTTTCTTGGGCCTTCCTCTTTTTCTCTGACCATCTGGTGATATCCAATTGATTGCGGTCTTTGCTGGGCGTTGCTCACTCATGTGGAGCACAGGTCTAGCAAAGCACATTCTTCATCCTGTCACTATCTCAGGGAGTCTTCGGGAATTGCTCCTCTGTAGAATTTCCTCGTTTCTGACATGGTTCCAATATGAGATACAAAGAATTCTTCTGAGGCAATGTTGTTGGAAGACATAGATTTTAGAATAGTTCTTGTTGTAGATTTCCAGGTCTCACTGGCAGAGATGGCAGTCGGTATAACAATGGCATTAAATAATCTGATCTTGATTGCTGTGTTTATGGAAGATTGGGCATTGGAAGACAACAGTTGTTTTGCCTATTCAGCATTTCACATCTGCTTCCCTTCCCCATCTGTAATCATGATGCTACCAAGATAGTCGAATTGTACCAAAAATTTTAACTATCCTCCTAATCTTATCAAGGGGGGGTGTCTTGAATCAGATCTTAGTCCTTGAGAAAAACTGTCAGAGCTTTGAATAAATTCAGAAAAGCAAAATTTGTAATTCTTTGAATGGTCTTGGCTACCTTTCCAGTTTAAGATATCTGACTTTTAATGCAAATGTGTGTGTATGTGTTTGTGTGCATGTATACACATTATTGTGTGTATGTTTAGAGAAAGAAAGTTTGATACCTGGTGACTGTTTAGACCAGTGGTGAAATATAAATTTTGTTACTACCGGTTCTGTGGGCGTGGTTTGGTGGTGGGGGGAATATGACTAAGTGGGCCTGGCCAACTTTTTTTTTTTTTTACTTTTAAAACCATTTTTCTACAACCTCTTCAGCTGAAGAAGTTGTTTAAAAAATGCTTTTAAAGCATCTGATGATCCCAGCTGACTTCCCTGATCGGCAGAGCTTTTTTTTTAAGCCTCTGATGATCGCAGCTGACTTGCCTGATCTATAACCTCTTCGGCCGAAGAAGTTGTAAAAAAAATGCTTTTAAATTTTTTTTAAAAGCCTCTGATGATTGCGCAGCTCAGCTGGGCAATTGGGGAGGGCAGGGATTTTTGCTACTGGTTCTCCGAACCACCCGCCTCCATCGCTACCAGATCAGGCGATCCGGTCTGAACCGGGAGCATTTCACATCTGGTTTGAACTAATCCTTATGTTTTTCTTGGCAAGGTTTTTCAGAAGTGGTTTCCCATTGCTTTCTTTCTTAGGGCTGAGACAGAGTGATTGGTCCAAGGTCACCCAACTGTTTTTTGTTTTTTGTTTGCCTAAGACAGGATTAGAACTCAAGATCTTCTGGTTTTTAGCCTTGTGCCTTAACCACTACATCAAACTATCTTTTGTACATTCTACAGTAATGTCATACAGTGTACTGACAAATGACACACATATATGTAGTTTTCCCGCTCTTATATGTTCCCAGTTATTCAAATGAGTATGAGAGCCGATAACAAATGTTGATCCTTATTTGAAAGTGGTATGTAGGGGAGTTTGTGTGCATGTTGCAAGCTTCCATACCTCTTGAGAAATTGGGAGCCAGAAACAAATTTAAATTGAACTCTTGAGGTAAAACTATTGAAATATTTCCTTTATTTTTGCATAATTTAACTCACAGCCTCCCCTGGTTTATTTGCTTTTCATCTGCTAAGCCACATGGTGATTTAAAGCTCTTGTCCTCCAATTACTAAGATCCACTTCCATGCAGTTGCTTAGCACTTGATGGAGCATTACTTGCTGGCTTCTGATTGCAGGTTCCGTCTGAAGAGCTTTGACTTGCCGATCAAAGCTACGTTGGCACCAGTGGTGTGGTTCATACAACCACTTCATATGTTCAAAGAAGAAACTTGCTTTCCTTCACTTTTAGACACATTGTTTCTCTCTGGAGTTCTTCCCAATATTAGCAACACACCATCAAGCAGTGAGGAAAGAAACACTTGGATGTCTCTATGACTCAGCTCATTGTAGTTGCATTTATTTCCAAATATAATCACTCTTTGGGTCAAAAGTTGACATTGATATCACTAATAATTCTTAGGAATGGCAAACTAGGTCAAGCTATCTTTATTTCCATGTTGCTAAATAGGACTGCTTATTCTGGAATTATTCCCCTCCTCACACACAAAGTAGTGTTAATTGTAAGAGGTTCTTGGAGTCGAGAGTCCTGCCTTGTTTCCTCATATTGATGATTAATGTTGAGGCAGAATGTGGAACTGCTTCGTATCAGATGCGGGTTGATAAAGAAGAGAAAGTTATCACCATGGCCAAGGCAGGCGGGACACACCCAGGATAGCCTCAAAGCTTCCTCTTACACTAGTTTCTATTCTCCATGCTGCTTTTTTCACTTTTAGTTTGCCTCTTTTCCACTTGTCCCAAGAACTGATCTACATTATGCCCTTTAAGCAATGGTGGGTTGCCCCCGGTTCAGACCGGTTCTATAGAACCAGTAGTAAAACCAGCGGGAGGCTCCGCCCACTGACCCCAACGTCATCAGGAAGCTTCTGCACATGCACAGAAGCGTGCACGGTCCCGTTGCGAACCGGTAGTAAAGATAAGTAGAAGCCACCCGTGCCTTTAAGTACATATTTATCGTCACTGAGAATTAGCTTCCTGAGACTACTTTATGCACAAAAATGAGACACTTCAATTTCCATAGTGGACGAATGGCTGCAAAA
Source organism: Ptyas mucosa (assembly GCA_012654045.1). Taxonomy (NCBI): domain Eukaryota; kingdom Metazoa; phylum Chordata; class Lepidosauria; order Squamata; family Colubridae; genus Ptyas; species Ptyas mucosa. The sequence continues at coordinate 30,183,048 of WNWU01000006.1, read as the reverse complement.
GTTGATGGAGTTAGCAGAGATGGCTAAATCAACTGCTTTGATTAAAGGGGGAAAAAACAAACCAGAATTACTTTTGTTTCTACTTGGAAACCGCTTCTGGACTTTGTGCTTGAGGTGGAAAAACAATGAAACTTTGATTTTGGGTTTTACTGATTAGATTAGTTGTTATAGAAATGGCTAGTTTATACTGTCACGTAAAAGTAAAAAATTGAGGTTTGATGTTTCTATCTTATTCTACTGCACCAAAGGGAGTCGGAAGTCAACGCCTTCTCTTTCTTTTCTCTTTCTTTTCTACACTTTTCCCTTCCCTTTTCTTCCTATTATTTGCTTTTGTATGTTTGTATTTTATATTATAAACTAATAAAAAGGATAATATATTAAAAAAGAGAAGTGGCTTTCCAAAAGCAATTAGGGAACTGCTGTTTTTTGGGGAATTTTCTTGCCCTATCCAGCTACAATCCTAAACACTTCATTGCTGTGATTTTGCTTCAGGAGCAGTGGGGCTGATATGTATAGTATCTTATGAACAGAAGTTCTTGAGAGAAAATATGGGATTTCCTCACTTGGGTAAGTGGGTAAATTCCAAAGACAATGTCTTCATGGAATGGGTTTCTTGATCTTGAAAAATAATTGCTTTCAAAAAAATAAGAAAAGGGTTATAGAGTTATGTCATTGAGACTGGTGCATACAACCTCTCTGAGATTATAATGGCTTTCGATATGTAGTACTAACCTATGAAGCTCAGTTGACCTCATTGTGGCGCATCTTCTGAGGTCTGAGCAAAAGTTTACTTTCATCTTGTCTTTAAAAACATAAAACCAGAGGTCGGAGAAGGAGCTAGTATTGCTATTGCTATGTCCTTTAGCTGGTGATGATGGTCCTTGGCAAAAAAGATGCAACATGAACTTCCTTTGATGTATGGTGAAATATTATTAGCAATATGGGGAGTTACAGAAGGCTAGTTGGAAAAAATAGCTGTTATTGTTGTAATTCTTTGTTTTTGAAGAAAAAAATAATAACCTGGTCCACAGAAATATAATATTTATTTAATTTTTTAAATCTTCTACCTCAGATATGTCTATCTCTCAGAAGACATTCTCAAGCTAAGCCACTGGAGGGAGGCAGCTTAATCATTTCTGTGTGATTGGAAACCTTCCAATCAGTTCAGATCTCTGTCTTTTTTTTCCTTGTTTTTTTAATGGGTGGCTCTGTAATAGACGTGCTCATTCTTCAATTCTGCATGGTGCTTTGTTTTTGCACATGATGACGTGTTGCTTTATCCTTTCTAAAATGGGAGCCTGGAAATTCTCCTGGCCTTTGTTTTCTTTGTTCTATACATTTTAGGAGATAAAGGATGACTGAAATGTTGGGAGATTGAGTAGATGAGTAGATGCACTCATGAATATCTATGGTGTTCCAAGTTTTTCTAAAGAGAGAGATTGCACTGTTAAACAAACGTAAGCTCTCTTGTATTACCATTCGTATCTCCTTCTCCTAATGTGAACTGATCAAAATAGTGCTTTGTTAGTCACTTTGTGGTAAGATGAGTTTATTAAAAGTGGTTGGTCTTTTTCAAACCAGCAACAGCCAGAATTTGCAATCAGAAGCCCAGTTGTTCTCACCATCATGCTCTCAGGAAATTGCCTACTTTGTTTTCCAAACAGCTGGGGTAAATTCTGATTTTCTTGTGCAAAAAGAATGCATTCTCCATTTAGGTTACATCTCCTTCCTGTTTGCTTAGGGCCAAGCTCGTGAGTCATGTGCAAAAGAATTCTGTGCCAAACCCAAATTTTGCAGGTGGGCAAAATAAATACCTAAATCATCTGGCACATGATGACTATTCAAAGTTTTCATCATTATAATTTCAGAAAAGAATGAGAGCCTGATGCCTTTGTGTTGTTGCTGACTCTCCGTTCCCTTCAGCCTCAATTCAGACCCCTGGAACAAATAATTTGAGGCTAATGGGAGTTGAGAGTAATGGCAACTTGAAGTCCAAATAATAACAACTTTCTCCTTTTTGAGTTTGTCCCTTTTCATCATCCTATTACCTATGAGCTAATTAAACCATGGGTGGCCATTAAGCTTAGCACATCTTACCTCCATCCCCTTTTAACAGCTTCTTGGCCACTCTTAGGTTGTGTTCTGAAACTGATTGCAAAACACCAAAGTTCAGTAGCAGTGCATGTAATGTCAGGATTATTTACCAAAGCAATATGCAATATGTATACTGGGCCCTTCCCCACAAATGAAAAATCAGGCTTACTTTCCACTGGTGTAGCATAGTATAATTTCCATACCTCCTCCTCCTCTGGAAGCCAATTAAAATATATAATTATCATTATTATTACAATTAATATTATTATAAACATGCAATTATTAGCTGTGATAATTGGAACAGAATCTGAGAACTTCTGAAAAATTATAGTTCTCCTACTTTAGGTGTACATTATTTTTGTACTTTGTTCCTTTGCATTCTACAGATTACAGTAATTAATTTAAAAAAATCTATTTAGCCATAATGATTTTGGGGAAATTGTATATCTAAAATAAAACTTCCTGAATCAGCCTTGTTTATTGCTAAACCGTGTTTTCAGTTTTGAAAATATTTATTTTTCTATACAAGCCAGTAATTGATGGCTACCAAAATATCCAGTTATTTATGTGTTAGATCTATATTCTGCCTCTCCTTCCACAAGCTCCAGGCAAGATATATTTTTGCCCACAACAATAACCCCATGAATAGGTTAAGCTGAGAGAAAAGACTGGGCCAAAATTTCCTAGTAAACTTGAATTCCTTTGAGCAAACCTGAACCGTAATAACTATATCAAACAACTGTATATATTTAGAGGCAATATTTTTGCAAGTTGTACACTCTGACTGATCTTATAGATTTGTGACTTTATTCTACCGTATCTAATAATTGGCATTTCTATAATTAAAGAATATATTCTGTGGTTGGGAAAATAAATAACCTTCCCATCTGGATGAATCATTTATGTGGATTTGAGGGCTGTCCAGTAATGCAACACTTTTAGATAATGATTTGAAATCTAATTAATAAGTGAATACTGTATTTAGCACAGCAAGACACTAAAAATGGATTGTTATACTATTTCAGAATCAATAATGCTGCCATTAAAATCACTACACATATACTGGTGGTTTCTAAAATGTGTATTGCAGCTAATTAGTAGACATCTGCTCAAGTTTTTGTTTCAGAATGACTTGCTATCGTCTGGAACATTAAAACGGAGGGAAAACCACTGGCAGGTTTGCTAATTTTATTTGCAGTCTTTGGAATAATAATTTTGGGATGATATTAAAAATACATTATGGATCTGTTGGAAAGTTATTGCCTTGCTCTGTGCATCTGTATACAAACATGAATTTCAAGTATATGTGGAGTAGACTCAGTCTGATGCCCTCTCTCCTCCCCTGCCCGCATTTATTTTTCAATAGTTTTATTTTTAAGTCACAGTATACTAATAGCCCAGCTATTACAGACACAGCAATTCTACCAAGAAAGCTTGTGAGTGGAGATTCATTTTCCTTACCAGGAGGGTTAATAAACAGAAATCCATCTTTTTTTTAAAAAAACAACCACCATGAATTGCTAATATGTTCTTTCCTATAAATTTTGGATGAGTAGAAATATTTGTTTACACAAATAATGAATAGAAAAATAAATATAATTAATTTTACAGTTAGATATTACTCTCTGCTTTTTACCTGTGGTTTTTCCTGTAGTATATAGTGGTTTGGGCACTCAGTTTATATGGACTAATTGTACATTTTTACAGAAATGTCCTTTTACCTCAAAATAGCCAAACACAATTTGATGAAACGTTGCAGCTGGATTGACCAGTTGGGGACAAATATCAAGGTTGGATTGGAATGTACCCAGTCTCTCTCATTCATTCATTCATTCAATTTTTATAGTTGCCTAACTCAAATCAAGTGTCTCTGGGCAGCTTACAATTCTAAAATTAGAAAACAATTAAAGAACATTAAAAGAAAGATCAAACAAACAAACAAACAAACAAATAAATAAATAAATGCAACCATGATGATTAATCATTCACGTTTTCTTCTAAAGATGGTTAAGACTTTCACATTAGCAATTTATAACATCTTTCGGCTGCTGTAATGATATAAAGCTTATCTGCATTAGTGCAATGTATCATCACGGTGATAGGTTGGTAGTGTTATAAATTGCCAAGAGTAATATTCTCCAAGAGTTGTTTTCCATGTTTCTTTATGATATCCTGAATGTTCTTGCTTTTTTCAGGCTGCCGTGACACTCAGTTCTTGAGAGTGATGCATTAGCATCAACTTTACCATGAGAGACTGCTGACTTGCATGAGGCTCCTGTTTTTAAGCAGACATGTTATAAATCCTTCTTCTCATGCTATAGTTTGTTGGGGATTCTGAATTAGCAAGGGTTTGCTTTATTATTTTATTATCTATAAAGACCTATTCTTTGAGATTTTGAGGTGGCACCAAATTCATATGTGCTTCCATAATATCTAATGTTATTGGTAATATGTGTTATAACCTATACGTTGATATGGCCTATAGGCTAATCAATCAATCAATATGTACATAATATGTAATGTTAGCTATAAAACCTTGTGAGAAAAGGGAGAAAGAAAAGTATCTGCAATCAAGGTTTTTGACTCCAATATGACTTGAGTTTTGAATGTTATGCATTCGTTGACATGGGTTTCTAAAAAGAAATTCAGATAGTGCATAAAGAACCTTTTCTAGGAATTATTTCCTCAATTGTAGGGTCAGTGAGTGAAAGAATTGTGACATTCTAGAGAAGATGTGTGACTCTTACATAAATGATTATTAAACAGTTACTATATGAGTTAAAAGGTAGCAACGGCTACTTAAAGCCAGACTTTTTAAATGCTGAATTTCTAAAAGCCTAAGCAGCCTTGGGCATTAATGCTTCATTTGCTGCATTGTGGGTAAAAGACTGTAATACTAGTTAAAGCCTGTTCCTGCCTTCTGGGCTGCAGATACAGTAAGGATGAGAACACTATAGCTTTGATCTGATTGTCACATGGATTCCTGAAAAAGTATGTTTTATTGAGACATTTTACCAGCTCCTTTTTGCACTTAAGTCAGGGCAGTAGACAGTCCAGAAGGGGATGTAAGACTTGCTCCTACTTTCCATGTCAAAAGAGGAAAAAGAACTTACGTTGAGTTGAGGTTCATTTTCTGGAATGGCTACAGCAGCATTAGCAGCTGTTACTCTCCTGCTGTAGATACCACAACACCTTTGAAATAGCACATGAGAATAACTTTAGGATTTGTTAGTAACCTCAGTTCAAAGATCAGCAACTTTTTGTGATCATCATGTGAATTCTTCTATGGTCCCAAGTACCGACTTCAACCCCAACTCTGAAATTCTATGAACTGTTAAAAAGTTGCAAGTTTTCCAACATTAACAAATATTTACTGGGTGCTAGGAGTCCTGCTTGTGGAACTGTTGGACATTTTGCTGTCTCGTGTCTGCTGAGTATTATAGAGTGCATCATTTTGGAATACGTTAATATGCCCCTTGTGGCCAAAATAGCTCCATCATCATCTTCTTGTACTTATATTATTATATTTCTAGTGACTGAGGGGGCAAAGAAGTTTCTGCTACAGAACTTGATGGCATAGCCTCTTCTGTCCTGATCTGACATGGTATCCTTTGGTTTCAGGTCACAGGTATTTCAAAAGAACAGTGAATTGGAGGACTGCGAATCACACTTTTCAAATGTCAGAAGGTTTCTGGTAGCACCTTCTTGGACTAACACGTTTTATTAAAAGATGCAAACTTTCATGAGAAAATGTAAAAGGTGTGAGTTTGGGGGAAAAAGGGCCATGTACTACTTCTGATTTTCGACTAAGAGAGCTCTCCTACAATATTTTTAAGTGTGTTAATTATAATGAAGACGCCAGGAAAAAAACCCTAAAGTTTGAGGGAGTGAAAACATGGCAGGATCTCTCATTTGTGGGAAGAGGGGATTAATTCATCTTTAAATGCTACAATCTGAAATTTAGAGGTGTGAATGGACTTTGTGGGAGAGAGACTGCCCTTGTCACTGTTTTTGTTGAAGGAGAATGTCATTTCAGTTGCTTCACTACACTGACTGCTTTAGCAAAGGGACCTAGTGAGGGGGGGGGAGTGAAATGCGTATGCAGAGCCGCATGCTTTTTATAGAGGCATTTCAAGATTCCTTGTTTAGTTAAAATAGTGGGGTAGTGGAGCTGGGAGGGCTACCATATACAGTAGAGGTCCAGAGCTGCTGCCAGGTGAAACAGACATTAATGAATCATAACAGATCTAATATGAGTACAGATTTACAATCCCATAAACCGACATTTTACAATAATTTGGACCACTTCTTATTTATGTGATTTAAATCCTGTGTTCTGATGACCTTGATGAAGCTCTACACTTTTCCATCTATTCCCAGGATGACAGAAAGAGTCAATCTCTTTTCAACTCATTTTGCTTTTGTTGGTTTTTTGAGAAAGATTGGGAAAAGTGAACCTGCCGGGATCCAAACCCCATTAAAAGGGTGAAATCCTGCACAGAAATTCAGTACTGATCTCTTATGATTTTCACCCATCCATATAGCAGCATCCACAGTAGCTTCCAAAGTAGATTTATATTTTTATATTAACTCATATCTGTAATTTTGTTTTGTTTTTTTAAAAATCTTATGTACAGGTAAAATACACAGTGTATTCTTTTTGGCTGGCTTAACTGAAGTGCCAGACCTGCTTGCTTGATGTCTGCAAGTAAAGAGGAAGAAAAAAATTGATGATAAATCAGATTTCGATAAAAAGGAAGTTTGAAAAATGTATCAGCTGACAACTGGGAGCACATAGATACTCCTTGTAAACACCATGTTTAGAGTTTTCCACTTCAGGTGCCCTGTGTCAATGACTAAAAAGCCTGAAAGATTTTTCAATAAAAATATTTTTTTCTTATAATTTTATCAGATGCTGGTAAAATCTGACCACAATTTTATCATCCTCACTAATTGCATCATCATCGGTGCCTGCCAATTTAAACCCCTCAATAGCTTTAGTTCTTTTATAAATACCTAATAAAAACAGTTCTAATGTCATGCATGACATTCTGGGCAACAGTACTTTCAAAATAAATCTGATGTAGCTAATAAGGAGGCCCCAGTCTTTTGTCAGAAGTTCTTGGCAATACGTGGGAGGACATTCAAAGCACTGCTGTTCTGATCAGTAAATTAACCCTCTCCTTTTTCCAGGCTCACATGACTTCTTTGGAACCTCTGTTGTCTATTTCTCCTGTACATCTGCACGAACGTATTTAGTTTTGCTGGGAAAAATACAAAGTGAACTGGAATTTGTGTATACATTTAAGAAATACCAGGGCTGACTATTAACATTATTGTGAGGCTGTTCCTGTCCTACAAATCACACAACCCTATCAATACCCAAGCATTTTAATTTGTTGTAAATCAATTTTTAATTAGTTTTATTTATTTAGGGTATTGGTTTCTGCTTTGCCCTGAAACCTAAAAAAAAAAAAAAAAGACGAAGGGCAAAATAAATTTAAACGAATAAAACTCGAAGTGGGCACACTGGGTAAAGTATCCTGAAAATAATGTTTAGTTTTTTGCCTTTGCAAATATATTTTAAACCAAAATTTTGGATTTCTGATATTTGTAGATTATAAAACATATGGACATGTACTATATTGATAGATATTGTACATTAATAAGGAATAATATATTAAGTAATAACATTGTCTTCATTTTCCTGTAGACTGGATAGCAATAAAAATAATTCTCCATCCTGAGAAATGTATTAACTTAATTTCAGTGAAGAGAATAGTATAAGCTTTTAAGCATACTTTAAGTATAAATATAATTGTTCATCTGAGTAGCTGCAGTAGTATGTGGTACTGCAATCTTATAACAATCACGCAAACTGACATGGCAAAAGTTAACCTGAGGATAGCAAGTTGGATTTCCTCAGGTATATAGGACCAATCGTCAATCATTTCAGATGGTCAGAGGTAGGTGACCACAAAAATCATAATATAAAACTTGCTTCTCGATCACCCAGTGAGTTTTGAATTTTAATTAAATTCCCCTGGCCTACTGATTGTTGTCCTTTAGTTATGTGACTCAGTGGTGGGTTTCAAATTTTTTTACTACTGGTTCTGTGGGCGTGGCTTGGTGTGGCATAGGAAGGATACTGTAAAATCTCCATTCCCTCCCCAGTCCAGGGGAAGGTTACTGCAAAGTCCCCATTTCCTCCTGATCAGCTGGGACTTGGGAGGCAGAGAATAGATGTGGGCGGGGCCAGTCAGAATTTCCACTACCGGTTCTCTAGAACTGGTCAGAACCTGCTGAAACCTACCTCTGATGTGACTGATGTATACTTAAGAGGAACAACATACTAGTCATGGCCACCCTTTTGCACTTGGTGTGTCAGAAATTTTTAAAAATGGCTAACTTGACTCTGCTGGTGTGTCACCCACCTCCACCCCTTCCCCCAGGACAAAAGAGAAACAAATCATAACAAAGAGTCACTTTGGATAGTGAAATGGATGGCATATAAATTTAAGAAATAACAAAGTTATAAATTGTAAGTATTTTTCAATTTGTTTTTCTCTCTCAGAAAAAAAAAATGTTGCTCTAGGTCGCATGAGGCCTGGAAACTTCAGAGAATGCTCTTGTTTGGCCTTGGAGCCTCCAAAAAGAGCGGGAAAGCATGTCCCCTTCTGACAGACTCCAGAGGCTGTGCTTGCGGTCTCTAAGCATGTCACCAAAATGACACGTTGTTCCCTGACTCCAGTGGAGGGGACAAATACCATGCAGCAGGCATGCAAGATTCAAGCAACTGCAGGCAAGGCTAACAGAGGTGCTAGAGATGAAGCACCCCCTAGGGGAGGGTTTGGGAAGATGCAGCGGCAGGAGAACCTGGGAGAGTTGCAAGGAGAGTGTTGGTGCCAGTGGTGTACACAGCTGGTTGTTGTGTACCTAGCTCCTGACAGGCTTACAGATGTGGCAGGAGCTGGGTTAGTAGTGGGAGAATTCTTGGCTGGAGCAGGAGGTGAGGGAGAGAAAGCAGAAGAATAGGATGTAGATAGGCAGGAGCAGACAAAAACAGGAGCAGAGTCAGGGAAGGAGGAGGAGCATGTCCATGCATCACAGATTATTGGTGTTTGAAGAGGAGAAGTAAAGCCACGCCGGATATTCCATCATCCCAAATCTCCCAAAATCTTGAAAGTGCTGAAGGAAGAGCCAGAGACTTGGTCAATAACATGCTGAGGTCAAGTAAGTAGCAGAAGTCAGGATCCTGGATCCTGGTTGCTTTCAGCAATGGAAGGCAGTCCCTGCATGCTTTAAATCCTCAGCCACTGAGCGAGCACAGCTGAAGCTTTCCTTGATCAATGGTGATCAATTGCCTGAAACATCAGTGGCTTGCCACATTCAAGGTGCTAACTCTGAGGAGGCACAGGAGACTCAGTCCCTGGTGGTGGTCTCTCCTCCTGGCACCCATATGTGCCAAAAGGGCATTGCTACTAGCCCAAAAAGGACCTGTCAGGCATCAGTGATGGCAAAAAAAGGGCTGCAATTGTTGAATCTGTGGACACAATACCTGATCCACCCATGTCTTGGAGCTTTGCCCTGGGGCTGTGATAGAAACACTGAACATTATTAAATCAATCTCATTAAAGTTTGCTATCGTTTAACTTGGAAGATATACAGTACTAGTTGTGAATTATAAATATTCCCGGTATGAGTTCTTGTTGGCATCTGGGAAAATGAAAAGGAAGGTTGCTGGGTTTGGAATGATGTTGTTTATGCAGCAACAAATGTTTTCCTTGAGGGTAAATTTATACCCTGCATTTTTAGCGTGCACTTCCTAAAAATGTAAAGCCTTATGACTGGCAGTGATATAATAAATCCCAACCAGCAGCTGTCAATAACCTTTATATTAATAAAAAGTGATTAAAGCATACAAAAAAAATATATAATCCTTTTAAAAAAAACATTAACACTTAAACTACCAGATAGAAAAAGCACTTGGCAAACCTTGCAGTCAAACGGGAGAAATGATTTTGACTTCTGGTAACAAACGTTGTCCTGTCTTAGCAGCTGCATTGGCTGGACCTGAACACTAACTAGATCAGTGCTTGTGGGGCCAATAACAGCAGCCCTTCTCAGCCTAGTCCCTATAACATGTTTCAATAATTTTTAAAATTATTCAGCCAGGATAGTTGGCATAAGTGAAGTTGCTGTTTCAATATGTCCCGAGGATCAAAGATTGGGAAAACTCTAAAGATCAGTAAAAATTATGTCTTGTTTAGTACTTTAAAGAAAAATGAATGTCTTAATCAGATGTGAGTCAATATGATCTACTAAATCTGCAAAACATAAGCATCCACTAGACAGCCAGAAAGTGTTCTGGATCTCATCACTGTAATGATGTAATGGTTGCTCAGATTTTTGTAGTCCAGGTTTGGTAGCTCCCATTAAGTCTGATCTTGCACTCTTTCAACTCTCTGAAATGGGATGCTGTGTTTCTTTTGAGATGGCTCCTGATGTACATGTTTTTCTGATCAACAGTTCTCACTGTTGGCAGGAATGATATCATCACAGGGTTGGCTGGCCAGAATATCACTGCTGTTCCTTAGGCTGACAAGGATGTCATGGTCCTGTTCCACTGTGTCCTTTGCAGTACAAATTACACTACATTGAGGCCAATGTAGAAGGACTTCCAAAATTTTGGTTTTGTGTTCTCAGAAACAAAACAATGATTTACAATAGGTTGGAACCAGAGTGGCATTTAGAGGAATTCTTCTCATATTGAAAGAACAGGATGGGAAACAATCTTTAAGCTCTTCAACCTCTGATAAAGCTGCTATAGATAGCTACAGGGCTAAAGTCTGTTTGTCCTGGATTTACCACCGTAATGGAGCCTTCCCAGCCTGGTTGTAAGTCATGATGTCTGTAAAGCAAGTCACTCACATGATGGACACAATTTTACGAGCTTTTTTGCAGCAGTTGTTAAGTGAATGCCGTGTTTAAGTGAATCAATGGTTTGCTATGGGCCAGTCTTGACAAAAACTGAAGTAAATGCAGGTTTTTGACAAAACCATTGTGAAATGCAGTCATGTGACTATGGGTTGCTGCAGATGGTAATAAATTTGGGCTGGTTGCCAAGTGCCCAACATTTCAGCTGGTCGCTAAGCAACCAGTTGTAAGTTGAGGATTACCTGTATGTAATAAGCATTTAATCATGCCAGATAACAAAATACCTTTATCTGATGCTGGATTAGGATTATGATGTGTCTTCACAGACAAAGGTGCATTGGGAGGAATAATTCGAAGGAGATCAGGAATAGTATTAAATTATATACATACATTTATCCCATATGTATAACCTGTATAGAATCCAATGGGAGTTGATCAGTGAGCCCACTTCTCCACTCTTGTTAAGAATAGTAAAATCAAGATTCTATACACTGCATCTGGCATTCTTAAACATTAATGCATTTTCAGAAAAATCAATCTGAATTTAAGGGCTTGTAATGTTATAACAAGATATCCATGCAACTATGCCTGACTTATATCTTTTGTAGTTGTCTACATACTGCAGTCTTGTAAATCTTGCCTTCAGTTTGCCAAGATCTTGAAGAAATGACAGTTGATATATTAATAGAAAATCTTAGTTGAATAACCCCAATTACATAATGGTTTTTAAAGTTTTAAAGGTTTCCCTGTTCAATCTTGGCTAACTAAAGCTCATCTCTAATTCTCAGCCGAGGGAGCCTGCGTTGTCTGAGAGACGTTTCTGTCATCATGTGGCCAGCAGGAAAATATGGAATTTAGTAACTTCCCATCGAAGTGGTATCTATTTAACTACTTGCATTTGCATCCTTTCGAATTGCTAGGTTGGCAGGAGCTGGGGTAGGTAATGGGAGCTCACTCCATTGCATGGCACTCGGGTCTCGAACCTAGGCGGTCAACTTTCTAGATAATGGGTTAGTGTTCTAAAATTTAGATCACTAAATAAACTGTACATAATGCTACATGATCGAAAACAAGATGATCATATGTTTACTTGCCTTTGATATTTTTGGTATTAAAAAGTTCACAATCTATGCATTTACAATCGATTGATTGATACAATTAAAAGCCTCTCTTCCTTCCCACTTCACAAGGGCAGAAGCCCAGTCTTCTGGATTTATAAAATGCTATGCTCACCAAGGATGGAACTAAATATATACTTTCTTCTCTACAGTGAAATTAAAAATGAGTGCATGCCACTAAAATGGAACATTATATTACATAACTGTACTTGTCATCCGACAGATCAATAATGACAGTTCATGATGAGTCGTAGGCTAAACCTTCGAAACCCAAACAACAAATTCTGACAGCAATGTATATATAAGTGTAGAAAGCAGCTATAAGAGGGAAGAGTTTACCGCACCAATCAGTGAATTAGCCCTGCTTAATGGAATGTACCTAGCGTAACAAAATCCTGTATGCTAGGCTTTAAGTAAATGAAAGAATCTTAAAAGAAAACCGACTCATTGTTACATGATCACCATTCATGATTGCACCAATGAAGAAGAATCATCCATCCTTATGGTTTCATCAAAGGCGCAGAATAAGAAAAAAGCCATTTCTAATCATCCTTTGCCAAAATCCTTAAGGAATTTCACTGGATTTACGTATACTTCACAGAATGTATACAGGATCTCAAGGACAGACATTATAAGTATGGAAGAAGTCTTTTTGCAGACTGCCTTGAGCTGAAATGTGAGCCAATTTCTCCATGCTGAATTCCAATCTCTTTACTGCTGAACTATGCAACTTAGTGGAGATATTAATGCCTTGGTTAATGAAGTTCTGTGCGTGGCATATTTTACCCAGTGAGCTGTCTTGAAATATCTCTGCCAAAAGAGTATGAAGCAATGCCATTGAACAAAGAAAAGCAAAAACCAACGTGGCTGTTGCTTTCTACTTCTAGAAACAGAGTGCCTTCTGTTGCCTGCGTGGGATGACTGGTATTGCTAAATCTGAGATGTACAAGCACAGAAAAGGAAGAATGGACGAATCCTGGCAAATGGAAAGTCCTTCTAGCTAAGCCATCAACGATATTGATTTTCAACCTTTCTATCCTGTTTTTTTTTAAACCACAAGACTTCCCAAGTTTACAAAATTAAAAGCCAAATCAGAAACTTCAGTTAAACCGGAACAGCATAAGCATCAGAGAAAAGCCACAATATGGAATGAAAACTCTTATTATTGAAGCTTCACTTCCAGGAAGTGGGATATAGAAGCTTGTGCAATCTATCAGCAAGCAATTTTATTTTTTTTTGGCCAGCCTAGGGTGCTATGAATTTTGATGGGCAGCTGAGAAGGAGGATCTTCTGACAGTCCTTCTGTAGCAGCAAGCTTCTTAAGGATTCCTTCCCAGCGTTTCATCCTATTCATTTCGTCTGCTTACTTTATCAAAAACTTCTGACAAAGTGTGGTTTGACAACTATAGGGCTTAATGAAAAGGAACCATTGGGTTGATCAAGGTACCTTTCCAACCATTAAAAATACAAAGCATCGGTACAGGATCCCAACTGGAAGAAAGAGGGAGGCGGGCCGTCCTAGCTGATTCTTCACGTAGACTTCAGGAGTGCCTCTCCTATAGCTCCAGAGCAGTTTTTCCTAAACTGCCACCTTCCATATGCTTTAGATCAGGGCTGTCAAACTCCAAGCCGGCGGGCTGGATGCGTCACGCACTGGCCACACCCACGCCCGGTTTAGCGAAGGGGGGAAAAGTCCTGATACATCACGTGACACCGTGAGTTTGACAGCCCTGCTTTAGATGATAACCCTGGAGTTCCTTGGCTATGACAACTATAATTAATTTTAACATCAGATAATATATTTTTCAAAGAATCCAATTCACTAATTATCGTCATCTAGACTTAACTAATAAACTAACAAAAGGGAATGATCTCATCCTGATATACCCCAATTATGAGGTCAGACAGGTCCAGATCCTAACGGATTGAGAGATTGAAGCCTTCTAACTGTAAAGTCATAAGATAGCTTGTTTGACTTGGCTTAGTATGTTGTGTTGTCCCAGTCATTACAGTTTATAATTAATGCCCTATATCTTCCAAATGTATCAGATTATTATGCGTTAGACAGTGAAATATGGTATAATTTCAACATGTAGTTTAGGATGATGTGCAAATCGAACTACTGTATACAGAGTAAAATTACTGTTGGATTCATATATCACAATAATCAGTGGTGAAATCCATTTTTTTTTACTATCAGTTTTGTGGGTGTGGCTTGGTGGGCATGGTGTGGCAGGAGACGGGTTGGTGGGCGTGGCAGGAGACGGATACTGCAAAATCTCCATTCCCACCCCACTCCAGGGGAAGGATACTGCAAAATCCCCATTCCCTCTCCACTCCTGGGGGAAGGATATTGCAAAATCTCCATTCCCACCCCACTCTGGGGGAAGGATACTGCAAAATCCCCATTCCCTCTTCACTCCTGGGGAAAGGATATTGCAAAATCTCTATTCCCACCCCACTCTGGGGCCAGCCAGAGGTGGTATTTGCCGGTTCTCTGAACTACTCAAAATTTCCGCTACCGGTTCTCCGAACTGCTCAAAATTTCCACTACCGGTTCTCCAGAACCTGCTGGATTTCATCCCCGATACTAATCTATAGTTTGGGTAATCAATTGGCTTAACACACAGCTGGCTGGAATATTACACTGTGGTAAGCCTTAAACCAAGAGTTATAAGCCACAAAAAGGCTGGGACAATACAATATGCTAATCTAAAACCAAAGTAAACTTATTACGGTTTAATGTGATGTGTGAAAGAGATCCCTGTGAGTATGAGCATCCACTAAAAAGCCAGTTTGGGCTAGTGGTTAAGACACCAGGCTAGAAACCAGGTGATGTGAGTTCTAGTCCTACTTTAGGCTGAGTTACTTTGGGCTAGTCCGCCTCTCTCAACCCAACCTACTTCACAGATTGCTGTTGTTGGGAAAAGAAGAAATACTAGATATGTTCGCAGCCTTGAGTTATTTATAAAAAATAATGAAGGCAGGATATATATATATATATAAATAAACAAACATAATCTGGTAATGCAGTAGTATTTTAAGCTGTCCTTCCTTTCCTTTCCTTTTTCTTGCTTTGCTGAGGAATGATCTTGCAAAAAAGGCCCATCACAGCTTATTAAACTGCAGCTGATAAAAGTCTGGTATAATGTAGCAACAGCAGGATGATCTAACACCCTCCTCCCCCTCCCATCCCTAGAAACACAAATTCTGCACTTTTTCTTATATTCCCATTAATCAGTGAGAAAAGGGATTCTAGAACTAATTTTAAAAGAGCTCAAATAAAGCCTGAATAATTTGCATTTAGAGAGAGTGGTCCTTTTGGTTTAATTGGGTTTACTGAATCCATTTTAGATGTTGGTGATTGCTGTACGGATTGAACCTCTGCAGTCCTTTCCCCAAATGAAAGAGTAACCCTTGGAAACTAGTTGGCATGTAATACATTTCAATGCAGCATAATAGGGCAGTCGTGCAGGACTCTGAACTGAATGCGACACATTTCCTTAGTCATTCGCTTGTAGCTGTAATGACCATCTTACCTTAGCTGGGATTCCAGGCAGATTCAACATTTGATACAACATGTATTAATAGATTTCTTCTCTACCTAAGAAGTGGTCTGGATATGGTGCTTAAGAATATAGTTAACCTTTACATTCTGCAGTTAAAGGAAATTGGTTTGCGTATGTGGAGAGATCTTGTTTAATTAGGATCTCTGACAGCAACTGTCACAAAAGACTTGAAGGACAAATCAGCTAGGAGCTTTATTGTTCTTCAACGACAACAAAGCAGACACAGGGAATATTTGACACTAGATTCTCCTGCAATTCTGCTACAGTCGAGTTCAATGCCACCTAGTAGTGACTAAACTATGTGATGCTGGGTGCTTTCAAGGGGGCAACTCTTCATATTATCGTTGTGCAGCTGTTCTTTCAGACTTTCCAGGGATTCTTTGACAAAGGTTGAGCCGGTACCCTGCTCCCTTCCACTTCTAGAAGCAGACTGGAGTCAGATCTTGCTCTAACTCTGGCATAAATTAGGACATCCCATCCCAACTTTTAGGGCACCTTAAGAAAAGCAAGACAGGATAGCTGTTCAGTCATGTGAGGCTGCACCTTCTGTGTTTTCCCACCAAATGGATTTCTTAGGGATAAGAAAAGAAAAAGAGAAAAGAGGGAAGATCTAGGAAAATATCAGAGGTTAGAAACCTATTATCCCACCTCTTTAAATTAGTGTCTGAGGCAATATTCGTTAAACAGTTTTAATTTTACAGCGTTTCTAAAATCTGTTATTTTGATTTTACATTCTATTGAAAACCTTTGAGAGACCTCATTAATTGGCAATGTAATAAATTAGATTTAATGAGAAAGGAAGGAATTATTGGTTATATAATAAGTCAACTCTCAATGACTCTGAATGGTTTACATCACAAAAGTAGGGAGCAAAAGAA
The DNA here is from genome assembly GCA_012654045.1 of Ptyas mucosa. NCBI lineage: Eukaryota > Metazoa > Chordata > Lepidosauria > Squamata > Colubridae > Ptyas > Ptyas mucosa. Next base: position 30,166,452 of record WNWU01000006.1, on the reverse strand, counting down.
TGAGAGGAAAAAGATAAGTATGTCTGGAACAGGCAATCCAACACATCAAAAGAAAACTAACGGAGGCTCAACAATCATTCCTGGGACCAAAATCAGGTTTTCAAAGATTTGTAAAACAGCTGCAGGGTGAAAATTGCACGGCTCTCTGGGGAATTATGTTCCACAAGGCAGGCACTGTGACAGAGAAGATGTACTTCTTAGGTCCTTACAGATTATACAGTTTAATTGAAGGGTCCTACAGCACAATTTGTGAGGGGAGGGCAGAGAAAAATGGTCTTTCATACCTAACCCCTATGCCATGAAGGATTTATAGGTGATAATCAACTCCTTGAATTACATCTAGAACAGTGGTGGGGTTCAAAATTTTTTACTACCGGTTCTGTGGGTGTGGCTTGGTGGGATGGCATGGCTTGGTGGGTGTGGCTTGGTGGGCATGGCAGGGGAAGGATACTGTAAAATGTCCATTCCCACCCTAATCCAAGGGAAAGTTACTGCAAAATCCCCATTTCCTCCCGATCAGCTGGGACTTGGGAGGCAGAGAATAGATGGGGGCAGGGTCAGTCAGAATTTTTACTACCAGTTCTCTGAACTTCTCAGAATTTCCACTACTGGTTCTCCAGAACTGGTCAGAACCTGCTGAAATCCCACTTCTGATCTAGAAGCTTAAAAAGGAATAATGCCACACAGTATGTCTATCACTGCTTGCTGTAGTTTCTGAGTGGTATCCAAGGCAGCCCCTCTGTAGAGTGCAATGCAGCAGTCCATCTGTGAGATCCATTTGTGAGGTCATTAAGGCATGAATGACTGCCTGAGGGACCTCTTACTCTAGAAATAGGTGCAACTAGCACACCAGATGGACCTGAGCAAAGACCCTCCTGGCCACAAGTGTCACCTGCTCACTAAAAAGATCTAGGTCCACTACTTTCTTTCCTTCTGTGAATACAGAACTGTATACTATCGCTTTCTACCCCATCCACCCTACGATTAACAAGGATCAAAGGCCAGGATTTTTCAAGACCTCTGATTTATTTTACATAATGAAAGCTGCATACAAGTCCACAACAACTTAATCACCTTCAACTACAGATGGGGAACAACTGCCCCACAGGACATCAAGTGAGGCCTTGAATGTCAGATATTGCCTACGTATGATGCCCCAGGCACCAGAAGGGGTTATGGCTTTTTTCTCTTCTTGCGGGAGAAAGCGGGGGCCTATTTTTCTACATGCAAAGGAGCAATAGTTCATTGTTTTATCCAGCAAGATAATAGGAATAGTAGTAGAGTTGGGGTTTAATAGATCCCACATGACACTGTCCAATTTACTGGAGTTGCATTTATATCCTTAAGCCATTTAAAATCACCTTTCCAGGTATATAAATACTTCACGTTACAAGTCAAAGATAATTTCCTTTAATCCAGTTTCTTCTTGTTGCTTCTCTATTCCTGCACAGGAATAGAATCTGCATGTTATATTAAGGGATTCTGAAAATCTCAGATTCGAATAAATTATCCATCAATGAGATAATCAGAATGAATTCATCCAAATTTATAAAATATAGTGTTGCATTTACCACTCATTCAGAAAGGAAATCATGCATGTACTTGTATTACAGAGACAGCGAACAGATTTTGCTCTTTTACTGATCGGTATGTCCCAGTTTATGCTCTCATGACAGTTACTGCAAGTAATTGTTGGTACAAGTGAGAATTTGAAAAAAAAAAAAAGAACTAGCTTTTGATGAGCACTGATGATATTACCTAGTTTGGGAAATGAAAGGTCTGCAAGAAAACAACCAAGCTGAAAGAGCACCAAGGACCCTTCGTCTCAACCCTGAACTATAAATAATATTTTTTAAATTGCAACTGGCTTGTGTCTGAAGTAGCAAAATCTCATGATATTGTCAAATCTTGAGAAATATTTTTTGGTGGTATGGCTCAAGATCCTGCAAGGTTTTATAAAGGAATTCCAATTCTTGGTGAGTTACTTGTGCCATGGTTCCCACAAGAACGACACTACCAACTCCTGCTTATTCACTTGTTCTCAGATGTTTTTGGTCAGTGGTGGGTTCCGCCTGTTTCCGCCGAGCCGGTAGCGGTGACAATATGACATCACCAAACCGGTTCTGCCCCCCCCGCTCCCTCCCCCGCGTTATTCTTACCTTTTATTTAGCCCCACCCCCAATCTTTTGCTGCTTCCTGAGTCCCAGCTGATCGGCTAGAAGGAAAAAAATTGTTTAAACTCTTGCCGGGGGGCTTCAAAGGGCCGCCCTACAGCTGATCAGTGGTAAAAGGCAGTTTGGTGGTAGACTGGTGCCTCCGAAAACAAATGAGTAGACCGGCACCTGCAAAAATAAATGGGTAGACCAGTGCCTCCCAAAACAAATGAGTAGACCGGTACAGCTCTGCAAGCAGTTAAAAGTCTGGTAGATCAGTACCTCTGCTAAATCCTAAAGAATTGTCACATGACCATCAAGCCACGCCCACGAAACAAACCACACCCACAGAACCGGTAGTAAAAAAATTTAGAACCCACTCCTGATACTGGTCCACATAGAAAAATAAACGCTAAAAGTGTTTTTATAACTGTCTCAAATTACAGGTTGTTCTTTTAGCTTTTAAAATGGAAACCTAGAATTGTGATAAATGTGCAGGTCCCTTTATTTTCTTATTTGCTTCATTCTTATTTCTATTACTATTTCCTTTCCTCCCAGCAGTTTCACAGCAAAAAGAGAAAAATAATATCTATATCATGTGACTGGTATAATACACGCTAAGGATAAATTTTCCAAGGAGCTTTTTGACACAACACACACACACACAGAGAGAGACAGGGAGGCAGTAAGAAAGAAACAGAGAGACTAAGAAACAGAAACAGAAACAAGAAACATACACACACACACACACACACACACACACAGAGAGAGAGAGAGAGAGAGAGAGAGAGAGAGAGAGAGAGAGAGACTTTTAACTATACTGAGCATGCTTAAATGATTTAAGTAGGTAACTTTGGCAAGTAGATAACATTATTCAGGTATAAGACTAAGAAATCAAGCTATGGTTGATTGTGATCTTTCATTAAGTTTAGTGTTATATGCAAGAATATGTAATTTGATTATTTAACTTGTCACTCGTATGATTTGTGAAAACAGCCAGAATGTTTCTCAATTTTTACTTTATTTCTGAATTTTTTTACAACCTTTTATATACAAGTTTTCTCTTTCATGGGCTTTTTTTTATATTATAACTGTTATTATATGTCGGGTGTTATTAACTCCTGACAAGGGTGTTTATGTGAACAAGGAGTGCTTATTATCAATCCTCTTATTATTATTCCCTTAAGACAGCATATTTGCTTCCTCATGTACACAACAATAACTGGAGATTTAATTGCCACTCTGGGATGCAAAAAATAACTGGAAGCACCTACACTATCAACAAGAAATATCGGTAAATGCCATTGATATTTCTTTTATCTACAGATTTTTGCACTCAGTCGAGGGCAGGCATCGTATGGAATATCTATGTTTTAACAGAGCCTCAATTCTGTAAATGCTAATAGAAATCCTCCCTTTAAATTATGCTGCTCAACCTGACAATGATAAAGGCTGGTGTTTACATACTGTCTTTGGAGTTAACAACCAAAGTTCAATATATCACTAAAGAATTCTAGATAGGAAGGTGAATAATAGCACCCACCTGGAAAAAAGTCTGGAGAAAAAGTTTTTAATTTAAAATAGGAGTAAAGAAGCTAGAATGAGTAGCAATATTAGACTTTGAAGGTGCAAAATAACCCCGCTTTTCTTGCTGGCAGTATTGGTGGTAAATACTGGATCCAGGTTTTACACAAGAAAAATGGCTTGGTAGGAGAAATAGGCTGAGAGCCAACAGGTCTGAGGTTAGAATTAGCAGTTATGTAAACACTGGACAACTGCTCAGCTTCAAAGCCAGTAAGTACCATGCAATGCATAAGTCCATTAATTCAGGGGGAGCACGGGAATAAAAAAAAGGCAGAGTGGTGATGGCAGCATTGTGATAGAAGCCCCGCCCCTTTTTTTAACAAGCATGCAGTGCCATATACAGAAAGGCCAGGTCTTCCATCACAATGCCACAAATGCCAACTTGTTTTTTTTATACACACCCCTGCAGACACAACCAGTGTGTGTGTGGGGTGAAAGGAGGCTGCAAAAAATGCCTGCAGGTTTGAATAGGTAAGAATCAGTTTACATAGGCCGTGGTCAATTAACTGCTTTGTTTGCTTCATTTTTATTGCCTTTGGCTCTTATCTAGAATCTTATTACAGATAGTCCTTGACTTATGACTACAATTGAGTCCAAAATTTGCTAAGCAAGACAGTTGCTGAGTTATGCCCCATTTTACTACCACTTTTTGCAGGGGTGGGTTCTACTTACCTTTACTACCAGCTTGCAACGGAGCCATGCGCATGAGCAAAGCGAGTGTGCATGCACTCTTCTGTGCATGTGCAGAAGCATTCTGATGATGTTGAGGTCGGTAGGCGGAGCCTCCTGCCGGTTTTACTACCGGTTCTATAGAACCAGTGCGAACCGGGGGCAACCCACCACTGACTTTTTGCCACAGTTGTTAAGTAACCCCTGGCAGTTATTAGGTGAATCATGGGATTGTTAAAACAAATCTGACTTCCCCTAATGACTTTGCTTGTCAGAAGGTTACAAATGGTAATCACATGACCCCAGGATACTGCAACTGTCATAAATACATGCCAGTTGCCAAGTGCCCCAATTTTGATCACATGACCATGGGGAAGCTGCAATGGTCCTGCAGAAAGTTAGCACCCACCCCTCTCCTTGAAGAATGAAATAATTTAAGAAATATTAAAAAGGCAGAATATTATATTTTCCCTGAATGAGAAATGGAGAAACATGTTTTTTTAGAGGCAGGAACCAGACTCTCTCTTAATAGCCCCCACCTTTCTTAATAGCCCACATCAGATGTCAGCACTAAAGAGATAAAGACCTTATTGAGATCTAGGTAGCTCTATTCATAGGCAAAATACAGCAGGCAAATCCCTTCAAGGCAGGATATTTTGAAATTCCCTGTAGCAAGGTCTGAACAAAGGTAGGAGTAGCCCTCAGCCACAATAGGAATTGTCCAACAAATTTCTTCATTGCATCAGCCCAAACTTCAACCAAACTTAGTTCAGACAAACTTCTAGGATTTGTACATGGCCCCACGGGAATCTGACAACAGCCAATAGAATACATGTTCTTGCACAGGAACAGGAAGTTAAAATGCAAAGCCCAAGAGAAGGTATAAATACCCCCCACTCTCAACTCCATGTGGTCAGCTGCCCAGGACCATCCATGTGGTTCTGCTTCATCATTAAACCATCTTTCCAATCAGCCTCCAGCCTCCATTTTGTCTCCAGTGCCTATCTCCCAGCTTGGAACTGAACCTGGACATTTCTTCCAACAGTCCTAAGTGTAAAAATCGATCATAAATCACTTTTTCACTGCCATTGTAACTTGGAATAGTCACTAAACAAAAGATTTTAAGTCAAGGACTACCAATATAGAAGTATGTCTTTGGTATTTCTTCTGAATCCTAATCAAGTGCGGTCAAGTCAGAGCCATCAATTGTTTCTATTCCCTTTTTTTCAGTCTCCCCAGAATGTCTAACCTCATGACTGCATAACACCTCAACAGGCCAAAACCTAGTATGAATGTTATACAATACTAGGAACACCTCATAGAATTGTGGAAGGCTATACAAATCTCTAACCAAGTTTTCAAACCATAATTAAACCGACAATCCCATTATACACTAGCAATTGTTAACAATTGTTTACATGTTGGCAGTCCAGTATCTTACTAAATAAGTAATAATTAACATCAAAGTCAAATCTTTCAAACAAGCTTGACTCCTGGTGACTGAATGGGCACATCATTGTTAGATATTGTTAGATATATCAATACGAAAATCTCCAGCTTTGTACAAACATTTGAAGACCCAATCAATAGTAGTAAAGAGAGTTTTATACCTCTTTGCTTCAGTCTAATGTTTTTTTTCAGGTTTTGGGAGCCTTGTTTTGGTAGCTTAACTACATATGGAAATGGATTGCCATTGCTTTTTTGCAGGATATTTTTTGGATCGTTTAATTAACCTACAGCCTCAGTTTTCCTTAGTGATTTCCTGATAAATAATGAAAAACAAATGTCCAATGAAAGAACGCTAGCATAATACAGCAGAACTGTTAGTATAAAAAGAGAAGCATATGTATTCATTCTTTCATCCATTCATTCCTATCCAGATTTCTTATATTCATCTTTTCTATAAGGATGAAACTTAATGGGCCCCAGATGGCAATTAATTCCAGAGGGGTGAGCCTATTGCAGGAAACGCCCTTAATGGAATATGAGATATTAGTCCCTTTCAATTACCATACTATATAGTCAGGTAAATACAGTAAAAGATGCCTTCAAATAACCGTATAAGACTCGAAAGTCTTTAAAAGTTTAAAAGTTAAAAAAACGACAACCAATCCCTTCTGGACTAATTACATTATTGTAAGATTTGCATTATAGTTCTGAGATGTTTCAATCCTACAGTTTTATCTTCTTGGCTTGTTGAAATTGTTATGTATGAAAGATTTGTAAAATTATTTGGTAGGGAATATAGAACTAGCCAATATCCAACTATCCAAGGTTATTCCATATCGTCACTGTGAAGGGGTTTCACCCAAATGCAAATAATTTATTTGATTTGTGTGGTTTGAGTATACATAGTTACTACTCCCATTTCCATTTGGTTGGTTTTATAGAAACAGAATACCAATTTGGAGATATGCCTTTTATTTGATCCATCACAGTAAAAGTGTAATGGAATGTGTGGAAGAACTTATGGGATGAGGAAAAAACTATGCTGCCTAAGGAACAATCAAGATATGAGAGAGAGAGAGAGAGAGAGAGAGAGAGAGAGAGAGAGAGAGAGAGGAGCCCGCAGTCATTTAACTTTCAGAGAAAAATTTAGGAAGGGCCCACCCTAAATGATCTGCCCATTAAAAGTGGGCAGGAGGGAGTTTGTACCTTCAGATTTGCAAGATTATGTTAATGTAAACTTATAATAAAGTAAATTTTGTTCATCTAGTCATGTCTCTTATCTAGATTACCTGGGAAGATATTTTATTTTAAAAGTTTCTTGTTTTTAGAAATGACTTCTCTAAGTAAATTTGAATATGAGTTCTTCACAGTGCAATTCTTCATATGCTTACTAAGAGAAAGCCATCCAAATGACTCTAATTAAGCTTTTTCCTAGGTAAACAGAATCTCAGTGACATTTTTTCCCTTCCAACACTGAAACGTTATCTCAGGATCCAAATTTTAAATCTATTCATCTTAAAATTAAAGGGGAAAAAGAATTCTCCCAATGTATTTCTTTTTTTCTAAGTCAAAGAATTATAGAAAATGAAAGCCAGCCTATTTTTCTCCAAAGATGTTGAAAAAAAACAACAAAACAATGGTCACAGCTTACTAGATTTCAAATATTCTCTTACCTGGATCTAATTATGATCCCATTTAATATTTTGCATTGTCTGCCTATAATTCTAAAATAATTTGGTTATGAAGATTCCTTTAATATATTATTCTACCTTTTAAATATGATTTTAATTTTTGTTATCCTACAGAAGAATTTTAAAAAGGAAAAAAGATCACAAAGAGAAAAAAAGAAAAAAAAAGAAAAAAGAAAACAAATGCACATTGTAACAGATAGCGAAAACTGTTCAGTTATGAAATATATATCCTTGCCTACCGTGCACTGCTCTGACTGTGATGGCAATATGTCCCATTGTACTGGAAATGGTCTTTTATTTGAATGTTTATCAGAAAATAGTCTTTTACCTATATTGGAAGGACTATCTGGGACAAATGGGATTTTACAATAATGCATTATTAGGAGGAAAATCTACCTTCCTGAAATTTCTATCAAACAATATAACCTAGGTAGCCAATTAACCAAGCACACAGGTCATCCTCTTACCCAACTTAGATGGTTGTTTTATATATTGGTTTTTTAAACTGTGTTAATTATTGTTATTTGTTTATCTAGATGTGTCCATATAAATTAATATACACAAACACATCTAAGCAAGCCTACTCCCCATTTTTTTTAACCAATGCATTTCCTTTTCTTTGGCAATGTATAAGTTGTTGTGGGAGGAATCCTGTGTTAGTCTATGATGGCAAGACATCAGGAGTGTGGTAGCACTTTTTTTTGGATTATCAAATTGTATTAAGAGACATTGATAAGGCGCATGTAATCTGTCTCGCACGTCCCTTGCATCTATAATAAAGAACCAAGCTGCAACTCCCAAAAACTTATGCCTTTTAATCAAATTAGACAACTCATGACCTGTTCAGTCATTCTTTCAGAGATATTTCTTTACCAGGTTCCTCAATGTTCCTGTCCAGTGACAGGACTTCTGATGTGCTGCCTTCCCTGGAAAAGTTGGGATACATTCAGAAATGCATCTACCTTGAAAATAGTCCATGTTGAACTGTATATAGCTCATACATAGTGTAGGAAATTATGACATTTTGTATTAGGTCATAATCTGTCTAATAATAATTGCAGGTCATAAAGTGTTTGCCAATTTTCAATTCCACAGGAGTCATGGATCCCGGATTTTGGACACATTCTGTAAGCTAGCTCATTTGAGATACTTCAGTTCAAAAATTGTTGCCCTATGATGCACTTCTATACCCAATTAAATGTTATGGGAATGAGACTTCCAGTAGAATATGAATATTAGTTGAAAAAGCTGCTACCAGATGTCTTCTGAAGTCTTGGAATGCTCAGTGGCTCACCCTGTACATTTCCTTGTTTTCTTTTCAAATATATCTTTCAATTTATATAATATGTGGTAATATATTTTCCCCTTTGGATATTTTTTTTTCCTCCTATCATATTTTGGCACTTTAGGAAGGTTTTGCTATTTATCACACAAGCTTCCCTGAATCTACTATAAGATGATTCAAACAGGTATTTACTGACAGACTATCTTCTTATCCGTCCATAAGGCATTCACGAAATTGATGCTGGGGCAGTCTCCAGGGTCTGGTTGACTCTTTTAAAAAAAAAATTATATAATATTCCAGGAAAGTATCTCAAATATTATATTGAATCAGGTGATTTCCAGTCTCTACATAAACAATTCCTTCATTTAATGATAATGAAAAGAATCCTAGAACTGATTTCTGGAAGGGAAATAAGAGTGAAATCATAAAATGAACCAAATTTAGTTCAAAGCTAGCATGAAGAAGCAAGAGATAAATCAATCCAAAAATAGATACTTCTTGCTTGAATTTGAGGATGTTTTTAGATTATTCCTGCTGGCAGAGAGAAAACAGGTTGGGCTGAAGCCATTTGTAGAATTTCAGTGTGACAATTTCCAAAGCTAACCAGAATTCTTATTCATATAAAGTTTCTATTACACAAATAATTAAAAGCAGATATTTATTGTCCCTCTGGAAAAACATAGTTTTATGGACACAGATCTTTTCTTTTGAGCTAGGTATCTCTCTTTTACTATCATTTGGACTATGAATTCAATTAAGTAGAAAAACATGACAAATGCCTGTTGTGCATATACATACATGTATATATAATCTATATGTATCTCCTTCTAAGCATGCATGCAAAATTGCTCCCTTTTGTAGGCTTCCCAATTTCGGCAGGAAGCTGAATTAGAATTTAATTGTTAGTTGGAATACTTGGAAAGCATTTAGCAATATTTTACAGACAATAAAACACTTGACATTCCAAAGCACAGCTATTTGGGAGTTATAAGAACAAATGTTATGAAATATTCATGGAATGGATTGCCTAGACAAAAAAAAATGGTGCCAAATTAAGTTGATGAATTCACTCAACATTTGATATCTGGGGAAAAAGGAAAAAGATTGGGACTAGACTGAACATTAAACCATCTCTGTGTTGTTTTTTATATAGAAGAGTGAACTTCAGACCACATTCTAAATCAAGGGAACACAATACTCAAAGAAGGTGTGTTTAGGAATCAAATTATCCTAATTCACCTCCAACAAATCTCTCCTGGTTCCCTTTCTGCGGATTCATTTCCAAACTTAGATAAGGCCTAGCTCCATCTGTTTTATTTTATAGAATTCTATTATCCATCTTTTTATAATTGTTATATATTATCTTCCAGCTAGAATTATTCTCCCAAAATAAAGGGTCTTGAAATTTAGACGGGAGAAGGGGCTAAAACACATACACACATACAAATATGTTTTTGATTCTAGTTTAAAAGGTCTTCAGGTAAGAACACAAACTCACAATTTCTGTGTGCAACAAAACAATTTCTGTGTGCCAGGGCAGCAAAAAGCTTTTTTAAAAAACAATTAACTTGTGTTTAAAGTCTGTTTAGGAGTTAGATTAAAGAGTTTTTATAGCAACCATCAATTGTGAAGGTTTTTATTTCCTGGAAGGGAGGGAAGGTAAGTGAATGTATCCTTTAAAAAAAAAATTCACCTTGTTCACTCACAAATTGGCCTAAAAGTGGCTTTGCATATATTATGAAATGTGCCCCACAGCCCAGTTAACAAACACATGCACACCGCCATTTTAACTATTTGTAATTCAGAGTTTTAGGGCTATTACTTCAGTAAAATGAAAAGCAACCATTCTGGTTTTTCAGAATTTAAATGTTCCATAAACTTTGATTCCAAATTCTAGTTCCCATAAAGCAAAAACTGTAGTTGCTCCATATTTAGATAATATGGTAAATTTAGCTTTACTACCTTATCAAAATCTGAACCAATGGCAATTTATGATGAGATGGTAGTAAAATAACAGTATACGTACTTTAACTGAGCTTTTTGGCTTAGTGTGTGATGAAAACACAGCTAGTGTGAATCTATTAGATCTAATTCCAACTCAGATTACAAACTCTGGAGAATTCAAGACATAATCTACCTTTAAGGCTTGCAATTTAGGACTAATGGCTGCAGCAGTTAAAATGCAACCAGTATCTCTAAAGTAACTGTTTCTCCTTTCATATTAAGAATAATCTGTTGTTTTACCATAAGTTTACTAATGATGTAAGATATAATTTTGCAGATATGTTCATAAAGCTTTCCATACATCTTGGTAACAATGCTTATGATGATAAGCTTTTTGTTTGTTCCTGAAAACCTTTTCATTTGTAACAATTTTGAACAATTTTGGAAGACAGTGATTAATCTGGTATGAGGAAATTGCTCAACATTAGAATGACAAATAACAGCAACAACTCAATATTCAAATAAGGCGTGAATGCCTACAGAAGATCCATTAATAGGATTTGGACTTACAAATCAATCATAACGCCACCAAAGAGCATAAAAGATGGAGCGATGGTGGGTTTTTGGATGCCTTCAAATCAGCCTTGACTCTTCTGGCAATTGTTTGGACAAGTCCCTGCAGTATTTTTGGGAAGATTTTTGGAAGTGGTTTGCTACTCCTTAGGGCTGAGAGAGAGGAACTGACTCAGAGTCACCCAACTGGCTTCGTGCCTAAAATGGGAGTAGAACTCATCTCCTAAAATTGTAATCTGGTGTTTTAACCACTACACCAAACTGGCTCTCATAATGGTAGTTACCTATACCAAGATAGGAGGTTTTTTAAAATTACGTATGAATTGTGGAAGGCCCTCTTATACTTTTTTGATAATACAATCATTGATTGAAACAAAAAGTGGGAAGATATAATTGCTGAAAAACTTGGATGCCCTTGAAAAATATCCTAATTTGTTATTTATGTTTCTCTGTTTTTGTCTGTAAAATTAGTTTGGGTAGAAAATATAGTGGTCCAAAACTTCATTATTAACAATTAAAATAGATTCTCAGCATGTTAAATGGTTGGTACATTATGATAACTTAATATATATGGTACCTACATTAAGGCACATGACAAGATACTTCCAAGATAAACTAAAAATGTATCTTACAGGCTTGAGAAGGTAACTAATTGCTTAAGACTGATATCAGTTTATTAACACATGCTGAAGAAAATCAAATGCGGAAAAGTACATCTTGCTTGCTTCCAATTTGCTATAACATGTATCTCAATCTTCTTGGGCATCCATACAGATTAAACACCAGATCAATAATCTATAAGGGCTGAATGAAAAGCAATTCCTTTGATGTTATACATTGCCAGCTGATGCACTAGATGGAACCTTTGACGAGTCTTTTACATCTCTTTTTACTTCAGTTGGCAAAAAACTGCTATGAGAAAATATTGTGTTGCTATTATTTGTGACATGGAAACTTGCAGTGAGTGCTTGTCAGTGTATTTTAAGCGACACACTGCAATTGAACTGATAACCAAAGAGGTTGCTCCAATTGAAATTCACCCATGAATGCAAATTGTTTATGGGGATGAATATGATGACATGAATACTATGTTTTCCTGGGCCAAAAAATATAAAGATGGTGAATCAGGAAGATCTGATTACATGATCAAGAATGAAGTAGATAATTTGTGACAAGCCAATGAGTTTGACATGAAAAACGTTGGTAAACTGATTAAGAATTGGTGTCTCACTCAAAAGGAAAGTGTTATGAAGCTTGGTTTTTCACAGGAAAATGTGGCTTACAGATAGTCCTCGATTTAGGACCATAATAAACCCTGCCATTATGATCATTAAGTCATGATGATTGCAAAGTCATCATGCAACCAATCTGTCTTTACAACCATTTTTTGTGGCAATCATTAAGCAAACCCATTGTTTGTTGGGGCATTTTTGCTGAAAACTGGAAGTATACGCCAGTTTGTGCAAAAATGTTGTAAATTGCAGTCATGGGGCCATAGGATACTGCAAACAGGCATAAATGCAGATTGCCATATGTCCAAAATGTGGTCATGTGACTGCATGGAGTGGCAATTGCCATTGGAACCAGATCATAAGTAGCTTTTGGAGGTCTGTTGTAACTTCAGTTGCTAAGTGACTGGTCGTAAGTCAAGAACTGCTTAGACATCATTGATGTTGTTCAATATCGGAAGATTTTGATAAGATATGTTCCTTGAATGCTGATAGCAGAAGTGAAACATTCAAGATCTGAAATTTGTCAGCAATTGTTATGCTATAAAGTTGAGGAATTTCTTTACTGCATTTTGACAGCCCATAAAACAGCCTTCAATATTCTTTTATTATAGCTTGTATCATTAAAGTAGAGTTCTCGTATTTGTTATGATATCAGTTTCCTGGCCAAGTTTATCCTGAAAGGTTGACATTTGATGGAGTAGATACAAGTAACAAAAACTTCATTTCAAGGACAGTCTTCTGGTTTCATTTATTACAATCTCTATATTTAAACAAATTATGGATGTGGAGGCATTACTTTCCATTCAACACACACATAAAATAGCACTTCCTACCAAGTTTTAGGTTAATGTCGTTCTGAATTGTGTGACAAAGTAGGGGCATATTTTGATTCGGTTATAGGTGGGGCTACATTTCAGGGTGGGTTTCTTATTTATTCCAATAGTAGGGAGGTTTCTATAAAGGCACTACACTTCTGTTGAACAATTACATAAAAATTTTGGAGTTGTTTTTTTCTTAAATCACCTCAAGTGAAGAAAGATATAAACACAAACAAAATGCTCAGTTTCTCCACCGTGTCAACCTAAAATTGCCAAATCCAGCCAACCCAAATAATCCTAGGGTATGTTTCCCTCTCCCCATGACCCTGTGGCTGAATAAGTGTGTGTAAATAGTGACCACAAGCTGATTTAAAAAGGGGGAGAGTCAGAAAAAGAAACTATTTATTAAAATGGCCTGCCTATAAAATATCTGCATATATGCAATTGATCTCCCCTCTGAATATACCAGTCACACACAAACTATTATCCCACACATAATCACACAAATGTATAAGTACATTTTCCTTTCCCTTCTATCAATCTATTAATTTATAATATATCTTACATAGGTAAACAAGAGCTCTTTCCAGCTCTTGATGATAGCAGTCCAGAGCCAATCTTGTATCCCAACATCTTACCATGTCTGGAGTCAGAAGCCAAATAAGTTCATGTTTGGTTAAACACTTGAAAGGGACACTGTCGGGAAATGCCACACCCTGAACAAGAACAGAAAGTTAGACATCCTGGATGAAGGCAATGGCCAATTACTTCTCTACTGTTTTCAAGGAAACCGGCTAGATAAGCTTATGAAGTCATCAGGAGTTGAGTCCAACAATTAGGAGACTTCCACTTTTGCATTTTTCTACTATCCAGGACAGGGGTGGGTTCTACTTACCTTTACCACCGATTCGCAATGGGATCACTTGTGCTTTGCTCACACATGCGCCTTGCTTCTGCGCATGCGCAGATCACTGATGATGACATCCAGGGCGGTGGGCGGGGCTTCCAGGGGCAACCCACCACTGATACAGGCTCTCCTCCATGCAAGCTGGGGTGGGTTTCCTCTGCTCTCAGCTAGCCAAGTTGCAGCCCCTCTAGTTTACAATTACTCCCTTCACTTCCTTTCTTTCTGCATTTAAACCCTGAACGTGCAACTTTAGCAGATGAAACAACATTGTGAAGGCTTAAGTTGACAAGGCTGGAATGAAGAGCCTAAGACCAGATAGGTTCATTTCAAAACACAATGCAGGTGCCTTCCATGTCAAGAAAGAAGGAAATGCATTACCACACAAGAGCAGGAAAAAAAGTCTGAGATTTAAACCCTGAGCTGGATTTGGCAGGAGCTGAATTGCTTTATTATTGGGACTTCTTGTTACTGCAATAAAAACAGTTAAGCCATTTGAGGCTTGTCCTTGATGTTCCTGCCGCAAGCTCAGGAAAAGCTCTTTGTTGTAAAAGAACTTAATTTCTGAGAATATGTGCAAAATGTTATAGTTGTTTGGAAGACTGATTGTTAATAGCTAGCAGTTGATATTTTCTCACAAGGAGTTAATCATTGGCAGATATTAGCAGATTCCCTTGAGGGTTAATCATCAGAACTATACAGAGGTAATTCCCCTGCTAGGGGGATGTCTTAATGTGAAGGCTTTTGTAAAATTAAAAAAAAAACACGATAGGGAAAAAGAGAAAGAAACTGAATTCATGTGAAAGCCATAATGTGGTTTATGTGGTATAAGTTTAGCAAAATGTATGAACCCAGTCGGAGAAAGTGATCCCTGGCAGCTGGGTAATTAATACTTTTAGATACTGCTTAAGTATCTAAAAAGTAAAGGAAAATTTTGTACTTTCTAGACTGTCAAACACGGCTCAATATTAATACATTTTTCCTAATGCTTAGTTAAAATGTGCTTCCTTTCCACTTTTAATTTGTTTTTTGTACGATGTACTGTTTTCCTAAGAAGCAACAGCACTATGAGTCCTGAAAAGAAATGACCTTATTTATTATTTTACATATAAGTTTACATTGCATGTAGTATATATGTTGATTTCGCTCTCCAACAGTCTCTCAAGAATCAGCTAGATTCTGAAACCAGTCTCAATCAATTCCCATTAATACATATATGCTCAAGTTTTAAAGGGATATGATACAATACTATTTTTATATCTTTCCAAAAAAAAAAAGTAAACCTGACATTAGTAGTACTCAGTAATTAGTATTCTACTCTACATATTGAGCTTGATCTCTGTGGAACCAATCAAGACTGGTTTCTAACAATAGTTTCACCCTTTTTTAGGCCTCTCATCCAGTTTGTTGTTGCTTCTTCAAGTCTCACATTCCTCAGGAATAAGTTACAAATACCTTTGTTATATCAACAGAAGCGCCATTCTGAATTAGTACTTCATTGAATAGAATTCTTTATTGGCCAAGTGTGATTGGACATACAAGGAATTTGTCTTGGTGCATACGCTCTCAGTGTACATAAAAGAAAAGATACATTCATAAGTTTAAGGAACGATCTTAACAAAACACATCTGCTTTTTGAATCCAGGAATTGCCTCTGAAAATACAAATATAGATGAGTTTTTAAGGCATGAAAATACTTCAGAACAATTACCAAAGGATTATTTTTGTTTCACCTGATTTATTATCCTATATCCATAAAGCATTTTATCTGTCTCTGTCTACCCTGATTTTTTGTTCAACATTTCAAAAAGGTTTTGAGCTATATATCATGGCAACTGAGCTCTCTCCCTCCCCCGCCCTCTTTATATGAATATATATTAAAGCTAATGTTATTCCTTCAAAGCAGTAACTTTTTGCAATATTATTAAAAAAGATTTTGACTCTGTTTTCGATAAGCCTATTAGGCTACAGATATCTTGCACTCAGTGGTTTTTTCCCTATGGCACAATGATCCAGCCACTCCTCACCCAATTAACTCACTCACCTTCGTAAACAGGCTAAGTGCAAGATATCATAAGTCCAGATACCTGGTTGCTGAATGCTGGCCAGTTTTATAGTGCTCCGTCCTAGCTATCCTAAGGAATCCTAGGAAGCCACTGCTTTCTGGTTCATTTGCCTTTGATCTGATCTGATCTGACCTGATTGTATTTTCTTTTTCTGGAATATAAAAACACTGTCACAATTGTGGATCCTTTCTATTTCCATCCATTGCTGTCCATTTTCCACCCTCCCCACTAGGGAGGTTACAGGGAGGCAAAAATCACAATGGCAGTAGAGATTATGCTCTTATTGCCCATTGTTATGGAGCCTGTCTAGGACACTGTCTTGATTTCGGAAGCAGGAAGAACTAGTTAATTCCTTAAACACATGTTTGAATGATAGCTATTCAGTGGGGTGGGGAACTACTTTAACCTCAAAGAAACTGTGTCTATTTGAAGGAAAATCTAACTTCTGTGGGGATAGTGGATACATCAATCAACCCTTTCTTCTTTTTTGTACAACATGTTAACCTCCCAATCAAATGGGTCAGGGGAAGAGGAACACTTAATTTATAGTTTCTCTAGTGATTTTGTAAGGTATCCCAGGTTTAAGGAAAAATATGCCTGAATGTCTTATTCTAACCTGTAATTAGAATCTCACTGTCCTATCTTAATATAGTAAGAAAAATAAACTAGAACACTGTTTTCTGCTAGAGTAAATATAATCAATCATTCTGTATAATGGTTATTATAATGCATCACCTACTAACAGTTATTTTTTTGTTCTAGGGTTGATTTATTCAGCATATTTTACATTAATGAACATGTTCAAATTCAGTGCTCATGTTTGGCCAGTATAAGACTTTCCGAGTCTCCCTTTTGTATTTTTTTAAGTCCCGATGACCCTCCTGAATTATATAATCCAGTTTCTATTAGCAATTTGGGATGTAACATATTGAAACTTAACTCACCCTTCCTATCATCTGTTAACTAAAGATTTTACCAATCTTTATAATGCATAATAAAACAGAACATAGAGACAATATACTAGCTAGCTATAATGGTGACTCTAAACAAATTTAAACCTACTTCAAATATGACTGAGTAGTTTAGTCATGAATATTATATGTAAGAATCAATTAATTTGATCAACTGCACTGGGCAAAGTTCCACATTCATCAAACTTTACCAGGATTAAAATTCAGCAATTGCAACTTTGAAGAACATTATGTGAAATCTGACTCATATGCTGGCTAGGCATTTTCTAACCATAGATACCAAAGGCTTGCTGTGGCCATTTTCAAACTTTGAATATATAAAAACTTGACTACACAAACGTAATACTTTTCCCATCCATAGGCTAAGTGTGAACTCAGTTGTCCATGTTTCCATCTCTGTGACACTTCTATGCATGTTACAAACTTCCAATAATCATTTATACATGAATGTTATTCGAAAACTATTTTTTAAAGGACAAAGGACAATTTGATCTATCTGCTATTGCTATCAAAATGCCTAAGAGTGGCAGTTGTTTCAAATAACTTTTTTAGCTTTGCAAAAAGCCTTCCATCCATCCCCTTATTTTTTTTTTGTTCCTTTCTTTCTTTAAATGAGAATTCTAAGGTTATTATGTGCTTTGGCAGGATTTCAATATATCCGCTTGCTGGGGGTGATGTGTTCCAGATTACTCTTATTCTCACTAGATCAATTTGCATCCCATTTCCCAGGTATTATTTCCCCCAAGTAGGTGAGTCTTTTTCATTCTGAATGTACATTACTGCTTTTTAAATTTCAATGTCTGCTCAAGCCCTCTCTAGAGTTTGTCATAACATCTGATCATATTCTTCTTTACTTTAGCTTCTACCAGAATATATTTATTCTCACAGCTGGAACCTCATCCTATATTGTACTTTTCTATAAAATACTTCTGGAGCAAATTTTAAAGCAAACAGCATCACGAGAAAATAGTGTCCTACAAATGATGTATTAAAGATCATGGCTTTGACCCATTTTAATATTCAGGAATATATCCAAATCCTAAAGTTGCATCCAGAACTAAAGAAAATATTTCCATGAATATTTCCATGAAAATATCTTGTGGGCAATGAGAAATGCTAGTTTTCTGCATATTAAATTTATTTATTCCTAGACATAGCATAGCAGGGTTTTTTAACCTGCTATGACAAATTAATGTATTCTATTAGTGAATTCTTCACCTTGTCAATTGTTTTCCAAGTAACTATTTCCTTCCAGCTTTGCTTAATCTGCACATTTAATAAACACCACCTCTATACCCACACCTGTCATTTATGAAAAGGACAGAATCTATTTGATCTGAGAACTTTTGGCAGGTTGATCCAAAGCCACCTAAAACTAATTTTGTTTTGCCCACATTTTACCATGTTGTCAATAAGGATTTAATGGAAGACCTTGTTATAGGCCTTATAGAAGGCTCTGAATGTAGCAGACAGGATGGTATTGGAAATCAATAGGAGTTAGCAGTTTAGCAAGATGTGGAAGTCCTTAGAATGGATTCATTTAGTAGGTCATCCAAATATCTGGAAAAGTGGATATTTCTACCTCAACATGGGAGTCTGAGCTACTTGTATGGGCTGGTTCATGCTGGTTGTACAAAAAGAAGGCAAATCTAACTGAAAATGAATATATGTAACAGGATCAAAAAGCAAATTGTGGACAACAAATCACAAACATGTTGTAGAATCTACAGGTTTACAATCAAGATAATTTTACAGACTGTGTGCCCTATAATTTGTTTTAACAGCTGTTATTATCAAGGTGATAAGTGGCAAAGCTTTGCTTTGGATATTCAAAAAACATCAGTAGCCTGTAAAGTTTGTTACCTGAGCTTGTACATCAGTTGAGACTTCTCTTACTTTACTCATTTCTACATTAATAATATCTAGACTAGATTATAGAATAGAATAGAATTCTTTATTAGCCAAGTTGATTGGACACAAAGGAATTTGTCTTTGGTGCATATGCTCTCAGTGTACATAAAAGGAAAAAAACAAAAAAACACATTCATTGAGAATTATGATACAACACTTAGTGATAGTCATAGGTTACTAATAAGCAATCAAATCATACTAGGAAACAAACAGAACAATATAAATTGTAAAAATACAAGCTTCATGGTTATAGTCATAAGTGGGAGGAGACAGGTAGTAAGGACGAGAAGAATAATAGTAATAGTTTTAGTAATTTGACAGTGTTGTGGAAATTAGTTGTTTAGCAGAGTGATGGCATTCGGGAAAAAACTGTCCTTGTGTCTAGCTGTTTCTGGTGTGCAGTGCCCTATAGCATCCTTTTTAGGGTAGAAGTTGAAACAATTTATGTCTGTAGATATTTTCTCAGCCCTCTTTTTGACTTGTGCAGTATACAGGTCCTCAATGGAAGGCAGGTTGGTAGCAATTGTTTTTTCTGCAGTTCTAATTATCCGTTGAAGTCTGTGTCTGTCTTGTTTGGTTGCAGAGCCAAACCAGACAGTTATAGAGGTGCAGATGACAGACTCAATAATTCCTCTGTAGAACTGAATCAGCAGCTCTTTTATTGCTATATATTATCATATTAAGACTGTTCAAAAACTGCAATTGATCTAAAATGTGGCAGCAATATTAATGGGATTGGTTTGCTACTAATCTGGGCTGCAAAAACCTGGATGATGGTTAGATGGTAGCAAAGAAAATAGGCATCCAGATTTTTGTATGCCAAATCAGGTAGCCCTAGTTTCATGGCTCATAAATAAGCCAACTATCTTTGTGACCTAGTGGTCTGCTTTTAAATCCAATTTAATTCTCTTTCTAACAGTATAATGGATTTCATTGGTAGAGCAATTATTTTTTCTTCTTTTCTTCCCTGAAGACACACATATCGTTCAGGGGACTCTCGGGAGCTTATTTGGAGTGCACACTGAGATTGCACAAGGAATGAGAGGAACTATATTTCGAAGATTTGTGAACGTAAATCTACCATGTAACGTTGGATGGCATCTAATCTCATATTTAAACATCCAAATGAGGTATGATAATTGAACTTGCCCTAGCCAGCAGACCCTGTGAAAAATATGTTGTGGAATACAATTCAAACAACTTTGCACTATGGGTAGTCCTCGACTTACAACAGTTCATATAGTGACTGTTCAAAGTTACAATGGCACTGAAAAAAGTGACTTATGACCATTTTTCACACTTGTGACCTTTGCAGTACCCCCATGATCATGCATTTACATTCAGATGCTTGACAACTGCTTCACATTTATGACCATTGCTGTATCCCAAGGTCATTTGATCACTTTTTGTGGCCTTCTGACAAGCAAAAACAATGGGAAACCCCTGATTCTATTAACAAATGTGTTATAATTTAACAACTGCAGTGATTCATTTAACAAAATGTGGCAAAAAAAGTAAAGTAAAAAGGTGCAAAACTCACTTAACAAATTTCTCAGTTAGCAACGTAAATTTTGGGCTCAATTGTGGTTGTAAGTCAAGTACTACCTGTATATTGTTTGGGCAGGGGCAAGTTTCAAACTCCATCGCTACTGGTTCGCTTGTGGGCATTTGCGCGCCGCTCCTGTCCAGGTGGGTGGGCGGAGCCTCCTGCCGCCACCGGTTCGCCCAATCCGGGGCAAACTGGTAGCAACCCACCACTGGGTTTGGGACCTGAAGGCACCCATGTTACATTACTTTTCCTTCTTTGGATAGATCTGTCATTTGAGGCTTGGCAGAGCAAGAGAGCTTTAGAGAAAGAATATTTTGCATAGTGGTCCCTAATTTTTCCTAAATATGTAATACAATGTAATGTTTACCAGGGATATTAATTACTATTTTTAAGTCACTCAGCAAAATCTTTCCTGTTATTATGAGCATTTAATGATTTTTTATGATTCTATCAAAATAATCTCCCTGAAATATTCTCAGCTCCTTTTGTTCCATTTTCTATTGTATTCAGTAGTTTTAATAGGCACAGGAAAAATGTCATCAGTTTTTGCACATAAATAAATCTTCCCATTTCAACATAGGCACAGAAATGAGAAAAAATCTGAATCATGAAAATGCAAAAGTGGCTGTTATTCCAAGTTAATTATTGCAGAACAATGTAATCAAGAATCATATCTGCCCTATCAAAATCAGAGAGATTATTCAGAGTCATCTGGCAGTGATTTCTAAATTATCAAGGCGAAAGGTTGGCTGAGTAATATCCATACTTCTAAATAACTATTGAGATCAATAGTTGTTGTTGGTGGTGTTTCTTTTTTTAAAAAAAAACACCTAGTGTGCCCTCAAGTTGATCCTAATTGTTGTCCTACTAGGTAAGACCCAAAGTCTAATTTAGCATGCTGTTCCTAGCAGTTGTCATACAGATTATTTATAGGAGGTCAGAAAGCAGAGAAAATGGCAACCTGCTTTTATTGATCATAGCATTTGGCATTCAAAGGTATATTGCTCCTGAACATAGCCACTCCACTCGATCTTCTATTAATTCGTACAATCCCATTTTTTAATCTGGGGCCCTCCAGAAATTGCTGGATATCAAGTCCCATCCAACAGCCAGGCAATTCAATCTCTGGAAAAGCAAGATTCCCCCCATCGCTGCTTTTGGTGTTTATTTTTTTTTTAAATTTAAAAAATGTTTTGTTTTTTCCTCCCCTTGGAACGTACTTTCTCCTCCATGCGGACAGCAACTTTGAACACCCTGGTGTGGGGGGGGGGGGGCGGCCACATTTATGGGAAACGAGTTGCCAAAGTTGCCCGCAGGGAGAGCCGCGCGGGCAACACGGCGACCGACTGACTCCCCCGGTAGGTCCAAAGCAAGCAAGGAGGCGGCTTCGGCTGCGGCCGCGGCGGCTGAACGGAGGGCGTGCGAGGCGCGCCGGGTGGGAGGCGAGCCAGGCCAGGCACTGCGGGACCGTCTCAGCCGCCGAGCCGCTCTCCACCAGGCCAAAGAGGGCGCGTCGCAGGGCGGCGCGACGGCCTGCTGTATGGAGGAGCAGGGGGAGGAGCAGGTGCCCCAGCCGACTGCGTGCGCCGTCCTTCTCCCAGGCGAGCTGGAGGGGCCGCCAGCGCTACCGCCGAGATGCACAGCAGCAGCAGCAGCAGCGAGAGCGGCACGCCGGCGTCGCCGTTCCCTCACCATTTGCCAGCCCGCGATCGTCTCTGCGCATGACCCCTCCCTGCCGCCCGCACCCTAGCAGGGGAGAAGGTTAGGCGGAGAGAGGATTTCCTCCGTCTTCCACATTGGAGGCTGCTCCGAGGCGACGCAGTGCAGAGGTGTGGGCAGGTTGCTCCGGCCTGAGAAGACGCCGACGCCGCCTTTCCTCGGCCGCCTGTCGGACGACACGGGAGCCCCTGCCCGGACGCGCGGCGGCCTCCCCCGCAGCCCCGCCGCCGTGTTCCCGCGTCCGGGGATCCCCGCTCCCCGCTTCCTCCGTCCCACTCCCGGCCATGACCGCGGCGGCGGCGGTGGCAGTGGCGGCCGGGTTGCTGGTCGCGTCTCCGCCGCCGCGCCGCCTCTTCCCCAAGTGCTGCTGCCCCCGGCGGCTGCCGCCGGGCTCCAAGAAAGTAGCTTGATGAGTGTCCAAAGTAGCAGTGGAAGTTTGGAGGGGCCGCCATCTTGGTCCCGGCTCTCCACGTCCCCACCGAGCCTGCAGGGCTGCTCCGCGGCGGCGGCGGCGGCAGCGGCGACAGCAGCAGCGGCGGCGGCGGCGGCCGTGGCGGCCTCAGCGGCGGCCTCCCTGCTCCATAACAACACGCCGCTCAAGGAAGGTAAATAGGCGGAGAAGGGAAAGCGCTCAAAAAGGCTCAGCTTCCGCGGCGGGGAAGGGAAGGGGAGGTGAGGAGGAGGAAGATGACTGACTGGCTGGCTGGCTGATGTGGGGAATGGGCCCTTAGGGAGGGAGGGGCACGGCGGTGTCAATAGCATCAGCAACCTCGGCAGGCTCCGCCGCCGCCTGAGGCCAGTGCCTGGCTTGCCGGGGCCGAGTGCGCGACGAGGGCAGCGAGAAGAGGCGAGAAATGTCTTCCTTCTGCATCCGAGGGTGGAAGGTCTAGACTCTGCCCCCCCCCCCCCCCTTCCTCCCTCCAAGGCAGGAAAACTCCAGCCCTAATGTAGCCATTTATTCCAGACTCCCCCCACCCCACCCCTCGGGGGTCGACTTAATTCCTTCCACCCGCTCACTTTTCGCTGCTTGTTAAGAAGAGGGTAGATTTTAATGCCTCTCAACAGTTCCTTGACAAATAAGGGGTCTTCCATGGATAACCTTCCTCCTCTTTGTTTTTAAACTGATTTTTTTTCTTTTCTGGGTTTTTTTTTATATTAACAAAAGGGAAATAATTTTGCAAATTTCTCTCTCCCCCCACCCGGTAGTTGATTATTTCTTGTTGCAAATTAAAAAAAAAAGGCGGCTCTTTTTTTTTCCTTCCCCCTCCTCCTCCTCCGCTGATGGTGATAATGGTGATGAACGTGGCTGTTGCTTAAATGAAAAAAAGGGTCGAATCGTTCTGGCATCATGGAGGTGCAGGATGGTGGAAAAGAGACAAAGATCGACGCACTTATTGATACAGGGGAGAGACTTTCTTCAGCCGTAGATTTCTCGCAGAAGTGAAGGGAGATGTGTTAAAATCCGGGGCGCAGAATAACTGCAACTTTCCCCCTTTTCTCCATTGCATCTTAGACGATTTTTCCCCCTTTCTTCCCTCCCTCTTTTCCTTCCCCCACCCTCTCCTAGCAGAACGACAGTGAGAGAGCAGGGTGTTGTGGGTGTTTGCAGGGAATATCTGTATGAAGGTTATGTGCAAACAAGTCTTTTTTATTGTTTGTCCATTCCCCCCCTTCTTTCTTGCATTAAACTGTGTTGCCACAAGATGTAGCAATTATACTGCTTTATGAAATGATTAATTTTACTTAAAATGTTGGTGAACAGGGGATATAAAGGAACTTTGATTCAACAACATATGGTATATTGGAAGAATGAATACTGCATATTCATGATTTTTGGGTTTTGATAGCTCTCTGACCACAGTGCTTACTCCAGTGAATTCAGTGCCTTTTGCCTTTTGTTTGTCTTTGTATTGTATATGTGTGTTTCTAAAATAAGCAGTTCCTGAGAAGTACATAAACTTTAAATATGAGAAATATTACATTGTTTTTGAGGAACTAGATATTTGCAGTTCAAAATACATTTACATGATAAAGAAAATTGTTGGTAGTTTTGTCAGTAGCATCTTAAAAGGTCTGATCTGAAAATAATTAAAATCCTGGCCATACATGGTGGAAGTATCTATCTTGTTTCCCCCATTTCGACGTGTATGAATTATGTCATTTTTGCACACGTTCCTAGATAGGAAGCTGAAAATGCTAAGATCTGAAATGAAGGTAGTATAGAAAATACCTGAAATTGTTTGATTTATATCATGTATTAATATATTGAATGATATGACATTTGGTTCTTTCTGGTTTCTTTAGGGAAATTAAACTTTGAAAAGCTAAAGTTGTATATATTAGTTTGAACCAGGTTTATTAAGCTGCTGCTAACGCACAGTTGGCGAACTGGTTAACTCCATTAATATGTATAGTAATCTTTAATATTGGGTCAGTCTTTATTTTTAGATCAATAAACCTGTCTAACTACTTGTTTATATTGTTTGAAATACATAAATAGACCTTAGCCATTTTCTGGCTGCATTTCCTATTTGCAGTACTTGCTGTACCTAATATTTATCTACTGTGCTGAGATGTGGGTTTTCTCATTTTGTTAATTCAACTTGCAAGGCCATCATGGATAGTAATTGCTTCAGTAACTCTTTCAGAAGACAATTTACTGGCATTAAAGTTTATCTCTGGCATTGGGAGCTAGAAATATTACTTCAGAGATACAAAGATAATTTCCATGTCACATGAGAACTTTAATCCACCCTCATCTGACCTTTAGTACTTGTTATAAACCTATGACTTCCCCTTGCATCTTTCATTTAAATAATAAACCTTATGAAAAAAATGTGACACTGTAGAACAGGGTGAACAATCAACAGAACTAAGACCATATGGAGGTCTCAGATTAATTTAATAAAAGCCTTGTCCTAGAAGAAGATTTTTTTTTTACTGTGGTCAATAACCAATGTATAATGAAACTCATTAACATAAAACAGGCAGCATGGATAGGTGTAAGTATATGGTAATAATGTTGGCCTAAATTCAAAAGTTCTCTAAAATTCAAAAGTTCTCTACAAACAGCCATTTCATGCTGTGGCAATAAAAAGAGCATCTTGTCCTAACTTGCAGATTGGTGGGGTGGGGGATACAGAGAAAATCAGAATAAAATATTAAAAAGAAACAAATGGACATGAGAAACAGAAAGGAGGTTTAGAAATAGATAACCCCAACTTTTATCTTAGGCCCTGCCCACTGCTTGCTTGGGCCTTACCCACTGTTGACATGCTATCCTCAATAGATCACTTCCAGAGGAAGTGGCCATTGAACAAAAATAATTGCCTGCCTTTACCGTGTCATTTAAAAAATTGGGCAGCATACTTGTAATTCTTTCTAGTTGCTTGCTGATCACAGACAATAACTCTCTAAACTCTCTACATTCACTTTTCAAGTTGTATAAAACAAACATACAGATAGTCCTCAATTTACAACCATTCATTTATTGACCATTTGAGATTACTGAGATTGACAGCACTGAAAAGTGACATGACCATTTTTCACACAACCATTGCAGCGTCCCCATGGTCGTGTGATTAAAATTCAGATGCTTAGCAATTGACTCATATTTATGATGGTTGGCGTGTCACCGATCATGTGGTCACCTTTTGCAACATTCTGACAAGCAGAGTCAATGGGGAAGCCAGAATCACTTAACAACTTTGTTACTAATTTAATTGCAGTGATTCACTTAACAACTGTGGCAAGAAATATCGCAAAATGGGGCAAAACTCACTTAACTGTCTTGCTCAGCAACAGAAATTTTTATTGTCGTAATTCAAGGACTATATGCAACAAAAATGAACATACAAGCCATAGTTTTCATTTAAGGATTTCTAAAGACCATTAAGTATTTGTAATTTTTGAAGAGCACATGAGGTGGCTAGATTGGAAGATGCCATTCCCTATAAGATCACTGGGATACTTAACAAATATGAAATATTTCACTAATTGCAGAAGTAAAGGTTTAGAGTATTGTAAAATATCAGACTTTGAGAAAGAGGCAGTATTTTTAAAAATGAGATAATTTTTGAAAATATCAAGTATACAATTTTATGAATGCAGTACATTTTTAACTAGGGCCTGCAACTCTTGTTTGTTGGCATGTCACAGGATGTCTTCCAGCGATAATGTTTTTTAATCCTGGTATTTTTTATCTGATTTTTGAAGGAAGGTTTCTTGTGGGTAGCATTTAGAGGTATAAAGGAAGTGGGTGGTAAACTGCTTCTTGTCCTCACCTTTAAAATACCTCAGAATCATGCCTTTTTTTATGATTTAGATATGCTTTTGTGAGGGCAAGTTAGTGGAGTGGTTTGCCTTTCAGAGAGCTTTATTTCCACACTAATTTCTCGATTTGTAAAGAAAACAAAATCATGCTGTCCAAAATGGGCCACTTTCTCACTGAATGTCAGAATTGGGATTTGAGGGGTGATCCCTTATTATATATTAATCCTATGCATGATTACTCAAAAGGTGGTAGTGCCACTGTTTTTAAAGGAATGTGCTCTCCATCAATTAAGGCTATGTACTATTCACGGCCAACAGTGTCAGCAGGTATTTATAACCTGTAAGTCGTAGTAAGAACTGCTGCATCTTATATTACAAAATTATAGAATGCGTCCATTTAAATTGTCTTTATGGCTCACCTAGTCCAGGGAGGAATCAATTGAACTCTCTCTATTGGTTCGTCCATCCCCTTTTTGAAAGTCTTCTGCAGGGTGGAATTATTTCCTATGGGCATTTGTATGGAGGTGGACAAATAGCAAAAACGTAAGTGACAATTCAGACATCAGGATATAAGTACATGGGTTGCTTTTACATGATGACATCCTCACATGTATGTCATTTTGGCATAATTGCTGTGTACATACATGCTGTTATTCATTGTTTTAGGCAGAGTGTGCCATATTTATTATCTCTTACCACTAGAACATTTCTCTTAATGCTCATTAGTAAGGGACAATATTTCTTTTATCATATATCTGTATTTATCTAAGATTAGACAGCCATATTGTTTTTATTGTTGTGAATCTTCTGGTTCAGTGATACCTATAGTACCATGAGAAGGCTATCAATGAATGTTATTTATTGATTTTTGGTGAAAACGGGTTGCAAATTTATTTGGTATTATTTTATGTTATGGATTGTGATTTTAAATTTTATTTATTAAAATTTATATAACCCTGCTCTTATGCAGCATAATCTTGGGCAATTTACAAACAATAATAAAAGCATAGAACTAGCCTAAAACTCCTAATGCCCTCAGAACAACACAACCTTCATATCTATAAATGATTTTTCTGGACTTCAGCCATATAGTACCCTAGTACTTGTAAGAAAAAACAGACCTTGAGGTTTTATCAGAAGGCCCAGATCTCAAGGGAAATGGTGTTACAAAGCGCAGGGAAGATTACCAAGCAGGCACATTGTCTAGTTGGTAATATTATTATTTATTAAATTTATATGCTGTCCATTTCACTGTCAAGAGACTCTGAATGGCTTACAATGTTATAAAACAACAATATAAGAGAAAGGACCAGGGATGGGACCATATTACCTGATCTGGTAGAAGGGCAGGTAACCTCAGGGAAGAGATGATCCCACAAATTTTAAAAGTGATAATTTGTACTGTACCTTGAATTGCACCCAGAAAGAAACTGAAAACCAGTGCAGCTTGCACAGCAGAAGTGTAACATTTAAGCAAATAAATAAATAAACATGGGCAGACTTGGGGCACCCAAAATTATTTGCACTACTTTATACCAGACCAGTTGTTATCATTTTCAAGGACGTTCCCATATAGAGCATGTTGCACTTGTTCTGTTTGTACCTGCCACTCAGAGTACTCATTTCTATAACTAATACAATTCAAAATTATTGTGATAGCTTATAGAAAAAGCTGAAAGTAACATAATGAAATTAAAAAGAGACACATGCATAATTCTTCACTTAAGAAACAAAGCAAATGTGCAAGTACAAAAGAAAAAGTAACCTGTTTTAGTAATGATATGAGAGAATTGAGAGAATATGAGAGAAACTACTATTGAAATAATAGTTGATTGCAAAGTAAATATAAGCCAGAGGTGTGAGGTGACTGCAAAAAAGATCAAAACAATTTCACTTTGCATCAAAAAAGAACTTCTAAATTAGAAGAAGTAATTATTCCTATATATTGTATTACAGTTAGATTTGCATGTTACATATTAAATCATTTCTGTTTTGGGCATCATATTTTAATGACTCAGGCTGGAATAGATGCAGAAGAAGGGCAGCAAGGATAATTAATTACAAGGCTACATGATAAGTCTTATGAAGAGAGATTGGAGCTGAGCATGTTTAAATTTGAGAAACAATGACTGAGCAGAATGTGATAGTACTCCTAAGTCTTTGAAAGAATGTTATATAAAAGAAAGTCAAGACTGGGTTTCTCTCGTCCCGGAGTGCAGAATATGAAATAATTGATTTAAGTTGCAAGAAGACAGATAATTTCTTAACAGGAAGAGCAGTTCAGTAGCAGGACCAGTTATCCAAAAGGGTGGTAGATACATCTTCATTGGATGCATTCAGGTGGATACTAGACAGCATCTGTCTGGGATGCTTTATTTGAGGCCCAGCACTGAGCAGGAGTTAGGATTAGATGTCCTAGTGGTCTGTCTCAACATTCAAAATGTTAATATTTTCAGTATATTTTTATAAAATGAAAATTGAAACTAGTTATAATTGGGATTAAGTACTAGTGTCTGTTTTTAAATGTCTGCAAACAAAATGTTGGAATTGCATAAGATTAGTTGTGATGCTAAGAGGGATGTGATTACCTGAAAGTGATTACAGGTAGTCCTCCACTTATGAACTCAGTTGAGCCCAAAATTTCTGTTGCTTAGCGAGATATTTTTTCAGTGAATTTTGCTCCATTTTACGACCTTTCTTGCCATGCCTGGTAAGTGAATCACTGCAGTTGTTAAATTAGTAAGAAGGTTGTTAAGTGAATCAGGCTTCCCCATTGTCTTTGCTTATCAGAAGTTCACAAAAGTTGATCACATGACCCTGGACCACTGCAACTGTCATAAATATGAGTCGGTTACCAAGTATCTGAATTTTGATCATATGACCTTGGGGATGCTGCAATGGTTGTAAGTGTGAAAAACAGTCATGTCACTTTTTTCAGTGCTGTTGTAATTTCAAATGGTCACTAAATGAACTGTTGTAAGTCAGGGACTACCTGTATTTCTGTATGTATATTTATTGTCTTTGATCTGCCAATCACAAGTTGCTGAGAGAGCTGAGAGATGAAAACATGCCCCCTCTTCAGTTATTGGCATTTTGAGATGATGATAATAGAAAAGGTTTTTACAATTAGATACTGCCTAGCAAATAGAATCAACTTTTTATTATTACGTTGATTTTCATTGCTAGGCAGTATCTAATTGTAAAAACTTTAAAAAAATATTGTTTGGCAGCTTCTGATAATGAATATTTCTTTAAATAAAAGAGTAAACTTACAAATTTACAAAATAAAATTTCAGAAAGAATGAAATTTAAATATGTGAAGGAACTTTCACTATTTCAAAATTAGTAAATTGTAATTAATAATTAAAAAGTTTCCTGAGTTTGGGCATCTTTGAATGTATAAAAATGCTGCTCTAAACCTATATGAATCAATTTCATGACTGACACATATTTTAACACATCAAATTATTGAAAATAATTTATATGACTAATTCAAGATGTGACTTATTTTTTACTTAGCAGGCTGTATGTACCTAGTCATTGGGTAGTTCACTAGATCGAAAAGGTAACCATATTAATGCTTTGAGAAAATACAAAATATATATTTAATACATATTTACATACATAATACATACATAATACAAAATATGTATGTAAGCAAAAAGCCAAGTTAATAATTATGCACTTTCATCTTATATACTCCATTGTATCCAGAACACCATTTTAAGTTTACTTTAATGAGAATCTGAAAAAAAGATTATTAATGGTAACAAATTTTGTTGTTTTTGATAACTATTCATAGCAGTTAAAAGCTGGAGTTTTTGACTTTATATTTCTCAAAGGCTACTCCTTGCCCTGTATTTCCAGTCTGGTTTGGAGGTTAGAAGCTGGCCACATGTTGTAATACTAGAACCACAGATTGTGTTCACAGATACATAGCAAAATGGTATAACTACAGGGTCCTTTTGAATGACTAGGATGTGTATCCTGTAAGCAAAGGTCGTACGATAACCTTTAATAGGCTATGCTTTAGTTAGCTTTAACATGGTATATGAACCTTAAGCACAGATTAGATTGGGATTTACTTACTTTTTCTTAATCACAGTGCAATATTGGTGAACCTTTTTGGCATTGAGTGCCATCTTGCAGAGCCATCTCTCCAGGCATGCCAGCCAGTGGTGGGTTCCTCCTGGTTCGGCCCGGTTCTCCCGAGCTGGTAGCGGTGACGATATGACGTCACCAAACCGGTTCTGCCCCACCCCCACCCCCTGCGCCCCCCCACCCCCCGCGTTATTCTTACCTTTTATTTGGCCACACCTCCAATCTATTGCTGGCTCCTGAGTCCCTGAAATCCTGACTCCCGATTTCTGCTAAATCCTAAATAATTGTCACATGACCATCAAGCCACGCCCACAAAAAAGCCACACCCACAGAACCGGTAGTAAAAAAAATTTAGAACCCACCCCTGACACCAGCCATTACCCGTTGCTCTTCCAGCTGGTGTTTGCACATGCGGGAGCACCGGAAACCTGAAGAGCAGTTCCCTGGTGCCCATGTGCATGCTGTGAAACTGAACTTCTGGTTTCTGACACACGCATACGCACCGGTCACCTGGTCTTCGGGTTTCTGGCACTCCCATGAATGCGAAGAACAGCTGGTTAGCGCACATGTGTGCGCCAGAACTTAAAAGAACAATGGGCAATAGCTGGCGTGCCCAGAGAGATGACTCTGTGTGCCATCACGGCCATAGTCTATAACCTTGTATGTTGGTTATTTTGGTGTGTCAACTAAATCAGGAGTAATAATAATTTGTGGTTAAGAAATCACTAGTCCACTGGGAAATCCACATCGATTGCATGAGTATCTGAAGACTTTGCTGCTCCCACTTTATTTTCATTCCCCATGGACTTTCAATGGTTTTGTTTTGCAAACATAGGGGATGGAGGGAAGAACAAGTCTGTCCTTATCCAAATTGTCATGGAGGTGGCTTCAGCCAACCAGGCCATTACAGGCTACATTAGTTGATGCTTGCAAAAGAAAGACATTTTCAAAAAAAGAGTGCAGGCAAAGCAAAGTTTTTTAGAGTACTGATCAGAAAAGAGGGGAGATTAATGAACCATTAATCTTTGCTTTGGAATCTGGTATATATTTATTGGTTGAAAGGTTTAACTATTGTTAAACTTTATTTATTTATTTATTTAACTATTGTTATAACTGACATTCAAAAATATGTAACACTAAAATGATCAGTGCATCTTAGAATGTTTTAAAAATCTTTTTATCTTGAATTTATACTTTGACATTTTTATTGTATTGCGATTACTAGATAAATTTCTTTATTAAACTTTATATTGCAGTAGTCACCTCATAATCCATGTATGGAGTCACAGGAATTCCTTTAATTTGTTATCAGGAATTGGCAAAATCTATTTAAGCAAGATGTTGGTTGAATCATACAGTGCACTAAGCTGATATATAACTTGGCTAGTTTTGACTTAGAGTCTTGTGAACCCAACCATTGTGATTTGTAAATGATACTTAATGGTTTAGTATATTGTGTGTTATGTGTCAGTCTATTGTTATTTAGCTTGAAAACCCAAGTTATACAGCACATGAATCTACTTGCATGATCCCTTTTCTGGAAAAATCTTTCTATATCTTGGGCATATGGTTTTCTCTTTAAAATATTAAAACCTATCTCACTAAATTTTATAAATTGTTTTTTAGGTTGCTTTTTTGTAAACAAGCACCTAATTGCCTGTCAAATAAAGGTTATAGAATATAGAATGGTTAGTGTCTTCGCTTATACTTAAATCTGAATCAAATTCACTGATGTGATGCTGCATAATTTGAATTATGAACAGTTATAATGACATTGGAACTCAGAATGGGCTCTCAAAACAATTTTGGCTAATTGTGGTATACAGAGTTTGAATCTACAGAATAGTGTATTTTCATATTTTTTTTCTTAATGAAAAACAAGGGTATAGTCATTTACATTTAAAATATATCCTGTTGATTATTTCTTTTCACAGAAATATGCATTTTATTTTACTCAATGTACTTTCCATTGCTACAATTCTTACACTTGATAGATGCAGCTTCTAGTACTATGGCAGCCTCCCCAGACAAGGGACTTGGCAATAATTTATCTTTTATTATATCCTGATTTTTCTTGCCTGAATTAGGCTCCTATTTGGGACTCATTTGAAGTCTTTCAGACATAGCTTGGTTTGATAATTAGCTTTGTTGCAAACAAGCATAAAGACAAACTAAACAATCGATTGCCCATTTCCTGTATGGATAAGTGTCTTATGCTTCCATATTCTTCTACACAAAGAAGGTCAAACTGTATCTTTTTCTTCCCATTCTTATTATAACTTAATGGACTTTTATTATACACTTGAAGCTCATGAAGCTGAGCAGCTGGTGTTAGAATAATGTCAGACTTGACCTGAGGACCACTGGTTCTCTGCTTATTTCTCACAACATTGGTAGATATGAACAAATCATAGGTTATTTAAATTCTTGATTATCACCCTCTTAAAAACTTGGTTCCAAGTGAAGAAAGCTTGCTAGGTTCATTGATGATCTTTGCTTAGTTAAAAGAACACAAATTGGGACTATTATATTTTTAGTTTCAGTGGTTGCCATGCATGGAGGGAGGGTATGCAGATATTTTCATTCTTTATAGATCTAATGTGCTGAACCTAATTTTTTTTTGTCCTGGGAGAATTCAGTACCACAAAACGCTGCAGAATTAGTTCAGAAGGATAATAGTCATTACTATTAAACATTAAATGGGATTCATTACAAATGTTACTTACAAGAAACCATTTTTAACGAGCGTAGGGAAAAAAAGCAAGAATTTAGCATAAATATATTACAGCCTACAGATCGTATTACTTTCTGTATTATATTATCTCCCCCCCCCTTCCTCTTGGATCATTGCAGACTACCAATGGTCCTTAATTACAGGTTGAAATTATTAATATAATTAGGCCATGTGTTTTCTGATATTCTTATGTTATGCCTTATAAAATGCAGTCACTTTTCAATTAATGTACTTTAATTTAAATTAAATATATTTTAATTTATAAGGATATATTTTCCCATTACAAAAAATGCATCAATTTTACCCAATAGTTAGCGGTTCTTCATTCTTGAAAATCTTGATGACTTAGCTATGTTTATGTGTGTGCAGAAATTTAATTTTATTCATTGGGGACTGTTTAAAAATAAACATGGATAAAACTACTGTTAGATTTCAGATTGATGATTTTGCTTAATATTTTTGCATAACTCTTAATATTATTGTAAGATATTAAAACATCTTAATATCTCTGTGCAACATGTATTTATGGTCCAAAACCAAACACAGTAAAAGACCAGCATGGAACAAAATAACTATAAAAGGAAAATTTTAAATTGCAAGAAAATACTAAAGCAATTAGCAGCTAACAGTTAATAGCATGAAGGAAGAACTAGACGGTTTCCAACATCTATAGCTTGTTGCTAAAAATTTTGCAATCTTCTTGGAAGTTTCTAAGTTTCTTAGAAGTTCCTGAAGAATAGTCACTCAGAAGAAAGATAAACAGCCTCCTGGTCACAATGGCAACTAGAGTTGTTAACAATTGGAAGTATTAAACTTGATTGTCATTTGGGTGTGTACCATGGACATTTTAATAGCATTTGTGAGACAGGTTCTACCTCTGAATCTGAACAGAAACAAGTCGACTTTTAGTTGGATGTTTATATGTCTGTCAACAGTTGTGCCAATTAGGGCCAAAGTAAATAAATTCCTATATGGACATATAAGATGTTACAGAAACTTCTCCTACTAGGCTGTCACGGCAGTCAGGAGTGGGTAGCAGACTGGGAGCTGGCCAATCGGACCGAGTCTACTGGAAGCTTAAGCTCCGCCTCCTCTTGCTTAGCCCCAGTTTTTCGACTCGGTCTGCCAGGACAGCCATGTCTATAGTGTTCTCTTGCTAATTTTACTTCTTTGCTTGCTATTTGGTTTTTTGACTTCGGATTGGACTGACTATGATTTCGGCTATTTCCCTTCACT
Source organism: Ptyas mucosa (assembly GCA_012654045.1). NCBI lineage: Eukaryota > Metazoa > Chordata > Lepidosauria > Squamata > Colubridae > Ptyas > Ptyas mucosa. Next base: position 30,131,591 of record WNWU01000006.1, on the reverse strand, counting down.
AGCGGCCGCTTGGACTCCTTATAACTGCGGCCGCCGAATTTCCTGTTGCTGCCGACAGGAGATTTTGGCTCTGTCATTTTGGATGGGTACTTCATGTGAAACAAATATTTTTAAGCAGCCATACGTTTGCAGTACAATTGATATTCGAATTGCATCACCAAAGATCTTGGATTATTGGTACAAACCAATATTTATATCTTGATTGTTGTAAAAACTGGTGGATTGTAAGTATCTACATTTAAATCAGTATTTTTCCTTTATGTTTGTAATTGTCCTAATCGATATGATTCCATTTTCCAGCATACTCTATTAGTCAATGAGTTGAACCTTGCTAATCTTTGCCAAATTTTCTAGTCCATCATTCTTTTGCATCACAAATCCAGAATATGTTCCTGCTTGTTCAACATCCCTACAAAAGAAGAACCGGTCTTTTATTTGTTCCAGGATTGACTCAGTGGTTCTCCTTGTAATCCATTGTACTCATAGTGATTATAATAATCTTCAGATTCATAATTTAAAGGGTATCTGTCTACTTTTTCTCTCCTTCTTTCTCCGTGTTCAATTTTCACAACGGAAAGACCATTGCTGCTGCTGCTTGTAATAGACTTATCAAAACTTCATGACAGATATGAATTTGTAGGTATTGTTACAAACTGTTAGATTGTAACTTTCAGCATCATTTGGGGAGCTGTGACCCAAAACTTTTATAGGGTCCCAGATACTCATGTAGAATAAAAGAGAACTCATGGACAGGAAAAGAAAGAAAAAAAGAAAAAGCATGTCAGATAAAGGGAACAATTGAGGACAAATTAGAATGATTAGGAAAAATTATCATCTGAAATATTTAATCTTGATTCATATAATACTGTAAGCCAAACAAGGTATAACATGTAATAAACTCAACTAATTATGGCTCATACAGTTAATCAGGATTAAATGTCTAATGATTTAATATACCTAGGTCTATGACTTATGTAGATTTGATAATAGTGTCTTCTATTTTAACATATATATGTGAAAAGTATTGAATTGGAATTAATCCTTATGTCTGATTTTGTGGGGTTTAGTCTTAAATTCTGAGTAAAACCAGCAACCTGACTCAACAGAAAGCTACTATCCTCCTCTAAAGTTGCAGTTATATTGCTGATCCTGCTCTGTCTATCACCCTTTGGCTCCTAATCAAAGAAAAATTATACTCTAAGATAGACAATTCACTCATCTAATGCAACTGCGCTATAGTCTAAAAATGTATGCCATAAGAATTTTATGACAATTAACTTTTTAGTTACTGGTATGGTTTGTATTACCGTTTCTTGAATTGTTTAATAGACCTAGTTCTGACTACTGAATATTTGGTGAATCCTGAAAGAGCAAAAAGATATGAATGTCATAAAAGAACATTGTGATGTCAGCACATTAAACTCTTATTACCCAATGCAAATTTCAGTGAAGGGAATTTATCTTTGTGAAAGTTGGCTATAGGTGTGCTATTTTAATACACAATGTTAAATTTATCCTGGTTTGCATGATTTTCAGAACAATAGAGCAAGGTGCATGGTGAATGCCATCAGACACTGAGGTTAGTGTACAGCATTTTTGAAGTTTTTCATGTTGCTTACTTACATTCTTAAAGTCAACATTTTATTGTGTACCCTTAGATCTTTTGAAGTTATATTTAACAATCTGATGGCTTTAAATGCTGCTGTACTATAGAATATGTTTACAGAATCAGTAAAAATACAGGCTTGATTGAGGAACTTATAATTTAAGATTCATCATTAGAAAGCAACAGCAAGAAGTAAAGAACGTGGGAATCAATGTAGTAAGATAAAGCTATACATCAGAATTGTGTATATGCAAAATGTTTAAGTTGAATTCTGCCTATAGGAATAGAAATATTTTGATATCAGATTATAGTTTCTTCAAGAAAGCTTCCCTTTCTTCTTTTTTTAGATGAAAGTTAAGTGTAGCTTTTGCTATCCATATTTAAAATTGCTATATGAAGTGTCATTTGAAAACATGAGAAGTTGTAGCTAGTGCTAAACTTAATATTTCAGTAAATCATGTTTGAATGAAAAGCAAAAGTTAAGGAAGGATTGAATAAATCCACTAGAACATTTTAGAGCACCATATCATGGATCAAAGTTGGGTCTCAGTTGAATCATATTAAGGTGCCAGAATTTGCTTTTTCTTGATGGCTTGCATAAATTTTATAATGTTCTAGAGATTTGAAATCCTAGTGCTCTTTTTTATTCTATAAATTATGTTAGAAACTTTACTTCTTGATAAGCAGTTGAAACATTCAAAAAGAATACTGTTAGTGTAATTTTCAGTTTTGTTTATTTAACAATAAATTAAATTGTTATTGTAGGGGTGGGGGTGATTTTATGTATTATATTAATTTATTTGATTCTTTTTTTTAGTTTTATTGTTCTAAATGAGGTTTTATATTCTGTAAGCCTCCTTGAGTCGCCATGGGTGAATAGGCGGCAATATAAATTAAACAAACAAACAAACAAACAAATAAATTTTGGAAATGGATGAAGAAGTCACTAGAGCAAGAAGAAAATTGTAGTTGGGTATCCAAAATGTATGTAACACACATGATTTATCTTCTAAAAACAACACTGGGTGTTATGCCTTGTGATTCTTGACAAGTGTATCTTGTCTTTTTATGTACACTGAGAGCATATTCACCAAAGACAAATTCCTTGTGTGTCCAATCACACTTGGCCAATAAAGAATTCTATTCTATTCTACTTGATTTTGTTTCTTTTCATTTGAATCCTACTCAGAATGATAATTGTGTTTCATTTTTGTATAAAATGTCAAATTTTATATACATATACATATACAAATACATACATTATACATGTACATGTACATATATACACATACAGTATACATATATATCCTGACTTTATTATTTTTACATTATTTTGCTTTCTAGCCTGGTACCTTAATCACTAGACAACTGGTTCTCAAACTTCCTAATGCCGTGACCCTTTAATACAGTTCCTCATGTTGTGGTGATCCCCAACCATAAAATTATTTTCATTCATATTTCATAACTGTAATTTTGCTACTGTTATGAATCGTAATGTAAATATCTGATATGCAGGATGTATTTTCATTGTTACAAATTGAACATAATTAAAGCATAGTGATTAATCACAAAAACAATATGTAATAAATGAGGAAGGTCAGCATGCATTGGTAGGAGTGAGTTGCTCATAATTTTTCTTTTTACCTTATTTATATTGTCACCCATTATTATCTGAAAGAACCTATTACTCAGCATGTTATTAATTAGTCAATAGAGATTTTTGCAGGGGATAATATGGCACAGTTTGTATAACAACCCATCCTTCTTGTGTCATCTACGAACACAGCTCTGGTTTTGAGGCCTTGCAATGAATATAAATCCTTCCATTCCCCACCATCTCTAGTCGGAGCTGAAGAAGCTTCTTGGTGGATGAGAAGCCAAAACGTCTTCAAAGTAAAAACAAGAAACTCCAGTTGCCTCTTGGAGGAAAAAAGCAACTTTGGGACATGACTTAGTAGCTGCTAGAAAAGGGGGGTAACATATTTTCTGAAGCGGAAGGAAAACACGCATACAAGGCTGCGTGTGCCGAGAGAGGAGCCATGAGGCTCCAGCCCTTAAAATGTTCAGCAGTGAGAAAAGAAGCACTGAGCCGAAGGGCGCCACGAGAGAGGTGTGTTTGCACAGCAGCCACGGCACCTTGAAGGAGGAGTTGGCTAAGTCGGCTGATTCTGGTTTCATCCTGCAGATGGTTATCTTCTGCCTCTCTTCCACGCTTCGTTTCCCAGCAGAGAGTTTTTGGGACCACGCAAAACCTCGGGTCCATCCCACCCTAATCCACTTTCTACAGCTTAGTTATCCCGCACACCGCAGGCCACCAACCACCCCCCCGGCAAATTTTGCTCTTCACTGGCCGCCAGACTCAGCCACCCTCGCTCGTCTCCGCCTTTCGAGGACATACCTGCCCTTGGGCTGCCTGCAGCCCCGCATTGGTTTCTCCCACCCGGTACTAACGGGCCTGCTGGGCCCGCAGGTCGGTCGAAAGAAGAAGGAGGCACGACAGGTTCCGCGCAAGCAGGTCTGAGTTGCCCAGGCCCCGAGCTGCCATAATGCAAATGAAGCTGGGAAGAAATGAGCTGACAGATACAGTTCGCCTACCGCGAAGGCATGGGCTTAGAGCCACCCAGCAGGGGGCGCCATAGCGCCTAAAGCCTTAGGCTTAGGGCGTATCTGCATGTGGGCGGACCCACCTGGAGATGGATAGAGGAGCGGTATCTCAGTTCCTAAGACCATCAAAAATATGTGTTTTCCGATGGTCTTAGGTGACCCCTGTGAAAGGGTTGTTCAACCCCCAAAGGGGTCGCGACCCACAGGTTGAGAACCGCTGCACTAGACCAAACTGGCTCTCTAAATAATAACCAAAATAGTAAAATTCCAGCTTAAAAAACATAATAAAAATGCCCCAGCCTCTAAGGAAACTAATTGCTGAGTCTTTTGCATCAGTTATTGCCATGAATTGTTTTGCCTAACAAGAACGTAAAAGTAATTTTCTTAAATGTTAAATATGCTTCCAATTTTAGTTTAAAGCCCTATCCATTAAGAAAACATTGGGAAAGTGGGTAGTAATACGACTTTGAAGGAGTCATAGTATCTATCTTGAAGTGAACAAAATAATTCACTATATAGCAGTTATGGTAACTTGGATCTAATTATCATGAATTGACCACTACTTAAATATAATTAAATATAATTATATAAATATAATTGGCTCTTAAAATTGTTTTTACATTCAATAGGTTTTGATCTCTAAATCTATATTTTACAAATTTGCCCAACAGCTGAAATGGCCATTGGATGATTTTCTTATGGTACTCGAATTCTTGGAATAAGTACATTTTTCATTGGATAATAGGACCTTTTCAGTGAGTATGCCCATGTACATAATTTTATGTTTATTAATGCAATTCAACTATATAATTACGCAATATTGTTCTGTTACAATCAGTAAATAAAATTTACCTGTACTCATGAGCCCAGATGAAAATTAGATGTTTGATATTAGCTGCAATAAGAAATTAAAAGCATTTATCAATTACTTATTGATCATAATAAAATAATTAACCCTAATTATTACAATTCATTTTAAAATTTGGTTTAATACATAAATGGATAATTCTCAAAAATTGGCATATTCTTTTATGAATTAAAATTTAGGAGTGAAATTTACAAATCTTCATTTTATACTTTATACTTTGAATACTTTAATATACCTTAATATTTAATATACACCTTCATTTGCAAGTTCTCACAATAATCATTATGAACATTTTCTGACAATTTTAAAAATTAAAACAGTCTTCCGCTTCAAGGACAAAATCATTTTTGTCCTTATCAGTATGAAATATTTGATATATTTTATGCACGTTAAAACAGAAAAAAGTAAAACTCATTCAATGTCGAGAAGTAAAAAATGAAGTATTTTTTTCCTACAGATCAGTTTGGCTTATTCGATAGTAGTTGTGTTTAAAATGCAAAGAAATCGGGAGTAAAAGTTCATTGTAACTTTCAGATTGAAAGATTGTCAAGGAAACACAAACATAAATGGAAGGACAGAATTCTTCACCAAAATCATGGACAGCTCTCAACACTAGGAATTCTAATTGAGAGAAAGGAAATTACATTAAGAGGCAATAGATCTGTATTTGAACAGGTCTTTTATTTGAGGTGTCATCACATATCAAAACTTACCGTCATATTTTTTGATAGACCAGAAGTGTTTGGTAGTCTTTGGTTATAAAATAGCCAAAGCAAGATAATTGCTTATCAGTATAGAATTTAGAACATACAGGTAGTATGTTATAACACAATTGAGCCCAACATTTCTGTTGCTAAGTGAGACAGTTATTAAGTGAATCTGTCTAGCCCATTGGTTTTGCTTGTCGGAAGGTTGCAAAAGGTCATGTGACCCTGAGACACTGCAACTGTCACAAATATTAGTCAGTTGCCAGGTGTTTGATCACCTGACCATGGGGATGTTGCAACAGTTTTAAGTGTGAAAAACGGTCGCAAGTCCCTTTTTTCAGTGTCATTGTAACTTCAAATGGTCACTAAATGAACTGCTGTAAGTTGAGGAATACCTGTATAGTAGCTGCATTGGTGCTCTACAATACAAGAATATGTAAGAGCTCATAAGGTATTTGCTGATAATTTTTTTAAAATGTGGGATATGCTAATCAAATCTGTTTGGAAAAGAAAAATTAGAAAAAAATACAGAGAAACTGTAGAGAGAAATCTCATTAGTTATCTATGATAATTACTGCAATATTGAAGGTGTCACCGAAGGGTTAAATCGGGAAGAAGCCAATAGTAGATTGCTGCTCTTTGCCTGACACACAGCCAAGAAAAGTTAGCAGTTATCTTTGAGATACGTAACATTTCTAACCATTGCTATCCTGTGTTACAATTATTTCCTTTGGAAATATGTCTTTCAAAGATCAAAGAACACAAATATTAATCAGCGGCTTCTCCTATGAGACATAGCATGTGAAATATATCGCTCCAGCTCCATGCTTTCCAAAGCTGGGAAGTAATAAGTGCTTTTGCAGGTTAGTGTAAACCTTCTACAGTCAGGCTTGTACTGGCTTGTACAGAATTCCAGATAAAATTTCTACAACTTGGGAGAAACATGTAGTGATTTGATTTCACCAAGTTATCTGTGTAGCTCTAAGAAAACAGCAAATCGAAATTAGTTATTTTCTTTGTCACAAAAGATGCAATAAAATCACAGGCCTCTTGTTATGGTTATAGACAACAGCATATTCATCATGCAAATGTTTGCTTGGTAAAATTATCTGTCCCAGTAGAGATGTCTGTGGGTGAAAGAGGTACTTATCATAGAATGGATAACTGGAAGCAACAGCATCTCAGTGCCTTCTGGAATTGTTGTCCAGTCAGTGTAAACAGTCTTTGGCATACTAAAGAAATTGCAATTACTCCATAATTAATCTGTTGTGTGTTCTATCTAGGATACCTTTCCATTGTAGAATAAATTTGGGAGTTAAAGTGAAGAGAACCTGGAGTCAGAACTAAATAAAATTTTAACCTTGAATACTTGTTGTATATGAGAGAATGTGTTCTATTTTGGGGACAGTTGGTCTTATGGTCATATTTGAAATGAATGGCATGCAATTACATTGCTATCAAAGTATTTAAATCATTTTTTTTTTTGTTTTAGAAACTAGATAATAAAACACAGGCCCAGATTTTGAAGAATCAATTTTTGCTTGATTTTTAGGAAGAACAATGTTTATAGTTAATGTTCCATTGAAGTAATTAAACTTGGTAGATCATTTTCTGATTTAGATAATATTTATTAAAACTAAATTACACTATAATTAGGTTTTCATATGATGAATACTTTGGAAGCTTGGTTTGACCTGAATCTTTGAAAAACATTTTTGAGATTTGGGCAGATGAACAATAATAACAATACATGGACATTACTGTATCTATGTAGTACTATCTAAAACTATCAGGTCCATATCTTAAACTGGGAGAAGCAGTGCATCATAAGGCAAAACTTTGTCAGCAAAGGTACCTCAAATAGGCTGATTTATAGAATGTTGGAATTAAATCCTCCTGAGGAAATGAAATTTGGGAAAGTTGTGGCTCTTTTATCACTATTTTGGTTTCTAAGGTTTGTACCAGTTTCTTCACATGCAGTAAACTACAATCCTGTCCAGGAAAGTTATTTATTTAGCCATTTTCCCCTTTAACTATCAGCTGATTCCCTTTGATTTCCTTCACAGCTGTTCATGAATATTATTAATCCCATAACAAACTAAAATATAGTAGTACAAAGTGAGAAAACATTGTTCAAGAAAAAAAATTACCACCCAGTAATAATACGAAGGAAAATCTACATCTGAAAACTTCTGGATCTTCATCAAAATCAAGGGTAATTCTTACTGCAAGCTAATTGAACAAAGACCAATTTTCAATAAGGGATATATTTGTAATTTTCAGAAAGAGATGCATCCTATGCTCTGGATGGAATCCTAGTTGGATATCAGTAAACTGTTTAGTCTGTGCCCTGGTACTGATTTAGACTTCAAAGGCTCCCTGCCCCCCTTTAGGAGAGCTTAGTTTTAAAGCTGTACATCAGAGATAAACTTTTTTGAATGGGATACCTGTAGAGATGATGGTACAATTTCAAAGTTTTCATCTTGATACCATTATAAGAAAAATAGAAGCCTCTCCTAGTATTGGGTCACCATATCCAGCATTTATTTGAAGGAGGATTTTACCTTTGTTTACTGTCCGACCATCTGCCACCACATACTTTGAAGGGAGATTTTGTAAACATTCACTGGAATTGCCTCTGCCTGGTGGTATCTCTATGTGGAAAACATTATCCTGTTGCCCTAACTATGATGAAAAGGGATATATTAATGATAAGGCTCAATGTTAGATGACTGACTATCTCTTACAAATGCTACTCTAGCTGTTAGGAGTCAGAATGTAACCTTTGCCATGTTTTCTTTTATACTTGGAAAGAAATTGAAAAGGTCACAATGTTACTATTTATTCTATCTTAATTTTCTTACATGCTTTTTTCTTGGTTTTCCTGTGCGCTGCTTCTACTATCCATCAATGGGTTAAATGCTTCAGCCTTGGCTAACAACTGAGTGTAGCTTTAAGAAAAGAACTTCCCTTTCCCGGCTGCCCAGCCACACCCCCAATCCCATGATACCCCAGTCTTCACTCAGTTGCTGGCTAAAGCTGAAGTGTTTGTGAGAGCTCCTGGTAATTTGAGGTATTTTCTTCTCTCTTTCCTCTTTAAGTTGGTGCTTTTTTCTTCTTTCCCTTTCCTAGAGGCGCATAGGCTTTTGGTTATTTTTGATTATTTCCTCCTCTTCGGGGTTTTTTCTCCATTTACATCGGCGGCGAGAGACGACAGCGCTCGTCAGCTGGGCGGCGGGCTTGGAGCTTTGGGCCGCCCACGCTGCATTACTTTCTCTCAGTGCCGCTTTTTAAAGCTGCAGGAAGCCCGGCAACACGCGGGACAAGCGGCGCAAGGCTCAAGATCGGATGGATTGCCGGGGGGGGGGGGGGGCTGGCTAGCCCTGCCATCTATGCTACGCTATAGAAATACCATTAACGTTAGCACAGTGCGGCATCTGGTAGGACCCCCAGGCCGCCATTTTGGTTTTCCAAGCTGGAGAAAGCAGCAAGACCCTAATCACGATCAGGGTCCAGCAGCCCCAGTCCCTCGGGGTATCTCCGCATAAGTGGCCAGCTGGTGAGACCTCCGGGCTCCCAGCATCGGTATACATTAACCAGCTCAATACCCTCTGTGGGCAAAGCATGTCTGATTCCCCCCTCTCATCAGACCTGGAGCTGGAATTGACCCCCATACACAAGGGAGGCAAATCGGCAAAAAAGAAGGATCGGAAGCAGTCTGAGAATTCCGGCAGCAACTCCAAGCCAGACAAGACACCGTCCGCCCAAGATAGGGATGCACTGAGACGCCATAAGGAGCTCGAGCGGCAGTACGCCAAAGCTCAAAAAAAGCTGGCTGAATCCCTGAATTGGGAACCAGGACCCACCAACTCTGTCCTCCCCACTCCAGGGGAGTTAGAGTCAGCTATTGCAAGCCCGACCGAAATAGCCCAGACCCCAGCGACACCGGTCCGGCCTAAATCAGCCCCTCACCCAATAGAGCCCCACCCATCAACTCTGACCAGGTCTGCGCACCCCCACTGGGGGTGCCAACAACAAGCCTAGGAGCACAGGGGGGGCCACTGCCGCCTACGCAAATGGACTTCCAAGCCATGTTTTCGTCGGCTTTATCATCTTTCTTAGCGGCAAGCTGGCAGCAGGCGGCACAACCGCCTCCAATTGCCCCTCCAACCCAGGGCAGGCACCACCAGCCTCAACTCCAGAATCATCCCCCTCAGGCACAAGACTCCTCTTCTGAAGAGTCAGATCAAGCAGAAGAGGGAACCGAGGATGTGGAGTTCTCAGAGGATGAGGGACTGATGCCAGACACTCCTCAGTTCACTGGCCTCTTCCGGCCGGCACTCTTCAAGTCGCTTCTCCACAAAGCTCGCCTCACAAGCAACTTGGGAGTGCCGGGCGAGGTCAGGACAGCCTTGGCCCCACAGCAGGGCCCCCACAATGCCCTTTTCAAGTCTGCCAAGCCAGAAAAGGACTATATACCTTGCCCACAATTGTTCTCTGAGGTAATCCAGAACCCCTGGGGGCAACCAGCGACCTTAACAACACCCAGTAGTCTAGACAAGAGACTGTACTGCTCAGCCCCTGAACTGGAGGATCTGCTGACCCTTCCAGCAGTAGACCAGCCGGTTGCGTCTCTCTCAACTGCCTCGGTCATTTCCACGGACGCATTGGACGGACTCAAAGCGGAGGACAAGAGGACGGAATGGGCCTTTCGCAAAGCTCACCAGGCGGTGGCCTGGGCGATCAGAACATCCACGGCCATGTCCTTTTTCAACAGAGCGGCTTTGCCAGATGCAGGAAAGGCTCCCACCAGAGGACACCAGGCTGCAGCAAGACATAAATAAAATAATTGCTGCCACCGAATATGCCTCAGATGCCTCTCTAAACTCAGCAAAATTCGCTTCGAGAGCCCTAGCCTCCACCGTCATGGCTAGGAGGCTTTTTTGGCTACGTCCCTGGAAAGCCGATCTAAAGACTAAGTGGAAGCTGGCCACAGCTCCGTACAAAGTACCGGATCTATTCGGACCGGCCCTAGAACCTGTCCTAGTGGAAGACAAGGACAAAAGGAAGGTGCTCCCCTCGTCCTAGCGCCGCCAGGAGAGGAGATACTCACCTTACCCTCAACAGCAGCCCTTTCGTCCCAGTGCAGGACCCAGGGGGTCCTTCCCGCACTGCTCCAATTACCAAGGGGGCGAGCAATCGCAGGACAGACAACAGTTCCGGGATCAAGGCAGAAACCAACAGGCCAAGCGACCATTCCGTGGTGCCAGATTCAAGACCGCCAGGAGGGGGAAGTGACTCCAGGATTGAGAGCCCCATAGGGGGAAGACTTCTACATTTAACCCATTGATGGATAGTGTTCGCAGTGCCCAGAAAAGGGACGTTCAGGTAAGACAACGTCCATTTCCTCCTTATTTCATATTACTACTAATTTCTTCATGAATATGGTTTTTATCATGATTGGGATACTATAACTCAGTCTGTATAAGAGTCTCAAAACATTATCTAGAAGCTTTTCTTGGTTCAGAATATGAAGTAAGTTGTTAATTGTGCCTAGTAATATGACTATACATGTCGTCATGAAAGACTGATATTGGTTACTATTTGTGGTTTGCTCAGGCTCCAAAAAACAAGAAAGACATGCAGAGTTATTTCTAAGGAGCTTCCTTTATTATTCCTCACCTATAGACAGAAACCTTGCCAAATAAATGCAACTACTACATCATTAAAGATACACTCTGAGATTTCTAGAGAAGAACTATCTTAACACTCTTTCTCCCAACCAGACTATCTAAGCTTTGCTCTCTCTTGGCCCTCTGGAATGCAGCCCCTCCCTCCTGGGAATCCAGACTACATTCCACCGCAGTTTCTATTTTTTTTATTTTTGCTTGTCCCAAGGGAAAGGAATATAAACAATAAATTTCTACTCAAAATCATGAAAACAATAGGAACAATAATACTGTTAAAACATGGTATTATATATAAAAATAGGAAAAATGGATATTTGAAAATTGGATGCCAGTATAGTACATAACATTTTAAATATATATCCTGTTTGGAGGGAGGGCAAACATAAATTTGCTTCTACAACTCAAAATTTAAAATGTCTACACTGATTCTTTTTAATATTCAATCCTTCCTTAGCTTGGAATACCCTGTTGAGCACAAGAGAACTCACTTTTAAATAGTGTTTGGCATTTGAAGCACTAAACTTTGTTTCAGGAAAGAATACAATATATCGTATTTTTCGGAGTATAAGAAGCACCTTTTTACCCCCCAAAAGGGGGTGAAAATTTAGGTGCGTCTTATACACCGAATGTAGCCCTGCCCACCCATTGGCCCCCACCCTTTGGCCTCTGCCTCCCAGCAGTTACCTCCTTGCAAGCAAACAGCAAGAAAAAACAGCCCCATTCGGCTTCAGTATAGATTGATTAGTTGATTAGATTGGCCTCCCGACTCTCAGCTGATTTGCTCTCAGCTGTTTTGCGCAGGCTCTTTTGCAAGCTCTTGTTTTGTAAGCTCTATGCTTGCTGTAAAGAGTGCTGGAGCAGATTTTTTTTTCCCTAGCTAAATTGAAACTGAAAGTAAAGCAGGCTCTGCTGCAATGTGACAAAATGAGGCAGGGAGAGAGATTTATTTTTCTTTTTGCTCACCAAAAAAGATAGGTGCAAACAATGGGAAATTTAGGGCAAAAGAGGAGCGTTCAAGATTTTAAAACACAAAGGAAAAAAAGCTCTATTTAACTAGGGAATTGTAATAATTGAGATACTATTAATTGTATATTGTGTTGAAAGCAGAAATGGTTAAGTTGTGGTTTGGAGGAATATATGGCAGAAACTATTTGGTTTATTATTATTGGTAAATATAATTAATTGATTTGTAAGAAATTGGATTGCATGGAAATAATTGGAATGTTCATGTTCATATTAATATACAAAAAAGATAGTTATAACTAATTGATTTATATTAGAATGTTGAATTTGTATTAAACAACTGTAATATTACATAATTAACCAATGTGAGGATGGATATAAAAATAGATGACAATGGGAAGGGGTATAATATAGAATAGAAGGGAAAAATTGAATTTGATTAAGATTAGAGATGAGGATAAAGGGTAATATTGTTTTTTTTAAAAAATAGATGAATAAATATGGCAAAAAGGAAATATAGAAATTGTAAATTTAATTGAAATGACTAAACACTGTTTAAATTTGTGAACCAGCCAAATACTTTGTTCAAAGAAAATACATTGTATGTTTGTATGTGTGCTTGTCTAAAAAATAAAAAAAAACTTTAAAAAAACCACCAAAAAAGGTAGGTGCGTCTTATACTCCGAAAAATACGGTACTGTTTGGTATTCCAAGAATGGAATTACATTTCTTTTCTCGTAAGTTAATGCAGCAGTAATTATTTACAGTCCGTACGATTATTGTTTCACTTCTCTCATTCCTGACATAACCAGCTGTGAAGAGAGTGCAAGGAACCAAATCTTACACACAAAAATAATGGCAAAGGTCATGGATTGAACCTAGGTCAATGTTTAGCTTTGTGGGACATGGAAAATATCTTCTTCCTTAATGAAAATAGTAGCTTTCTTTTCTTCAGTCCCAGCAGCAGTAGCTTTAGGACATTATCTTCTCAGCTGTACTTTGAAATGGAGCACCTTAGGGCTTATTTAGCTGTTCTTATGAAAAAAATATTTTTCTGAATAATGAACATTGGAATATTTCATATTACGATTGATCTGAAAGCAGAAACCAAGGATTTATGCTCAAGCTGTTCTGGGACAATATTCTACAACTGCACAAACATATGAGTCTCTATGGCTAGGAAACGTTCCAAAATAATACAGTAAGCTTTCAAATTCCATTTCTATCTACATGATCTGGTTATGAATCAGATTTCAGAAAATGTTAATATGTATATATAAATAACATGCATTTAGAATATGTTACAATGAAAATAGGTTGAAGCTTGGACATACGTAATTCAATATAATTCTTGTTTTGAATCAGTTAGTTGCAAAGAAACTTGCTAAGATTTTCTGAGTTCTTAGAATGTAAGAACAGAAATTGTCACGGCTTTGAAATAGTTGCAGTGATAATCCTTGGTGAATGAGAACACAATTTTTTCCAGAACAGTTACTACTAAGAAAACTATACCAATTATTTGTATAGTTAAAACAAAAATTACTGCGATCTTTAAATCTTGTTCTCTTATGTGAGACTAAATGCTCACTTTACTTGAAAATCATGTATGAAAACTGGCAAAAGCTTTAGGCATCATTTTATCCATGTCTAGAAAATATACATCTTCTATTGTTTTCTTTGTATCTAGTTGTGTTTTTGTATCAGTTTTGAATCAGTTTTATATATTTGATATGGTCAAAAATTTAAAATCTAGAAAATATAGTGACATCAGAATTTGATAATCTTTACCTCAGAATAGGAATAAACCTGTGAATGAATTATTTATTAAATTTATATGCTGTCCAGCAACTCTTAAGGCCCCAAGTAAAATTGAATCAGTAGAAGGAAGCTTCATGTTGTAATCTGTATAAAAAATAAATAGGTTTATATGTATACTTTGCCATTGAGAATGTTAGAAATCCTCATATCTGTTCATTTTTGTGGAGAAAGCATCTGTGGAACTTCTCATGTAAACAATGATAATTTCAACAAATCTACATGCTGATAAGCCTATCTCAAGATCACACTATTGAAGAGAAGGGACCTGGTGGGTATCTTCTCTGTTAGATTTGGAGGAATGTGCAGACACATCCAGAGAAACAGACTTGAAAGTAGCCAGGTTCATACCATGTAGGCCTTTCAGAGTGATAACCAGAATCTGGAACTCTACCGAGAAGCATGCTGTGAGCTACTGTACCTCACACAGCGTTAGCGTTATATGGGGAAATGTCAGAGCCTCCAAGGCTGTGTAAGACCTCCTTCTGCACCAGTTGAAGCTTCTGAGTATTCTTCAAGAGCAGCTCCCAGGGTTAAATACCAGGTCATCAAATAGGTATCCAAAAGATCTAGAAGGGCAAGGATAGATGCACCATATCTAACTAGAGGTCATCCATAAACATAACCAATGTCGGTATTATAAACCTGTCTGAATCTTGACTGGAAAAGCTTCAGATCTGCTTCCTCCATACATTTTTATATACATTTAAAAGTTTTAATACTCTTTCTATCCTGCTACATCAGGGTCCATCTTTCGCTTTCATAGAATGTAATAGGGAAAACCATTTCCTGCATGATTCTGATTTTTGTAGGTATGGTATCTGAATATATTATTTGTGGTATCTGAATATATTTTTCAAGACCAACTTTGCTACTCTACCAAGTGCCAATTTGTGGCATGTTTCTTGACTGCTGATTCTTTTATTGTTGATAGTTTATTGTAAAAGGCAGAAACTATCTCCCACTTCAGTATCTTCCTTCTCAATTCTAAAGCTGACTGGTGTATTTGTTGTCTATGAGTTCCATCTTTTTAAATATTTAATCTTAGTCCCATTTCGCTGTACTCCTTCACTTTTGTTCCTGGAGTTTACAGATTTGTATTTTCAGCTAAGTAAAACAAACTATCAGGAGGATTAATCCAAGAAAGAGTGTTGTACTCGTAAACTACGTTTTGTACATTAAAACTGTTAATGTTGCAAATCCTGACAGGAAAACCACCATGTGTTGTGAATATTAGTGGTTTATTGTCAAAATCGAAACAACATCCACTTGCTACAGTACATAGCAGCTGTAACAGCTTTAGTTTCAGAGGGAGAGAAATCACTTGGGAAGGGAAAGATTTCTTCAGTCTTGCAGATATAGCACCTCCCTCAGGCTTGGCCTCTCCCTGAACTATAAGCAGCTGGTATTATTTAAGAACTAACATTTCCCTTTGTAACCTGGATTTGTTATTTTTCTCCTTCTCCCTCATCTCTTTTCTTTTTTGTGTCATGTTTCTTAAAATAATATCCCCGTTGGTAGGAATTAGTTTTTTTCATTGATTTTTATATAAGCTTCTCTGAGAGTACTTCTGCCTGAAGAGCGGGATAAAAAAAATGCTATAAATAAGTTGCTCTTTCAGAGAGACAGTTTCCTCTTTAAGGTCCTGTGGATATAAAGCATAATGATAAAATACCTTGTCACCTTTTGATTTGGATATAGCTGATATGGCAGGCAGTTCTGATGGATCGTTACACTACTCCATAGGTTTTGGAGACCGTTTATCCACAAGGATGAGAGATTGTTGAGGATATAGGTAAGCAGTAACTACTAGAACGTTCTTTTGTAATCGCACAAAAGCACTGCAGAATGAACTTTTGCTAAATTAAGAATTATTGATTTGAAGTTCAGTAAAATAATTTTGTCCGTGAAAAATATGTGTATTTGTGTACAGAACAAACCCTGTGAAGGCAGCTATTCCAACTGGGTCACAATTCAGGAAACTGAAAACCAAGGCATTTGGTGGTTCCAGATTTCAGCTGAGTCAAAATTCAGAGGACTCTTTAACAGGGCGATTAGCACAAGACTGATGCATATCACCCCTTTCTCCTTGCTGTGTTTATATGGCCTTTGTATCTTTTGCATGACCTTTGCTTAGGATCCATGCTTGAATTCCACTACAGCAGTGGTTCTCAACCTTCCTAATGCCGTGATCCTTTAATACAGTTCCTCATGTTGTGGTGACCCCCAACCATCAAATTATTCCTAAAACCATTGAAAATATGTGTTTTCCGATGGTCTTAGGTGACCCCTGTGAAAGGGTCATTCGACCCCCAAAGGGGTTGTGACTCACAGGTTGAGAACCACTGCACTACAGCATAATTGATTGTCCCACCTGTTCTTCACTGCAGCCTTGACAATATCTTCTACTGGGATGGCACACCTTATAGTATAAGAAGACTAAAATTCACAGATACTTTCAAAATCACTACATAAGAAACTCACTATTATCTGTATGGGGAAAAATAAAAGCTAAGATCTATTTGAGAGTCCCAAAATGGCTCTCAATGATGGAAACGTTTACATATCCAAGTCTGGTGAAGTTTGAAAAAATTGTGACATATAAAGACATTTTGGACACTGAAGGGAAATTAAGATCTAAACAAGAGCTTAAAGACTTAATTAAGTTATAAGGTATTAACTTAATTAAGCTATAAGGTATTAAGAGAGAAATTATTAAGATATTAAGTTACCATGGTGGCCTCTATTGCAAATACAATCTAGATATGATTAAAGACATGAAAAGAGACATTGGTCCTACCTGAACGTTCTTTCTCATGGCAATGGTGGAGGGAATCCAGGAGTGGGTGTTGCTCTCTCTCTTCTGCCTGGAGACTGGGCGTGTCATCATTTTTGGGAATGCCCCTGTTGCCTGGCTAGTCCCCAGTTCAGCGAAGGTGCAGCAATGATGAGGCATGGCAGCAATGATGAGGCATGGAATCTGAGAAAACATAAGTCCCCCCCGGCCTGTGGACCAGACAGCTGCAGGGTGGGGATGGATTCCCTTCACCATCGCCATGAGAATGAACGTTCAGGTAGGACCAACATATCTTCTCCATGGCACTGGGTAGAGGGAATCCAGGAGTGGGACTTACCAAAGCCAGTGCGCTCTAAGGGCGGGAAGCAACCTGGTTCCCAGTCACCCCTTCAGTGTGGACCCTCTGAACAACCCGTTGTCCAAAGGCGGCTTCCGCCGAAGCTAAGGTGTCCAACATATGAAGGGGGATGGAGAAGACCAAGTAGCCTCATGACAGACCTCCTCTATGGAAGCCTGTGTTGCCCATGCCAGTGTTGTGGCCACGCTCCGGGTGGAATGGACCGTCACATTCCAAGGCACTAGCAGGAATTGAAGGTCATATGGCTTGGCAATGCATGCCCGAATCCACCATCCCACAGTCCATGGAGTGACCTGTCCCAGTGTCGAAGGTTGGAAAGAAACAAACAAAGACTCTGTCCTCCTCAGGGAGGAGGTCCTTTTGATGTAAATGTGGAGGGTCCTCCTTACATCCAAGGTGTGCCATTTCTTCTCCAGGGCGTGTTTTGGCCCCAGACAAAAGTTAGGCAGAATCAATTCCTGGGCCCTATGGAACCAGGAATTCACCTTTGGGATGAAGGAGGGGTCCAACTGCAGGGCCACTCTGCCGGTATGAAAGATACATAAGTTTTTCTTCACTGAATGGGCTGCCAATTCCGAAATAGGTCTGGCTGATGTGATTGCCACCAGAAAGGCCACCTTAAATGTGAGGAAGCGCAGGCTAGCTGATCTCAGAGACTCAAAGGGGCTCTCAGTGAGGGCATTAAGCACCTTCATCAGGTCCCAGGTAGGATACCTGTGGACCACAGGGGGACGCAAGTTAGTGGCACCTCTGAGAAACCTGCGCACAGTGGGATGTAGTGTGAGAGGCTGCAGACCCCCACACGACAAGACTGAAGACAGTGCTGCCACTTGTCTTCTGATAGTATTAGGAGTCAGACCCTTGTCCAAGCCTTCCTGAAGAAACTCCAGGACTTGAGCCACCGATCCCGAAGAAGGATCAGTGTCTGTCCTGGAGCACCAAGTGCAAAAGGCCTTCCAGGTAGCATCGGGCACTGTCGGTGGATGGCCTCCTAGAGGCCTGAATGGTCTGGATGACCCTGGTGGAGAGGTTGTCTTGTCTCAGGACCCTTCACTCAATTTCCAGATGGTTAGCTGGAGCCACTGTGGATCCGGATGGATCAGGGCTCCCTGGCTGAGGGAGATCGTATCCCGAGGTATCCTCCAGGGCCTGGCCACCGACAGGCTGACCAGGTCCGCAAACCATGGTCTCCTGGCCTGATGAGGGTCTAACAGCAAAATTTCCGCCCTTTCCACCAAGACCTTCCTGATCACTGCTGGTAGCAATGGAAGGGGAGGAAAGGCGTACAAAAGCCCCCGAGGCTACGGGGTGCGAAGGGCGTCGACCCCCTCCGCCCCTGGTGATGCAAACCTGCTGAAGAAACAACAAGGCAGTTGTTTGTTGCAGGGGTCACAAATAAATCTAGGACTGGGATGCCGAAGCAATTTACCAGTTCTTGAAACAGTGAGGGGTGCAGACACCATTCTGACTGATCTATTATCACTCTGCTTAGGCAATCTGCCTGCACATTCTGCACTCCCAATACATGTTCTGCCCGAATGGACAGAAGATGACTCTCTGCCCAGAGGCCTAGATGCATGGCTTCTTCCATGAGGGGCCTGGAATGAGTCCCCCCCTTGGTGGTTGATGTGGGCCTTGGTGGCCACGTTGTCCCTCAAAATCAATACATGTTGTCTGATTACAGTACTGTGGAATCGCCTGAGAGCCAGGTGCACTGCCCTGAGCTCCAGCCAATTGATATTGTGGCTCAGGTCCGTTTGAGTCCACCTGCCCTGAGCCATCAATGACTGCAGATGGGCCCCCCAACTGAAGAGGCTGGCGTCTGTCGTAATGGTCAGATGGGCTCTTTGAACAGGCACCCCCTGTCAAGGGCCTGGGACAACCACCAATTGAAGGAGAGAAGCACCTTCCATGGGACCCGGACACTGAGGGATGAGTTGCTCCTGCCTGACTTCTGGTGAGGCAGGAGGAACCATTGCAGGGTCCTGGCATGAAGATGTGCCCAAGGTATGATGGCAATACAGTACACCATCTTCCCCAGGAATTGCGACAGGAGGGCTAGAGATACTGTACCTTCTGTCCGGATGCGTCTGGCTAAGGTCTGCAAGCTGTCTTGATGCTCCGGTGAGAGGGAGACCACACACTGGGAAGTGTCTATGATCACCCCCAGATGGAGCAGTCTGGTGGTCGGAGAAAGGTGGCTTTTCTTGGTGTTGATTGAAAAGCCATGGTCCTGTAGTATCTGGATCATTGTCCTCAAGGTTTCCTCTGCTTGAAGCTTGGAAGAGGACTGGATCAAAATATCGCCCAGGTAACACTGGACCCTGATTTGTAAAGTCCTTAGGTGGGCTGCTAATGCTGCCAACACCTTTGTGAATGTCCGAGGTGCCGATGACAGGCTGAAGGGCAAAGCCTTGTATTGATGGTGTCTGTCTTTGTAAGAGAATTGGAGGTACTGCTGATGAGCAGGCAGAATAGGTACATGTAAGTATGCCTCCGTCAAGTCTATGGAGGTAAGAAAGTCGCCCCCATGGATGCTCTCCAGTATTAGCTGTAATGACTGCATTTTGAATCTTTTGTGGGTGAGGTATCTATTGAGCCGTTTTAGATCTAGAATTGCTCTTGGACCTACCCACTTCCCCGAGTTCTTTGGGAGGAGGAACAGGATTGAATAAAATCCCAGCCCCTGCTGGGCCAGAGGGACCGGCTGTATGGCCTGGATCTCCAGCAGATACTGGATGGCTATTTCCATCAATCTTCTCTTTACTGTGTCCTGTGATAGGACAGCGGATGAAGAACTCTGGGGTGGTGGTAGAGAGGAACTCTAGGGCAAGCCCAACCTCATCGTGCTGAAGACCCAGTTGTCCAATGTTGTAGCCTTCCATTGATGGAAATAAGAGGGTGAGCCAACTGCTGATGGGCTGATCAGCTATGCAGTCACTTGGATCACCTGAAGGGGCGACCTCCTACCCTGCGAAAGGGTCGCTTGCCTGGAAACGGTTGACGGTTTCGAAAGCCCATCAGACGGTATGTTCTGTCGACTAGAAAATGATCTCTGGGGCTGCTGGTACTCAGGCCCGACATCAGAGGTCCGAAAGGGCTGCAACCGGAAATAGGGAGCTGGTCTTCGCTCCCCCGCCTGAACATAGTGGGCATGGTCTTGCCTCTGTCCCTGGTGTCCACTAGGATTGGCTCTAACGCCGCACCGAACAGCTTGCTACCTCTAAAGGGAGCACATGCCAGCTTCCACTTATTCTTATTGTTGGTTTGCCAATGGCGGAGCCACAGCAAGCGATGAGCTGTCACAGCAGAGGCGATGGACCGAGATGCGAACTTTGCCGCATTCAAGGTAGCGTCAGCTGAAACTTTAGCAGGTGCCATCAACTTATTGATGTCTTGGTGAAACCAGACATCATCTGGGGCCACCCTCGCCTGCAGTTGGCGGAGCCAAAGTAGGGGGGCACGGTTAAAAAATGAAGTGGAGGTGGCAGCCTTCACCACCCAGGCCGCCGCCTGGTGTGCCTTGCAGAGGCTTAATTCTGCCTTTTTATCCTCCGACTTAAGGCAGTCTATGGCATCAGAGGGAATGATGGCAGTAGAGTGTAAGGCTGCCACCGGGCCATCTATGTCTGGCGTTTGCAGAACCTGTGAAAAGTCTGCAGCCACATTATATAGTTTCTTCTCCATGCCTGTAGGAGGAGGCCCTGATCCAGGCTGGGTCCACTGCCTCTGGACAACATCCAAGAAGAGCTTGGGCGATGGAACCACTTCCTGCTCCACAGTTGGCTCCGAAAAGAGCATGCAACCGGAGTCCTGTGCCTTGGGAGCTGTCTCAGGGACAGGATCAGACCCCAAAGACCCTGGTTTTTGTGGAGCAAAGACCGAAATAATTGAGGCCAAAAGTGGCCAGTGAAGGGTGATGGATCTGGAGCCATCCCCTCATCGCCTAACAAAGCCATAATATCCTCTTCCTCCCCTGAGGAATCCCCACTCTGAATGGAGGGTGCCTGGGAAGGAAGCCTCTGGGGTTCCTACCAGGGACCTTGAGCCAAAGGTGGCAAATGCTGGAGCGAAGGATGAGAAATTTCCTGAGGCAATACAGGTATCCCCTGCGTAATTGCCTGGGAAATAAGCAATTGCAATTGGTCAGAAATTCCTGACTCATATTCTCACCTTGGTGGAGGCCAGCTGCAGTTGGAGTAAAGGTCGCCTCTGGAGCTTGATCTAGAAAAATGGCCCTGCACAGCCGAATGAGGCACCATTGAGGCTGCAGCAGAAAAAAACTCATAAACTGAGCCTTCCCTGTCAATAGGGAAATTCAGCTCACCAGTGACATCTGATGACAACACTCAGTAAGAAAGAGGCTGGGAGAGGTTTGTCTTTTCAAAATTCCCCAACAGTTCTCTTTCCAAAGGGAGGGGGATGACAAGTCCCACTGAAGGAAGAGCTGGCTCATCCCGTTTCTTTGCCGCCTTTTCTGCCTTGGCTAACTCCCTTTCTATGGTCTTTTGACGCCTCTGGGTGTCTTTTTCGGCTGCCTTAGTGCCTCTGGTGCTGGCAGCAACTTTAATCCACTTGTCAGCTGAGGCTCGAATGGATGAGCCCTGGCTGCGATCTGAAGGAGGCAGAGGAAGCTCCCTAGCCTCCCTGTCCTATGGAGCCTTGCTGTGGGAAGGCTTCAGAGTTGCCATGTTGCCTCGAGGCAATGACAAGCAGGCACGCGGCAAAGGCAGGCAGACCCGGACTGGGTGACAGCTGCCGTGGGTCAGCAAGTGGAGCGCTAAGCTACGCTGCAATCAATGTGCCCAGACGAATCTGGGCAGGGACCGAAATCTGAAAGGAAGACAGGCAGACCGCTGAGGTTAACTGCCGCTGTGGCTTCTTTCTTGTTCAACATTTATGTGAAGCCGCTGGATGAGATCATCTGTGGCTTTGGAGTGAGATACCACCAGTATGCTGATGATACCCAGCTGTACATCTCCACCCCAGGCCACCCCAACAATGCCCTTGAAGTGATGTACCAGTGCCTGGAGGCTGTGCGGATCTGGATGGGGAGGAACAGGCTCAAGCTCAACCCTTCCAAGACTGAGTGGCTGTGGCTCCCAGCATCCTGATATAGTCAGTTGACTCCATCACTGACTATTGGGGGCGAGTCTTTGGCCCCTACGGAGAGGGCTCGCAATCTGGGAGTCCTCCTGGATATGCAGCTGTCTTTGGAGGAACAACTGACGGCTGTAACTAGGGGGACCTTCTGTCAGGTTTGCCTGATTTGCCAGTTGCGGTCCTTTCTTGATCGGGATTCCCTGTGCACAGTCACTCATGCCCTCGTCACCTCTCGCCTAGACTACCGTAACACTCTCTACATGGGGCTCCTCTTGAAGAGCACCTGGAGGTTCCAACTGGTCCAGAACGCAGCCGCGCGAGTAGTGACGGGAGCAGCATGGCGCTCCCACATAACACTGCTCCTGCGCGAGCTGCACTGGTTTCTGGTGGTCTTCCGGGTGCGCTTCAAGGTTTTGGTTATCACCTTTAAAGCGCTCCATGACATAGGGCCTAGTTATCTTCGAGACCGCCTGCTGCTACCGATGACCTCCCATCGACCCGTGCTCTCCCACAGAGAGGGCCTCCTCAGGGTGCCATCAGCCAAACAATGTAGGCTGGTGACCCCCAAGGGGGAGAGCCTTCTCTGTGGGGGCACCTACCCTCTGGAATCAGCTGCCCCCAGAGATGAGGAGAATCCAAGATCTCGGTGCCTTCAGCCGTGCCCTTAAAACCTATCTTTTCCAGCAAGCCGGGCTGGCTTAAAAATTTTTTAAATGTTTTAATTGGTTTGTCACCTTTTAAACTATGGGGCCAAATTTATATATATTTTTAATTGTTTTTAATGTTTGTATTTTATGTTTTTAACTCTGGCTGTACACCGCCCTGAGTCCTCAGGGAGAAGGGCGGTATATAAGTTTGAAATTAAATTAAATTTCTCCTCCTGCTCTAATGCACGAGCTGCAAACAGTGTGCACAGCCGAAGCTGGGCAGGGACTGAGTCCCCTCCATGCTCCTGCAGGCAAGCCAAGGGTCTGAACAAGGCAGACCCACCTCCATTCTTCAGGAGGTTGGCAGGGACCTCGGCTTGACAGTCGGGAAGGCATCTGAGCAGCAGACCAGTCAGATGACCGAAGCGCGATCCGCTCTGCAAGGAAAGACAGGTTGGGAAAGTCTCACGCTTAGGAAGGAATCCAGTAGTCGGTGAAGAACTCTGATCAATCTAAAAAAAACCCCACATGTTTATCTGGCTGAAGATTGAGCCAAACTGGGGACTAGCCAGGCAACGGAGGCATTCCCAAAAATGATGACATGCTCAGTCTCCAGGCAGAAGAGAGAGAGCAACACCCACTCCTGGATTCTCTCCACCCAGCACCATGGAGAATGCATGGCTTTTATAAAGGACAGACAGCCTTCAATCAGATACTGTTGAATTCTGATGAAAAATTAATTAAGAAAATATATAATTTTTTACTAAATTTGAAAATGGAGGAGGGACAATATCTTCTTTCTCCTGAGCCACCATTGCAGTGCTTGAATTCAAGCATAGCATACCTAACACACAACCTTCTGAGTGTTTTGTTTTCCTTTATGTCTGTTCAGGTACGTGTTGTCATTGTAGTTACCATTACTTTTTCTCCATGGTATCCTGTATGTATTTTTGGTTCAAGCCTGAATAAAACACACACGTTTTAGGCCTCATACAGACCAAATGCACTGCTTGGGTTTGAGCATGGACTTTTCATTTGCTGCATGATATGTACACAGAATATTTGTACAACCTAGTAAAATAATATTAGAGTAGCTACATTAGCATCTTGTGAAAATTGATATAATTCTCAACTATACTTATTCAGATTGCTGGAACAGTGTTAGGAGGAGGAGTTTAACATTTTTTAATGTATCAAGCTTCATGCATGTGCTAATTTTTATATAGATATGATATATATATATATATATATATATATATATATATAAAATATATATTAGTGCTTTCAGTTCGGTTATTGACTTATAGTGACCACCTGGATTAGTCCCTAAAGTTTTTTTCGGCAAGGTTTTTCAGAAATGTTTTACCATTGTCTCCTTCCTAGGATTGAGAAAATGTGAGTGACCCAAGGTCAACATCTTGACTGGTTCTAGGTGGGACTAGAACTCTCAACCTCACAGTTTTTAATCTGATGCCTTAACCATATATCAGAGTGGCTTTATTTTGTAACACAACTTACTTTCTGCAATTTTATTGCAGCAAGTGAATATTTAGGGGTAACTCATTAAAAAAATATTCAGGCACTATAATCTGATACGTCATTGTGTTTCATGTTCAGGTTTGCTCTGATTTGATAAGAAATGTTTAATATTTAGGTTTAGTCATATTATCTCTTGAAAGAAGTCATACTGTTTGGAAAATATTGAGAGATAGAATAATTTTTGCACATGGAACGCTGAAATTTAGCTGAAATTTAGCTGAAAATTAACACACAAAAACAGTCATTAAAAATAGGATTCTGGAATATGTAGGATACATTCTGCACAATATTATTTCTTTTTGACATTCAAAGGTTAGAGGGCTTCAGAAGAGGAAATGATACATATGAAGTTTTATGAAGATACATAAAAATAAAGCGGTATTGATTCATTTATTAGAGCCTTACATTTCAGTGATCGTGGGCATTTGAAATGAGAAGAAATCCTGATTGGAAGAAAATTTATTGAGGGAAGATACTTCTCATTTGAACCATAGCATTTAAGAATTATTTCTTCTAGGCCTGTAAAAATGATATAGAATGTAGCGCTGTCTTTCAGATAGATCTTGGTAACATTTAAACATTATTTAAATAACATTTAAATATGTTTAACCACTGATGGCATAGTACCATATTTTTCAGAGTATAAGATGCACCTCCCCCCCCAAAAAAGAGAGTGAAAATCTGGGTGCGTTTTATACTCCGAATGTAGCCCTGCCCAGCCTCTCAAACGGAGGTTTCAGAGGTTGAAAAAAGCCTCTGAAAAAAGCTTCAGAAAAAAAAGCCTCCAAACAGAGCTTCAGAAAAAAAGCCTCTGAAAGAAGCTTCAGAAAAAAACTGTTTTGGAGGCTTTCAGAGGCAGAAAAAAAGTTTTTTTCCCTGAAACTGAGTTTCAGAGGCAGAAAAAAAAGCAAGGCACAGAGCTCACAACCAACAAACCTGTTGCTAAAAGTCACCTCTGAGAACAGCTGATTGGGGGTATTCCGGGAGGCTGATCCACCCGCCAATCAGCTTTTTTCTTATTTTCCTCCCCAAAAACTAAGGTGTATCTTATACTCCGGTGTGTCTTATACTCTGAAAAATATGGTAGTTAAAGCGCAGTATTTCAGGCAAACACTGTCCACAGTCTGAAGTTTGATCCTGATGGGGCTCAAGGTTGACTTAGCTTCTAAGGTAAAATTAGGACCCAGATTGTTGGAGGCAGTATACAAATAATGCTTACATAGTAAACCACCCAGAGAGTGCTATGTGGCGGTATATAAATCTAAATGCTATTGCTATTGGTAAATAAAGCTAATGTAATATAATTGTGGAGTCCTTGATGCTCTCTGAATGTGGTTGTTTTCTTGTAGATATTTCATTACCACCAGTAACATCAGTGCTAGAAGGGAGTGGGTTTTGCTTTCATTTTATATACTAGTAAGTTGCTCTTTCAGCATTGGTGGGAGTGGTTTCAGTGGTTCTTTGATTAGGCTGTTGTTTACTGTTAGCTTGTTTGTCTGAGTTGGTAGTTCCTTGATGGAGGGTATTGTTTAGTTCTTGATTGTTGGTCTAGTGTTACTTTTATTGTTAATCTCTGCTCATCTGGGTGTTGATTGCTGTTGAGGGGATGTTTAGGTCTTTCTGTTTCCTTTTTGGCTTTTTGATTGCTTCTTTTGAATGATATGTAGATTTCTTTATCTCTCTATGCCTGTTGATGACTGATTTGTCTAAATGCCAGGCTTCTAGGAATTTTCTAATGTTTTTGCACTTGACTTGGTCTAGGGCAATAATGGTGAACCTTTTAGAGATCAAGTGCCCAAACTGCAAGCCAAAACCCACTTATTTATCGCAAAGTGCCAACATGGCAATTCAACCTGAATACTGAGGTTTTACTACCTAAAATAATAATAAATAAGGCAGAGTTCAGCTAATTGTTCTAAGAAGAATATGATAAATGCATTTTTATTTCATTTTTTCTGCTTTTGAAATATTACATTTAGCAACGATAAAAAAGGAAAACTTTTGTAATATCATTTCTCTTTCCCTCTCTCTCCCTCTTCTCTTTCCTTCTCTCTCTTTCCCCCTCTCTCTTTCTCTCCCTCCCTCTCACTTTCTCTCTCTGTCTCTTTTTCCCCTCCCCCTTCTCTCTGCCCATTTCTCTCTCCCTCCCTCTCTCTTTCTCTCTCTTTTCCTCCCTCTATCTTTCTCTCGGCCTCCCTCCCCCCGGGGGGGGGGAAGAAACCCCTGAACTAGTGCTGGGTGGTGGTAATCTATTATTGAAGTTATAACTTTTTGAAACTAGAGGTAAGACTGCTATATTGAGTTATAGATCTAAGTTGGAAGTATGGGAGATATATGACATTGCGTTATTTAAATTTAGCTAAAATTTAGCTTCTTGTGCTTTATTAATTTTTCTTTTTCTTCACATTAAAAATTACATTTGGAATTTAGGGATGTGTTCCACAATTTTTGGGAGGGTCATTGATTTGTGGGGCCTCAAATTGTAGACTTGTGCATAGTACACAGTGCATAGTGGGCCACTAAGTGAATCACAATGAAAAAGCTATTTTTAAGCTAAACAGCCTGTAATTTCCTGGATTCTTTTTTAAAATTTGACATATTAATCACTTTCTAATTCTCAAAAACATATTTTGAACAAATTGTTAGATCAGCAATTTTGTGTTTGAATGCTTTTAGAACCAAGAATAGATTCCATCTGGACCCACTTTGTTTTCAATTTGTCAGTAAATTCTAGAATTTATAAACATTATTTATCTCAAGCCCTTGGAGTTCTTTGATGAAAAAAACTATTATTTGTATGACTAGAGATCTCTACTACATCTTCTACAAATGGAGGAAAATGCAGATAATGTACTTAATGTTTCTATAGTCTTGCCTTTTTTTGGTTCAATTGCCTATTTCCCACTGTTGATATATTTGAAGATTTATAAATTACTGAATTTCATATGAATTTCCTTCTTTCTAATTTGCATCTTTTTTTTTCTTTTCTGAAACTTTGTGTTCTGCATTTAACACTTGCATTTCTCCTGAAAAAAGATATTTCATAATGTAAAATTTCATTTAAATTTGGGATTGTAGGATTGTTCATGGTTACATAAAATCATTTTGCAGTTGTGTAATGAAGTAAACATGTTTTATAGGTGCAATGGATGAGCTTCATAGCCTGGATCCAAGAAGGCAAGAACTGTTAGAGGCTAGATTTACTGGAGTTGTGAGTGGCAGTACTGGAAGTACGGGAAGCTGTAGCGTTGGAGCAAAGGTAAAAAGGAATGTGGACTACTGTATTCAAAATAAATTCAGAGGGTTGATACTTCATTATACAATTAATATGGATTGGTGCAGTTGTGCGTGTGACTGCAACGAACCCTGAACCATGGTGGCACAGTGGTTAGAATGCAGTATTGTAAGCTAATTCTGCCCACAGCCAGGGGTTCGATCCTGACGTGGCCCAAGGTTGACTCAGCCTTCCATCCTTCCAAAGTCAGTAAAATGAGGACCCAGATTGTTGGGGGCAATATGCTGACACTTTAAACCACTTAGAGAGTCTGTAAAGCACTATGAAGCGGTATATAAATTTAAGTACTATTGCTATTTTCAGGTCTTATCATATAGGTGGATTTAGAAGTACTTTTGGTATGTATCAATCAAAATGATGCAATGAACAACAACCCCTCACTTTAGTGGAGGAGGGTACGAAGATTGTGATCTTAGTATTTCTTTTAATTTTTCAGCAGCTTTTAATACTATCAACCATGGCATTCTGGATCAGCTGCATTTCCCTTATAATTGGTTAGATGTTGCAACCCCTACCACACCTGCCTTGGGTGATAATAACCCAAGACAGGTGTGGTAGGCATTGCAACATCTAACCAATTATAAGGGAAATACGATGAAAACAGGCAACACTGATGCCCTGCTGGTGGAGGAGCTGAATAGCTTCTTCACCCGCTTTGAGGTTAAAAGACCTGTCTCTGTGGCTCAAGCTCGAAGGCCCTCTAATCTCCAGCCAGTCACCCTGCATGAACATCAAGTGAGAGCTGTGCTGAAGGTCATAAATCCCAACAAAGCTGCAGGTCCAGTCGGAATGCTGGGGAAAGCAGTAAAAATCTGCGCTGACTAGTTAACAGGGGTCCTGACAAGGATTTTTAACATCTCCCTGCAATTGGCTAGAGTTCCATCTTGCTTGAAAGCAGCCACAATCATTCCAGTTCTGAAGAAAGCAGCTATAAATAGCCTGAATGACTATAGACCCAATCCACTGATGTCTGTAGTGATGAAGTGCTTTGAGAGATTGGTTCTACAACACCTCAGGTCCTGTCTTCCACTAAATTTTGATCAACACCAGAAGCAACAGGTCTACAGAAGACACCATTGCCACTGCTTTACATGCTGCATTGAGGCACCTTGAGAAATCTGGGTACTATATGAGAATGCTTTTTATAGACTATAGCTCGGCCTTTAATACCATCTTACCGGGCATTCTCATTGAAAGCTGACTGACCTGAATTTCCCTCCCTTCATTTGTGACTGGGTCAAAGACTTCCTGACAGACTGTCCACAAACAGTAAGGGTTGGGTCTCTGACATCTTCCACCCTGAAACTCAGCACAGGCTCCCCTCAGGGCTGCGTGCTCAGCCCCTTCCTCTACTCGCTGTATACATATGACTGCATATCCTCGAATCCATTTAAGATATAATAAAGCTTTCAGATGACACAACAGTGTTGGGGCTTATAACTGGAGGGGATGAATCAGCATTCAGAGAAGTCCAGAAGGTATCCACATCAAAAAACAACTTACCGTATATACTCGAGTATAAGCCAACCCGAATATAAGCCGACCCCCCAATTTTACCCCCCAAAACTGGGAAAACTCATTGACTCGAGTATAAGCCGGGGGTGGGAAATGCAGCGGCTACTGGTAAATTTCAAAATAAAAAAGACTGGTCAAAAGTGCGAGGACCTGTCAGAAATCACTTTTTTCAGCCCTCTGGGTAGTCCTTTTGTGCATATGGACTACTCAGAGGGCTGAAAAAGTAATTTTTCACTGGTCCTCGCACTTGTGACCAGTCCTCCAATTTACGACTGTCCTCACATTTTACGTTTTTGCCCTGTCTTGTCACCATGGTGAAGAGAAGCAGTTGTGAAATGAGTGACATGGTTTTAAGAATGCATAAATGTGAGGATGGTCATAAGTGTGAGGACCAGTCAGAAGTGTGAGGACCTGTCAGAAATGACTTTTTTCAGCTTTCTGAGTAGTCCCTATACACATATATCACATGACCAGCTAGCCACACTCACCCAGTCACTGGCTTGATCTAATTTCAGGCAAGTTGAAGCCTCTGTTAAGAGATACCAGGGCTGGGCAAATGTGGCCCTTTTATAACCTGTGGACTTCAACTCCCAGAATTCCTGAGACAGCCAAGCTGGGAGAACCCACTAGCTAGCAGCCAATTACAAGAAGGCTAGCTAGCAGCCAATTACAATCAGCTCTCAACTCAAGCTCAGTGCACATGGGATCTCCCTAAACATGAGGATTTCTTTGTTTCTTTCTCCCTTTAAGCCCACCCCCCAAGCCCGTTTTTGCTTCCAGGGGGCTGCAGAGAGTCTTGCTAGGCACGCCCCTCTTGCCCCTAGCAAGCCTTGGGAGCCAGTTGCAGGGGAAAAGTCATTTTTTTCGTGACCCGAATATAAGCCGAGGGGGCGTTTTTCAGGCTTATATTCGAGTATATACGGTACATCTAAATACTAGCAAGACAAAGGAGATGGTGCTAGATTTCTGGAAGCACAGAGAGGATCCTGCCCCACTGTACATCGAGGGATGTATGTATGGAGGGGGTTTCCTCCTTTAAATTCTTGGGAGTACTCATTAGTCAAGATTTCACCTGGAAAAACAACATGTCCCTGGTGGTTAGTAAGGCTCAACAGAGACTTCTTTTCCTTAGAGTCCTGTGGAAAAATCAGATGGAACAATGGCTGATGACTTCTTTCTATCGGTCTACAATAGAAAGTGTCCTCACATACTGTATAACAGTATGGTATGCTGGTCTAAGAGCTGCGAACAGGAAAGCACTACAGAGAGTGATCAATTCGGCACAAGAAACCATCGGTTGCCCTCTAACACCACTAGATGACATTGCCAGGTCTCACTGTTTCAGCAGAGTAAGGAAGATATTTAGGGATGATTCACACTATGGCCAGGGTCTCTTGTCGCTTCTACCATCGAGCAGAAGACATCAAAGCATAGCCAGCCAGACAAACAGGTTAAACCCATGGACTATCAGACCCTTAAACAAAATCACAATCACTCCACGCACATATGTATGTGCGTGACTAGAAATGTATGACTAGTCTTTTTTTCCCCCAATTACTTATTGGAAATAATCCCTTAATTATAGGGATTATTCTCTATACTATTTATGTTGTTTTGTATTTTCTGTTATGGATTGCACCAGAGAGGCTAAACCAATTTCATTTTATATATGATGTACAATGACAATAAAGGCTATACTATACTATACTATACTATACTATACTATACTATACTATACTATACTATACTATACTATACTATACTATACTATGATGTTGATTCAGGTAGCACATTCAGACATTCATTTTCTCTACAGGAGCAAGTGTGTTATCCAATGATCTCCATTGGTTTCTGTACGACAGTAGTAAAGTGAGCAGATAATGAAATCATTTGATCATAAGACAAATACCACACTTTCATACTTGTATCAGATAATGGGATACTGTACAAATATGTAAGAGTGGGATTTTCTATCAAGATATTATTGGGTGTGTCCCCATTTTTGCACCATTTTGGTATGTTGCAGACTTCACTGCTGACCAAACCATGGGTGGTTGTTGAGAGGGCATTCTCTTTCCTGTTGCCCAACTTATTGAATAAAATTCCAGTGAGACTAAGCTTGCTTTTATTATGGAGTATTTTTCACAAGAAACTTAAAATGTTTTTATTTACTTAGCCCTTAAATGATTGTATTCATTGACATAATTGTTTGCTTATTTTTAATTGTTGGTTTTAAACTCTTAGTTTTTTATTGTTAGTAAACGATATTTAATTATACCTATTATCATTATTGTACACAATTTTCCTTCTATAATGAAAAATAGTGTAAAATATAAATGTAACTACATTTGACGTATAGAATCTTATTTCTCACATAGACCTCTGTAAACAGTTGCAATTGTTACTGCTTGTTCCACAGCTCTACACATGTGATAACCAGAGTATGTGCGTATAATCATTCATTTTTCAAACCATGAAATCTATTAGTAATGCATTATTTGATTTACAATTAGCAATTTTATACATTTGATGCTTTTCTTTCTTTTATTTATTCTTTAGGCTTCAACTAATAATGAGAGTTCTAACCACAGTTTTGGAAGCTTGGGATCTCTAAGTGACAAAGAATCTGAGGTATGAAGTAGTTAAAATATTTAAATGAGAATTTCTAACCTGTCATTTATATTACCGAGTTCAGTAAAAGATAGACACATTTAAGAGCGTTTCCTAGCTAGTTATAATTAGAATATTTGCATTAAAGATACGGAGAAAACTGATGCACATCCTATCAGAATTGATGCACTTACAGGAAGATTATTTCAAAATGATGTATTGTTTAATTGTGAATTAACTGATTATTATTTTTTTAAGCAAATGAAATTCTTGGATAAAATTATGAGCCATTCAATTTTTTTAAATAGTTATGTAAAAAAAGAATATACACACACAGCATGTGGGAGAGAATAAGGTGAATAAGCCATATATCTTAAGCTTGTTTTAACTTATTAGGTGACTAAAAGGATATGTTGCTTACAAGATTGTTGATTTATTCAGGGTACTATTATGAATACAATCCAATCTGATCAAATATCTAAAAATTTTATTTTAAGTTGATAACATTTTTAACCTTAAGAATTGTAAATGAGAGAGGTCTGTCTTTTTGTATATCTGCATTTCTGTTGTGATAATTTGACTTTTTTTTTTCAACCTAATAACTATAGGTAACTTTATTTTCACATTTCTAAAACTGAAAACAAGATATTAAATCCTGTATCTTCATGACTTAGAAATTCCTGAAAATGCTCTAATTAAGCAGTCTGTTTAATAAATGGTTTCAACTTATTTAGGTATTGACCATGTATGTTAAGATTGTATGTTAAAATCAGGCTGCTTGCCTTGGTAGATTTTCTTCTTCCTTTTTCTTTACTCCAGATCTGTTCTGAAAGATTCCCAAATTCTGTAGGAATAGATGTTGATGATGTTTGTGAGGTTGTAGGAAAAAGAGGCAAACACCCTCTCTCCTCTATCCCAGTTCAGCTAATAGAAAACGTCCTATAAGTTGAAGCATTGAGATTCAAACCACAGTAGTAATTTGAAAATGGCAAAAATAATAATTTTCTGATGACTTATGATTATGCCCAAACCGTCTGAAAATTAAATGTAGATAAGGACTGCATTTGAAGAATGAAACCAGTTCTATTTGCCTTGGGCGGGCTTTGATTTATTTTAAACAACAACTATGTTCCAGTCAGCACTTGGGGATTTTTTAAAGATTATTTTTATTCTGCCTTTTAGACCTGTCCCAGCTTGGGGATTTAGGAAAGAAAGTCCCTCGACTCTATTCGTAGCAAACTCTATACTTTTACTAAAGCCAAGTGGTTACAGTGTATGTAAAGCCAGATCTGAGGATTCCCGCATAAAGCTGATAGTTTTTCCCTTCTCTCAGCCCCCCAATGTCCAATGACATTCAAACTGGTGGTTTTGGATAGCGGTTTAAAAGTTTGGTGCCTCTTTGGTTCGCATTCCGATCACATTCCGTTCCCATGCCTATGTCTTTGGATCGTTCAACCGTTGTCTTTGGCTGGCATTTCTGGTTCCTATCATTCCCCTTCCCTATTTCCCCCCTCTCATACTTTATGACAGGCTGCCATTAAAGTGAAGCTGGCTGAAGTGGTGTGATAGTAGATATAACACTGCCTTTAATACTTTTATAAGTAATTCAAGGAGACAAACATACCTACAAAATGTTCTTCTCCTATTTTCACCCTGTGAGATGAGTTGGGCTGAGAGAGGGTGACTCAACGAAAGTCACCCAGCAGGCTTTCATGCCTAAAGTGGGACTATAACTCAGTGTTTTCTGTCAGTTCTGTCATGAATAATGGTTGACCTCTGAAATGTGGAGGCAATCCCCCCCCGCCAACTTGTCCAGGATAGGAGTTGAGCCCAGGTCAGATAAACCAGACCAGGAAAACTGTACTAGAAGACCAGAACTACTTCTACTTTGTTTGGCTGTTATAATAGAATCGTGCAAGTCTGATTATGGTATACATATCACCTTTCTTCTCCTCCAGTGAATTAGGGAGGTGCCTGCCTTAATTGCTTCTGAATGTTATTTCTTTACTCTGGACTTAAAAACAGTTTAATCATTTTGCCTCTGTAATTGTTCTTGTTTAGTGTTCTTGTTTAGCCAAGATGATATGTCAAGATCATCTTACTTCATTCTCTACAATTGTCTACCAGCATGAGAGTGCTGTGTTGCCTTGATGGTCTTAATTGTGTGGGATTCTTGCCTTATAATTTCTGTGTTGCTGTTGTTAGTCACTATATTGAATAAAACGGGTAGCCATATAAACCTTTTAAATAAATAAAATCTGACACAGCTTCACATACCACCTCTAGTTGTGCCCCCTCCTTGACTGCCGATCCGGGTGATTCCATGATGAACTGTGAATTTAGTGAACGGTGGGCTGGAAACCTGCCATCTGGTTCTGTCAAGCAATGAAAGTTGAGGGAATGATTGGATTTGGGACATGATTAATGACTCCTTAAGAGAGGAATATTATAGCCTTGAAAGATGCAGTGGTGTATTCCTTCAGGAAGAGACCATCTAAATATCTGACTGGTCTGGACAATATATGCAATATTTTGAATGCCTTTTTAGGGAAGATTTTGCAAAAGGTGGTTGGAACGCAGATACAGGAGTGCTAGATGAGAAGGATTACCCTGATCTGCTGCTTTCGGATATCAGACCTGAATGTGGGATGGAAGGCACATTGCTCCCTTTTGTTGATGTTCTCTGTCAAGACCTAAATAAAGGAAGTACAGCTATTTTGGTATTAGATTTCTCATTGGCATTCAGTACCATCAATCATAGTATTCTGGGTCAGCTGCAAGGGCTGAGATTGGCATAATTTTATAGTGATTACACTCTTACCTGAGTGGACAGTTCAGACCATGGTAATGATGGATGGATGAACAAGACCTTGGCTGCTCCTATATGAGCTGCTATAGTTTCATTTTTTTGTTCTCTCTCTTGTTTTTTAAAAGCTATGTTGGAATACTGAGATAGCTCGTCCATCTGTTTAGGGTGAGATATTATTAGTTCGCTGATGGTACCCTGAATTATATCTCTATCTTAGGCCAAGCAGGAGATACAGTAGATCTCTTGATTTATTATCTAGAACAGAGGTATCAAACACAAGGCCCACGAGTTGGATCAGATCCGGCCCACAGGGCTATCCTGGAAAATATAAGGGGCCAGCCCATGTCACTTTGGCCAGGTCTACCCAATGCAAAGAGGAAATATTGGGCCAGCGTGGCTTTGGGCCAGTCTACCCAATGTGAAGAGGAAACATTGGGCCAGTGTGGCTTCGGCCTGGTCTTCCCAATATGAAGAGGAAACATGCCAGCAGTTTGGGGAGTGGCATCAAGCTGGCCACACCCATCGGTCATGCCCACCCAGTCGGCCATGCTCTGTGAGTGGCATCAAGCTGGCCACGCCCACCAGTCAGCCATGCTCGCCTGGTCCCCCGAGGTCACCCACAGCCCTGATGCGGCCCTCAAAATTGAGTTTCAAGGTTCCAAGTAATACATCCCATTCAATAAGAACTCCAAGGCAGGCAAATTCCTCAAAGGACACTTTATTGGGACATATCTAATTGGCATATTCCTGATGGAAAACCGGCTTCTAAGTTCCCGCCAGTTTTAGACCTAATTAAAACTTTATCACTTCCCCCCCAGAGTCTCAAGTCACATGGTCCAATCACCAGTTACTAGATGATCTCAGTCTCCACCTTTCAAACACCTGCACCAACGTCCTTGATTCCCAGGGGAAATAATTTTATTTAGGCTACCACACCCCATCTATCTCTATACCCCCCTCCCTGGCCTCTTCGCTCCAGGCTGTGTCAGCCCTGAAGTAGTGAGAAGAGAAACCTCCCTAGAAAAAAAGAAACCAAAAAGAAAATGGCTACAGTTTGGCCAACTTCAGGGTAGACATTGAGTTTGACACCCCTGATCTAGAAACTAAAATATGAAGCTGTAACTAACTTCCAAAAAGTTGAAGTTGCTGTTCATCTAGTAAGTTTGCTTGTATCTGACTCTAAAAGAGTTGTATCTATCTTCTCAAAGGGACAGGTGCATAACTTGAGAGTTCTCATAGATTCATGGCTCCTATTGGAGCACCAGGTAGAGGTTGTGGCTATGGAACACTTTGCTTATTTCCAAACTGGTCTGCCTATTATGTCCACTTTTAGAGCTGGGGTTCTCAGGGTTGGTTATTCATGCCTTCATTACCTTGTGTTTGATATCTGTGGTACAGTCTATATGCTGATAATACCTCTATTCTGGTGCTGCATACTTTGCCATATGGTATGTTTCCACTTTTTCTTTCCTTGGTCAAAGTTAATGTATAATTTCATTAACAAATAGAGAGGACTTTAAATGAACCCTGTGGAAAGGCCCTTAATGGGGTTTTTTTGTTTATAACAGAGTACTTGTATTTGTTCAGAGGCCAATATTTAAGGATATTTTCGGTATTTCTATACAAGCATTTTATTTTTTTTTGTTTAAATCATCTGAGATAAATTCTGTGTTCTAATACAATGATGTAATCTTGGTAATTATGTAATTACTCACATATGGTAAATAGGTAATCACAGACTTTTGTATTACAAAAGTAATACGTGAGTTATAGAAATAAATTATGCTTTTTGGCTTCTTTTTGGTACAGATATACAGTATGTAGATTAATTGTTAACTCTTCTTATTTGTTGAAAAAACATGTTATAATTTTTTTTGTCAGACTCCTGAGAAAAAACAATTGGAGTCTTCGAGGGGTAGAAAAAGGAAAGCAGAAAATCAGAGTGAAAGCAGTCAAGGTAAAATATATTACTATAGAATCAATTTCATAGTATGAATGAAAGTTGTCAGCTGATCAAAATGCCATATTCAGTAAAGGTTCAGCTTTTGAATTATAAGAGATTGTGGTGAGTCTCTTTCTGTTTCATGGTTCCTTTAATAATTAGCCACATTTCATAGCTGGACTGCCAAAAACAAACCAACCCCCCCTCCATAATTAATATTATAACAAAAATGATATCTTATCAGAGTTGTTAGTAAGTTATTGATCCTAACAGTATTTTGAACAAGATAGTGGTTTGAATGACTCTTTACTTTTATGGTTACAGGTAAATTATTAACATTGTGCTCATATTTTTCCTTCAAATGTTTTAAATATTTTGTGAGACAAAATAAAATGTTAACTTAAGAAAAAAAGCTTATAACGATGGCATTTAGTAAAGATTGTTTTTACTTTATAGACTTTCAGGCCTTTTAAGTGAACTCCTTTGGAAGTATCAGACGAAAATATTTTCAAATTAAGGAGTTTGATTAGAAGTTTTTAATTTTATAAATTTAATTTTATAATTGGTAAATAATATTTTAAAACTATAATGCTTTATTGGTCTTGTAAGACACATAACAATAAATAACTAATCTATTTTTTTCATACTGCTGATTTCTTCAGATAGTGAAATGTTGATAAAAGACATTTCTCATACTTTCCTTTCTCAGTATGTTTAGCAAATTTTATTTAAATACTTGCCAAATTAAAACAATATGCTGTAAGGAACCTTTTAGGAAATATAAGTGACATTGTTTATAGTTTTTAAAATTTATCCCACCATTTTTTCTTAACCTTGACTTTGTTGCAGGGAAAAACATTGGGGGACGTGGGCACAAAATTAGTGACTATTTTGAGGTAAGTTCAATTTTAATATAAATTATTTTGTTGATATGATCTTTTATTTTGATTCTGATTAAAAAGTATTCATACATTAAAGTATACTTCATTTGATAGGAAATTGCCTGTTATCTATTTTTAAAAAGTAGTTTTAAAATGGAGCTCATAATATGGTTTCATAGCATACATAAATATTCATGTGCAGTAAGTGCCTAGAATACAAAATTATACTTATTATTTTAAGTACTATCAATCCAAACCATTGCCTGCTGGCTTCAAACTATTGCCTACTGACTCTAAATTCTTTTATTACTTATATTGTGTCATATCAGAGAATAGTAAGCTCAGTAGGTAGTCCTCAACTTACAACCACAATTGATACCAACATTTCCATTGCTAAGCAATACAATTGTTGTTTTGCCCCACTTTACTACATTTCTTGCCACAGTTGTTAAGTGAATCGCTACAGTAGACCAGGGGGAGGGGCGGGAGAGGGGATGGTTTTGTGCCACTTTCATAAATGCAGCTTTGCGCGCACTCACCTTCCACTTCCATGGCCTAGTTCCAAATGGGCTACAGTCCAACGCCAGGCTACGGACCGGGGGTTGGGACCCCTGCTCTAGAACAGTCTCCTCCACCAACATACAATTGATCTCAACTCTTTTGGCCATTAGAATACCTTTTAAGCCCAGCCTTGTATATTGGAGTCAAAATGGTTGGATTTCCCATCATGAGAATAATTTTAAATTGCTGATTACCAATTAAGGGCTATTTATTGTTTTATGTTGTTTATCTTTTTTTTTGTTTATTGAAGCTACCTAGAGTCACAGTTTTCGAATTTAAATAACAATGTATATATCCTCCACCTCCATTATTTTCCAGGATATCTGCTTGATACGTTTTAATGACTTTTCCATAATTAAGCATGTAATTGATTGCACTCCATTATTGTTTATAATAGCAGTGGAGCCCTTAGTGCAAATAATTGTTTTGGGTTCTTTCAATTAGCTTGTCTTCATTCACAATCCAAAATTGTGAAATTATTTTTTGGCTTTCAAACAGACAAGCTAAAAACCGAGACTTTCTTACAACATAATGCTAAAACAGATGAGAGTGGATTGGGTATTCTGAACCACAAATTGTATTATTAAACTACATAGTTGAGAGGTATTTTAGGAATTGTAGCCAATTTTGAACCTGCCTTGTAGTTTGTTTTGGTCTGAATAGCAAATATCAAAAGGAGGATTATAAATTTGGTGTTTTAAGCTGATTGTATTAAAAAGACTTCCACTCTATTTTTAAGTCAACTATGGAAGCTTGAAAAAGATAACAAACTTGTTTATCTGTCTTCTTTTCATCATGTATATTAATTATAGACAATCTTTTCTGCATAAAAATATTTGGAAAATGGGATAGTACAAAAGATGATAGGATTGAAATGATATGTATTTCAAGGCTCCCCTTGTCCCTTGAAACAGATAAAACATTTCAGATTTCATATCATTACCGTTGCTACAGTAGTAATCTACCGTATATACTCGAGTATAAGCCGACCCAAATATAAGCCGAGGCACCCAATTTTACCACAAAAAACTGGGAAAACTTATTGACTCAAGTATAAGCCTAGGGTGGGAAATGCAGCAGCTACTGGTAAATTTCAAAATAAAAATAGATATCAATAAAATTACATTAATTGAGGCATCAGTATGTTAAATGTTTTTGAATATTTATTTCAAAGAAAAACAGTAAGCTAGCTCTGTAAGTGCATAGTGTAAACTACACTATAACTAAATTACACAAGAGAATGTAGTATATATACCAAAAATAATTCAATAACAATTTAATCTGACACATTGGGTTAAGTGATGTAGGGCTTGATCTAAGTTCAGGCAAGTGCAAGCCTCTGTTAAGAGATACCTGCATTCTCTCTCTTTCTCCCTTTTTCTTTTTCTTTTTTTTTCTCTTTCTTTTTCTCTTTCTTTCTTCTCTCTCTCTTTCTTTCTCCCTCCCTTTTTCCTTTCTCCCTTTCTGTGAAGAACCCCAGAAGGTCTTTCGTAGGAGGAAGAAAAGCCAGACATTTTGAAACGTTTTGTAGCTTACCCTGAGCAAGGATAGCTAGTGCAGGCACTTAAAATAAGCTCTCAACTCAAGTTCAGTGAATTTAGGGATCCCCAAACAGTGAGGATGAAGTGTGAATAAAAGGATTTACCCTTCCCTCCCTCCCCACCCTCTCTCTTTCTTTATTTCTTTCTCCTTCCCTTTCTCCTTCTCATCTGGCATTCTTAGAGCTCCACTATTGATTAGCTTAGCCTGAGCAAGGATAGCTAGCAGCCAGCCTATTACAATAAGCTCTCAACTCAAGCTCAGTGCACGTGGGGATCTCCCTAAACAGTTTCTTTGTTTCTTTCTCCCCTGAAGCCCCCCGCAGCCCGTTTTTGCTTCCAGGGGGCTGCAGGGAGTCTTGCTAGGCACCCCCCCCTTTTGGCCTTAGCAAGCCTCCCTGCAGCCCCTGTGAGCCAAAACAGGGCGCGTGGGGGGGCGCCGCACCCCCCATGCCCCATTTTGGTCTTAGCAAGCCTCCCTGCAGCCCCTGGAAGCAAAAACAGGTTGCACGAAAAAATTCAGCATAAAAAAATAGATGAAAAACTTGACTTATACTCGAGTATATACGGGTACTTTTAAATCAGTATAATAATAAGCCAATAGTAGAATTTTCTGGCAAAAATATGGTATATCAGATCATTTTGTTTGCTGATACATGTCTTGGGCCCTGAAGAGAGCAAGAAACATAGGAAAGGCAAACTGTAGAAACTCTTGAAATTTTAGTTTTGCTTTTCTTGTTCAGTAATCCCAGCGTGCAAACTTTAATCAAGGAGCCTATCAATCTTAATGACCCTACATAATGAGGTTTGTTTGTTTTTACTTGGATGTTATTCTAGATGTTATGCTAGAATAACAGTTTAAGAGCTTGTGTATAGTTCCTGGGGATTGTTGATGCCTTCTGTTTCACTACATGTTCTCAGTTTTCTCTCCCAAAAGTTGGTATTTTCTTATATTTCTTTATCCCGTTTAAAACCAGATCCTTATAGCAATTTGGGGATCAAGTTGTTGTATTATTTTCTTCTCACCTGAAAAGTTATGGCTCCTGGTGATAAAAATACAGCTTCTCTTTGATTTAATTATGGCATATCATTTTCCATACAGATAGAACTCACCCTAACCCTAACCATCTCTCTTACCCAAGCTGAGAAAAAAAACCCTGAAGTTGTATTAGGCATCCAACCTATGGATCTTTGGCGGAGAAGCTGGCTAAATTAACACAACTGTCTGCATGAAATTAACTAGAAATCCTCAGCTTTACAAAGACTAATATACAAATGGTTTGACAGAAAGTATTAGCATAGCTAAATGTTCCTGTTAATTTCCTGTGCCCACATTAAGAGAGGAGTGTGTATTAAAAATGTATAGCTTCCTTTTCCATTTAGTCATTGATAGCCTATAATGTTGGGCTGAATCCAGTAGTATATAACCAGACTTCCCTTTGCACGATGTGGTTTTCCTTTAATATTTCTCTCCCTTCCCTCTGTATGTGCCTTGTAATAGCTCTGTAAGGTTTTCTAACATTTTATTAGAGATTGGGGGATGCACAAGGAATATATCCCCACTGATGGATTTAGTCTTCCTCTAGATTGATATTATTAGTAATTAAAGTTCAGCTTTGTTTTAATTGTGCTTATTTCATAACCAGGTGGTACTTGATATCAAAAATTATAAGTCTTGATTTACCCACTAGTGTTAAAGAAAATTTAAATGGGACATTTGATATTAATTTTAATAAGGCTTTCTTGAGCTATAGCAAGCTTCAGAAAGGCAAATTTGTCTTCAGTTTTTAACCATACAGTTTTGATTTTGTGCTATTGATGCCCTTTCAACATACATGAATTGAAGACATAGAACTAAAAGGGTGTTCATTTGATGGCTCACATATGCTAGCAGTGATCAAGTTGAGCCCGTGGAAAGTTTGATAAGCCGCTCTGAGTTTTAAACTATACATGTGATCTAAAGTACAATTTTCTAATGGGAGTATTTACGAAAAACTTAACCAGTATGGGATTGCAGAGAACGTGGATAAAACTGTTCTACTTCAACTCTTATGCATTACGAAGCCATTGACCTATGGCAATTTCTTCTATTTTAGTTCTATGTTTATAAACTTGAGGCAATTGTTTCAGCTTATTTATGGAGTTATGGTGGCTTTCTCCTTTGTACTATTTAATAATAGTATCTAACTCACCGGACCAGTGAGGCAAAGAATGTTGCAGGTCTCCTCTCCTAAGGAGGTACATATGGTAGGACCTAATACATCTGGTCGGACCTAGAAGAAGGGCCTTTTCTGTGGTGGCTCCCTCCCTTTGTAACATCTGCAGAGATTAAATTGGCCTCCAGTTTGACACTCTTTTCCAAGTCCCCGAAGATCTGATTTTGTCAATGGGCCTGGGGGTGGAGTGAGATGGAGCCCATCAAGTTGCTTGTCTGACTGATTTTGTCATGGGGGGGAGGGGGTTGTTATTATTTTATATTGTTTGTAGATTGGGTTTTTATTTTTGTAAGCCACACAGAGTCACTGAGAGTGAGTGGGCAGCCATACAGATTTAAACCAACCAACCAACCAACCAACCAACCAACCAACCAACATAAATAAATAAATAAATAAATAAATAAATAAATAAATGTTACATAATGCAAGAACTGGAACTGATGGCATTCCAGAGGATCTTAAAGATTTGGTTTGAACCCCAAGCCCTGAACTAGGATGTTTAGGATCCCTTGTGAGAAGTGTTTGGATATATATTTATATGTCAATATATATAATTACTTCTTTTTTATCTTGCTTCTTGCTGTGTATATTGTACTATATAATGTCTGTTATATAATTAAATGCCCAGTGTCACTCTAGAGTCAGACCTAAATCAAAGAAACAAAAATCTTACAAGGCAGGTTATTTACATCTCTTGAGATGATACTTGTTTCTTTCAAAACAATTTCTTTTAATACTTTCATTATGTATAGTTTAGGCATGCCTAAACCACTCAGAATTTAGCAAAAGTGAAGTTTAAAAAAATAAAACCGTCGTACAAAGCTGTCAGATCACGTTATTGTTGTTAGTGTTACTTTTTCCTGCAATCAATAATAATCTAATAATCACATTAAGAATAAAGCTAGCAATAGATGGAAAGCAACAATTTTGCCTTAAATAGTGAATTATAATGGAGAGATAAGAGTTGATTGTTTGCCATTAACTGATGCTTAAGTAAATATGCATCTTTTTCCCCCCTTAGTATCAAGGTGGAAATGGTTCTAGTCCAGTAAGAGGAATGCCTCCTGCAATTCGTTCTCCTCAAAATTCACATTCCGCCCCTTCTTCTGTAAGTGTAATCTATAGACATCATTGGTCAGCATGCAATACAGAATGTCTCATGCATCTTTGAAACTAGTATTACAGAGGCTGTTTTTATATTATGTTGTTTGAGCAAAATTGTTTATCCTATTGTTTTATGTCTTTAGTGACCAATTACTTAGCAATAAACCTGTAGAATTAATAGTATTAATTTCCTTTGTTTATGATGTCTGGTCGGTAGCAGGAGATACTCGTAAGTCGATGCTTATAAGAAATGCCAAAAATCATATTATAAGGGGCCATTGCAAGGAAATGTAAAGAAAGAAGTCTAAAAATAAACTAATATGCTAGATGTTGTTCCGTAGCCTAAATAAATTTAAAGTCCTGAACGTTCAAATGTGGTCCATTGAGTCCTACTGCTACTTCACAGTGGCATAATCTTGGAAGATGAAAGCATTTTTTTTTACTGAGGAGTTTTGTGGTTGCTTTTGCTTCACCAACTGGGGGAAAACATTGATAAACTATTAAAATTTTTTTAAAAAACTGAAAATTCAGGGAGAGAAGTTGCAATATCCAAGGGAGGTAAACAGTCTTTGCAATTATATGACTTATATATAAGAGAAAGTATCCATTTAAAAAAAAATAATAATAATTGTGGTTTCCAGTTTTACTTGGGGAAAAAAAATTCACTGAAAATAATCCCCATCCCATTTTTTTTCTTGTCCTGGTTATTTTATTCGACACTCATAAAAGATTTCCTCTTTCATTATTATCATAAAAGAAAACTATATTTCACTATATATTTTACCAATTCCTTAGAGCACCATTAGCTTTCTTTCAGATACATCCAGAAGCCTGAAATCAGACAAGCTACTTTAATGAACAGCAGAGATTTTTAAACCATACAAATTGTTACCATCTATATCTGTATCCATGGATAGTGCATCCTTTCTAGCCAACAATCTAGCAAAGTGACAAGCACTTGTTCTTGGGTGAATTCTCTGGATGTCCTTATCTGTCCCTTTGGTTGCGGTTACATAAAGCTTCAGACAGCTAAAAATAGACAAATCAACTTAGTTCATCAATAGCAATAATAATGTTTCCTGATTATTATGTGGTAAATGCCTTTCATCCCACATCCGTTTTAATTTCTTGAAGTTGCTGCATTGCTTACTGAAACTTAACACAATTTCTACTTGCTGTAATGGACAATAGTTGCTACTGGAAGAATTTGAAACGAGCAAATGCTCTCACTGTTTTTTTCCATTGTGTCCCTTTATAGCAGGGGAAATGTAAGTCAACCAGCTATTGTACAAAGAACATAGTACCAAGGGAATATCCATTGTCCAACAGTGTTTGGAACTTTCATGGCATGGTTATTGCATTTATATAGTGATCTGTAAAGTGTTTCTTTCTTCAGGAGTGATTATATTCAAGAAAAATCAAGTAAATCTCTTGATCCTCTCTGGTGTTTCTAAGATGTTTTATTTTTACTGATTTAAAAAAACCCACTTTGCAATAATATCTCATGGTTCTTGTGCATCATAGATACCTTTAGATTTAGAGAATGAAAAATAAAATTCTTGCCTGTTGTATGATTGTCACCCATTGACCCATAGAAAACCCTAATGCAGATATTTATAAAGATTTCTTCCAGTGTTCTGATAATATGATAAATACTGTTTGTTTATCTAGGTTCGGCAAAACAGCCCCTCTCCTACGGCATTGTGTTTTGGGGACCACCCTGTTACGCAACCCAAACAATTATCGTTTA
Organism: Ptyas mucosa; assembly: GCA_012654045.1. Classification (NCBI taxonomy): domain Eukaryota; kingdom Metazoa; phylum Chordata; class Lepidosauria; order Squamata; family Colubridae; genus Ptyas; species Ptyas mucosa. The sequence goes on along the minus strand of WNWU01000006.1, from coordinate 30,086,673 downwards.
AAATCACTCAGGTGTGTATCTTGAATTCTCAGTATCTATTTACTGCTAAGTAAATGAATGAATGAAGGCATTGATTATTTTCATTAATCTTTTTCTCGCCATTTCTATCTCCATATTTCTGAAAGCACCTTTGCAATGAATCTGTAGGTCTCCATAACTAAAGTGAACCACGTGATGCAGTGAAATGCTGGTGATATCTAGAAACAAAGCATTCTTAATGTCTGTATGTTTTCAACCCTCTCTACTGTAATATCAAGTGATCTGCTAGGAGATATTTATTTTAAAAATATTGAAAATATTTCAAAACATTTGCTTTGGGATTTAAGTTTCCACGACTCATAGTTAAATTGGAAACATCAGGTGATGAATGAAACAGAAGAAAGGGAGGAAAAAAATGCTGGTCATTACTATTAGGCTTATCTATTCACAAAAACAAAAACAAGGAACAAACTAATCAAAGATGAGTTAGAGCCACTGTTAAGGCTTCCTGGTGGTAAAGGTGGTGCAGTGTCAGAATTTCTCTGCTCTTATAGCATCCATAGATTGCTGCTCTGCAACCCTGTTTCTAGTGACACAAATGCTCTTGGGTAAAAAGGAGGACTTCTTACAAGGGATATCCCCAGCATTTAACTGGGGAGGAACTTCCACAGTGTCTGTCAGATAAAGACACCTGGATTTTTTCCCAGTTGGATGCTGGCCTTATTACAGGTCCAAAGGAGGTTCTTAGGGTGGAATCTTGTCCAGTTATCTGGGAATGGTTTGAACCTGTTGGACTTGAGGAAGTGGACAGGGTCCTCAGGACTGTGAGCTCAGCCACCTGCTCTTTAGATCTAAATCCCTTCTGGCCAGTGGTGGGTTGCTACCGGTTCTGCCCGGTTCTGCCGAATAGGTAGTAATTTTAGGAACTAGTTCTCCGAACCGGTAGTAAAGGCAACTAGGCCACACCCCCGAATAGGTCCCCTGGTCGCTGCTTGCTCGCCCGCCTGATGCATCCGTCGGACAGTAAGCTGACCGGAGCAAAGAATCCTTTCAGCCGCCTGGCTGAAGGGCGCCAAAAAGTCCTTCAGCCGGTGAGAAGAAAGCTGTGCATGCACAAAAATGGCGGCAGCGACCGGAGGTCCTTCCGGCACTGTGCACCAGTGGCTGGCTGGAAAAGAAGCCTCTCGGCTTCCAAGTTCAGCAGCAGGCTCAGTCCCTTCACAGAGTCGCTTTTCTCCATGCCCGAGAAAGATCAAAAGGCGCGGAGGAGCCTTTAATGACAAAGTCGCCTAGACGAGGTAGAAGAAAATGAACCACTGAGGGAAGGAGCCCCCCGAAGCTGCCGCCATTGCAGCCCCCCCCCCCCTCTGCAGCTTGGAGCTCCAAGCGGAAGAAGTCCGCTTTGCAAAGCGGCTCTCAAAGAGAATGAAGCGGGCGTGGCACACCCAGAGCTGCTGCTTCTTCGCAACAGCCGAGGGCAGAAGAGTTTGCTCTGGAGCGACGCCGGCAAGGAAGGCGGCCGGGTCAGAGAGAAGCGTAGCCCGAGCTCTCTGGGACGGGTAAACCAATGTGGGGAAGCGAAGGGGAGCGGACTTGGCCCCCCGTGTGTTGCACCCCCTCCCAGCCTTCGCCCATGCCTCCGTGCCGCCAGCATCTCCTGAAGCTGCTGCTGTTGGAGCCGTGACAGGGACTGGAGCAGCCCGGTAGCAGCCATGAGCCGTGCTTTCCTCTAAGCGCTGTGGGCGGCAGGGGGAAACAGATGCTTCTCTCTGCACAGAGATTTCCGAATGAGACTTGGAGGAAAGCGCAGTTCATGGCTGCTAAATTTTGCTGTGCTGCGCCAAACACTTTCCCATAAAGAGCAACGAAGGAGAGAAACAGCCGCTGACCTGGAGAACACGTGGACTGGAGCAGCTCTTTGTGCTCTCCACTGGCTGTTTCTTCCCCTTCGCTAGCACAGCACAGTGAAATGTAGCAGCCATGACCTGCACTTTCCTCCAAGTCTCATCCGGAAAGCTCTATACAGAAGAAACACTTGTTTTCCTCTGCCGCCCACAGCACTTAGAGGAAAGCACGGCTCATGGCTGCTAAACCACCTCTGGTTTCTTCCCCTTCGCTTGTGCAGCGCAGCAAAATGTAGCAGCCATGAGCTGCGCCTCAAAGTCAAATCCAGAAAGATCTGGCTCGGGAAGGGTGCCTCCATCCACCGGCTCGGCAGCGGGCTCAGGTGCAGCCCAGACGAGCCAAGGAGCTGTGGGGAACCTCTCGTGTGTTGCACCCTTCCCAGCCTTCGCCCGTGCCTCTGTGCCGCCAGCATCTCTCAAAGCCACTGCTGTTGGAACCGCGACAGGGACGGGGGCAGCCTGGTAATCTGGGCGGCCAAAAATGGCACGGCGGCGTAGGGCGAAGGCTGGGATGGGAGGGTGCAACATGTGGGAGGCTCCCCGCAGTTCCTCGGCTCGTCTGGGCTGCACCTGAGTCTGTTGTCCTGAGCCGGCGGAGTGGGTTGTTCCGGCTGCAACCATGGGGAAGGCCCATCAGAAGTGAAAAGGGATGCTTTTCGGCCAAGAAGGGCAATGGAGGGAAAGCCGAGATGACCACTGCCACTCCACCGCATCCCGACCTGGATATGGGGCCGGAGTCTCAAAAAAAAAGGTGTCAAAAAGTCCCAAAAATTTTGCCACCTTTTCTGTGGGCGTGGCTTGGGGGGTCATGTGACTGAGTGCATGAGTGATGTCATGTTGGCCATGCCCAATCAGTCATATCCCCCACCTAGCTACACCCACAGAACCGGTAGTAAAAAAATTTAGAACTCACCACTGTTCCTGGCTTGTTAAAACGGGCCTGGGGATGTTGTGTGAGTGGATTCTGGGCGTGATTTTTTTTTCTGTAAAGAAGGGGATTGTTACTTTACCTCTTCAAGAGTCCTCGGTTCACCCCCTCCTCTAGAGCCATAGCTAGATCTCACCATACTAGACAGTTTTGTCCAGTATCTCATCTCCCTTTTGAAGGGGAAATTGGTAGAGAAGATGGACCTTGGAGGAAACAGTATCTGAATCATATCACTCAGGATTCAGACCTGGATATAGGATGAAAATGGCATTGGCCATGCTTTTGGATAACCTCTAGTATGGGCAGGATGTGGATAGTGTGTCCATCCTTACTCTACTTGAACTCTTGGCAGCTTTTGATGCCATCAATCATGATAATCCTGGGTCAGCTAATTGGGATTGAGCGGCATGGTGTCATGTTGACTCGCCTCCTTCCTTCAGAGTGTGCACAGCATATACAGCTCTGATTATAAGGCTGTTTTGTTTTTAATAAAGATTAGACATAAAACTATTACGTCAATGGACATTTTATCTTGGGTCCTCTTCATTAGTACATCTGAATTTTTTTATCTCTCAAATTTCTGTTAAAGTTAAATTTTTGACTGGACCTTAAACTGACTTTTTTGTTGACACAAATAATTTATGGCACATTAACTTGCTTCTTGGTTGTTTGTATAACAAAAGCCGTTAAGATACATTTTGTTAAGGTAATGATGATTTAATAGCTGACCAGCTGCTGTAAGGCTGTAAACCAAGATGATGTAATGAGAATGAGTCAGCAAGGTTATCACTTTAAGAGGCTGTCCATATAGAGGTGGCCATTAGAGGGATTCTCTCTCTCCTCATGTTCTATCTCCATTGTAGTTCTCCGTGTGTGCTTCCTGTTATAGGTGAAGATTGATTGCCTGCCTTTGCTTAGCATGTATATGTATACTGTATATAACTTGTAGATAAACCACTGTTTGAAAAAACTCTGTGTACTGTATTTTGCTCCTGGGTTGTCTCATAATAGCAGTCAACACTGTGCACACTCTGACAGATTATGGGCCCATTTCAGAGAGAAGGCCAGAGCGACTAGAGAGCCCAGAGAGAAAAGAAACCCAGTGTGAGCTTGCACCAGAGCCAGAAGGGTTGTGCAACGTGGTTTGATAGTGGTTAGTGGTTAATGGCTAGTGAAAGAGAGCAGGCACATGGCCTCCCTCAGAGTATTGGGAGGAAGTTTCTTGGTGTCTCAGCTGAATGAGACAAACTACCTCTCCTGGAATGTGAAGATGGAGATGTACCGGTGGAGGGAGGAGTTATGGACAATTGTTTCTAATCCATCAGCAGTCCTGAATGATGGGGACCAGAGAAGAAATAAAAAGGCACTAGCCAGCATAATTTTGGCTTTAAAGGACAGTCAGCTGATACATTTAAGGGGTCTCCAGACTGCAAAAGAGTGTTGGGAGGCTTTGCGCAGTGTGTATGTTAGAGAGACTGCGTGCAGTAAAGTGTGGCTGACAAGGAGATTGTATAAAGCAACCAACCGGTGGTCCGTGGACTACTGGTGATCCACGAGAACATTTTGGTAGTCTGCAGAAAAAATATTTGCATTTTTTATATTGCACTAAATCAGGGCCCCTCAAACGACAGCCCCTGGGCCGTATATGTGCAATGAATGTTTGTGTTGCTGCAGAGAGTCTCCCCCTTCAGAGTCTTTTTGTGTGGGTCGGAGGGGGGCAGAAATTCCAACTTGGGGTCTGCTTCAGCCTCCTGGTGCGGGGCTTTGTGCGAAGGCTGGAGGGAAGTGGCGCTGATGGCGAAGAGCCCGAGGACCTCGTTCTAGTGGGACTGCATCATGGCCTGGAACTGAGCCTCCAGGCTCCTGTACCTGGCCTTGCACTCCCACAGGTCTTCTTCTGCTTGGAAAGCCTATGCTCGTTGTCCTCAGTGAGGTGCTTCTGCTGAGCTTCCTCCTCGGTCAGATCCAGTTTGAGCTGAGCAGCTGTTTTGCCAACTCTTCCTCATGGTGGCTGCTTAGCTCCAACAACAGCTTTCTGTTAGGGCCCTAAGGAGCCCAGGCAGGGAGGTGAGGAGTGGCTGGGAGGGTAGGGGCGAGTAGAGTCTGGCAAGGTGCCCCTTGACATGAGTGACATCGAACTGGCCACGCCCCAGTCATATGACCACCTAGCCACACCCACCCAGCCAGTCATTAGGCAGATCATATTAGTGGTCCGTGGGATTTAAAATTATGAATTTTGTGGTCCCTGAGGTCCAAAACGTTGGTGACCTCTGGTATAAAGCACAGCTGACGCTGGGGGAGAGCATGTCCACACATCTGCAGGATAGGAGAAGCACATTCCTTGAGTTAGAAGATAGAGGAATGACATTTACTGAGGCACACAAGGTGTATGTGTGGTACTCAGTTCTTTGGACAGTTCATGGGACATTCTTGTGACTAGTCTAGAGTCCATGCAAGAGTGGGATTTAACCATGGCCTATTTGACTGGTCGATTATTGGAGGAGGACCAAAAATGGCTAGAGAGGCAACCAGGAAAGGGAGGAGAGAACGCTTAGCACAGACCAGCTTCTGCAACTGTCCAGGATGCTGGCAAAGCAGCTGAGACAGTTTATACAGTGAAGAGATGCTACACGCGTGGTTCCACAGAGCATCTCCAGAGACGCTGCCCTGAGAGGAGAAACAGAGGAGCAGCAAGACAAGGGTGCAGAACTACTCAACACATGAGCAGAGGTTCTCTAGCATCGTTTTCCCTGGCAGCAACAGTGTCTGAACACACCAGGAAACACTTGGGTGTTGGACAGTGGGGCAAGTCAGCATATTGCTAATAATTCACAAACGTTTTCTGTTTTGAAACCAGCTATATGTTAGTCTGGCTAATGGTCAAAGAACGGCTGTAAAAGGGGAAGGTAACGTGTATGTACCTGCATTAGATCATAATCTGTCAAGTGTATCCAGGTTAGACAGGCAGGGTTATGAAATACTGTTTGCAGGAGGGTAGTACTCCATCAGGAAAGGTGGAAGGATATGTGCACGAGGTATTAAGAAGGATGACCTGTATGTTCTGGGAAGGCAAGAAAATAATTGTGCATGTGTACTTACGAAAGCTCCCACATATGACAGTTGTATACATCTGTTACATAGGAGATTGGGGCATGCAAGTTTTAATGTATCGAAAAGGATGCCAGACCTAGCTGAGAGGCTGAAGTTAAAGATATATAATGTATATTTGGATTGTACTGGTTGTAAGGAGTCAAAGTTCAGGGTGTATCCTGTGAGTAAGAAAAACCCAAGGCAAACAAACAGGTATACCTAGGAGACCTGAAGGGTATAATAAAGGTTTACTTCAGTGGTGGGTTGCCCCCGGTTCGCACCGGTGGTAGTAAAACCGGCGGGAGGCTCTGCCCACTGACCCTGACATCATCAAAACACTTTTGCGCATGCGCAGAAGAGTGTGTGCTGCAAACCAGTAGTAAAGGTAAGCAGAACCCACCCCTAGTTTACTTCCTGGGAGATTCAAAGCTGGTGGGGTTAGAGTAGGTGGTATTCATAATGAACCCCGTAAATACCAAGAGATAGGTTTTTGGCTAGTGCCTAAGGAACAATGAGATAAATGGAGGAAGCCAAAGTTAAAGAGAATGACAGGCAGGCAGATAAACCAAAGTGAGGAAACTGAGCTAGTGAAAAAAGAAAGTAACGGTATCCAGCCAAGGGATGGTAAACAGGATTGAATGAAGATCAATGAAACAGAGTGTACAGAGTCAGTAGATAATGGAATTAAAAGTAGTTCCAGCAGCAGTAGTAGTAATGGTACTAGTAGCGTTTGTAGCAATAAGAATAGGAACCAAACCAAGGACAAAGCAAGGCAAGGACATAATCCTGAATATGTTAAAGCACTCAGCTGTTCAACTTTAAATGGGTGGAGTGTTAAGGTAATGATGATTTAATAGCTGACCAGCTGCTGTAAGGCTGTAAACCAAGATGATGCAATGAGATGAGTCAGCAAGGTTATCACTTTAAGAGGCTATCTATATAGGGGTGACTATTAGAGGGCGTCTCTCTCTCTCCTCATGCTCTATCTCCATTGTTCTCCGTATGTGCTTCTTGTTGTAGTTGAAGATTGATTGCCTGCCTTTGCTTAGCATGTATATGTATACTGTATATAACTTGTAGATAAACCACTGTTTGAAAAAACTCTGTGTACTGTATTTTGCTCCTGGGTTGTCTCAAAATAGCAGTCACGCTGTGCACACACTGACACATTTGCACTAATAGGGTGTGGGGAGACAGATTGCCCTTTCTTTTCCTTGTGTTTGGAAGGTTTTTGGCTTTCTGTTGTAAATTTTAGAGGCTTGAGTTTTTAATACATAGGGATAACCTAAGCATCAGTCAGTGCTCTCTGAATAAAACCACAGAAATGTATATAGTGCTAATTTTTTCTCTGGCTTCCTAAGGGAAATTGTTTTGTTTGGGTGAAAGATATCAATAATTACTTAGAAAGGTCTGTTGTGATATGCATTTGCTGGGTTTTTACATTCTCTCATCTCTCTTCTCCCCCCCCCCCATTTTTTTTAATACAGACTGATCTCACAATGTTGAAATTAACTGCACTTGAAAGTAATAAAAATCAAGACTTGGAAAAAAAAGAAGGTCGTATAGATGATTTGCTCAGGGTAAATGTGATAATATGTTTAATAGAAATATTGGATTACCTGTGCTAAAGTAATGGAGTAGGAGAAACTATATGCTGTTTTAAAATGGTAACTTATATAGTTGTATTTGACTCAAAATACAAAAACAAAATGGCATAAAATTTGCTTATCATGTTCTAAATATAATGTCCTCCCACATTTCCATATGCTTAAAATGAATTCTTTAGCCTCACTTCTGCTGCAAATTATTTTGTAAATAAATGCCAAGGTTTTTAAGAGAAGATACAACTGTACTTTTATTTATATGTAATTTATAATCAGTATTCATAATATGTATATACTTTCATTTAATTCTTAGGCTAATTGTGATCTACGACGGCAAATAGATGAACAACAAAAGTTACTTGAAAAATATAAAGAAAGATTAAATAAATGCATTTCAATGAGCAAGAAACTTTTAATTGAAAAAGTAAGTTGGATTGTATTTTATATCTGTGTTTAGAATGTTATGGAAAGGAAACATTGCTTTGACCTTGTAAATAGAGGATGGGACTAGAAGGAGTTCAACCAAAACTGAGTTAGTAAGAAAATCCTTAGATCAAAATACTGATAGAATTGTTGTTATTGACACCTTATGAGAGCTCTCCCCTTTCCTGTCATAGTCAGTCAGATGCTCTAATATTAGGGCAGCTGATAGGTGGAACAGTTTCCAATCATTGAATAAAACAGTTTGTGGCTACCTTGACTGAATAAACGGGTATCCTGTGACAGCCATATTGTGGTGAAGTCCATAATTATTTTTTAACAATTCAGTTTGAAGTTTTTCAGGCTTAAAAACATTTGTGACTCTGTAGTATGGCACTTGTGATACTGAAACAGGATATTCTGTTTAGCTTTGATGATTTCAGCTAACATACTAAGTGATAGAAGCAAACTGTTGTTTGCTTCTAAGAAAATCTTAAATAATTCTTGAATAAAGATTACTGAGTCCTATACAGTAAATAAAAACATTAAAGTTAATATTTTAGGAAAAAATAATAATTGTATAAGATTATAAAATGCTTTAAAAATGCCACAGAGGAACATACCTAGATCATTTTTTATTAGTAGATGAAATTGCCTTTTCAGAAACAGTTAAGTTACACCTCTTGAATATTTTGGTTTTTTAGAGCACGCAAGAAAAGCTGGCAAGCAGAGAAAAAAGTATGCAAGACAGATTACGCCTTGGGCATTTTACAACTGTTCGACATGGTGCTTCGTTTACTGAACAGTGGACAGATGGCTTTGCATTTCAGAATCTTGTAAAGTTAGTCAATGTTTTGTTTTTAAATTGCTAGTAATCATCAGTTCCCTGGAGTTGATTTATATTAGTTCAAACAGCTAGTGCTGTGACGGTTTTGTACACAGTGTTATTATTCTGTTTTGAAAATCAAAAAAACCGAGCACTTAATCAACTGCCCTTCCTTCCTTCCTTCCTTCCTTCCTTCCTTCCTTCCTTCCTTCCTTCCTTCCTTCCTTCTCTCACCTACCTACCTACTTACCTACCTACCTACCTACCATTAGTTGAGTCAAATTCAAAAGAGTATTGACCACTTTCCATAAAGATTATTATAAACATAGATCACAGATTTCAGATTGGCCATTGTCTATAAATAGCTTATTGGTCTTTTGTTAAAGATCTCAAATCTGCAATATAGCAGATCTAGAAGTAATTAGTCTGCCTGGTCACAATAAACCAAAAGCAACAAGTAAGCCAGAAGTTAATAAAACATGTAACTTGTTCTTAAGAAGTTCTGCAGTTTAAAGGCAATATTTTGATTTGCAGGCAACAGGAGTGGGTAAACCAACAAAGAGAAGATATTGAAAGACAAAGAAAACTTCTGGCAAAACGGAAACCTCCAGCTACAAATAATTCTCAAGCACCTTCTGCCAATTCAGAGCCTAAACAGAGGAAAAACAAAGCGGTCAATGGAGCAGAAAATGATCCATTTGTTAGGCCCAATTTGCCACAACTGTAAGCTCAGAACATTTACTTAAAGACAAATGGATGTATACAGGGGCATCTGTGACAGGGTCAGCAATGCCAAATGGCAGGCATGAGCAAGAGATCAAAGTGACCCCTCCCTCCTTTAACAAGCTCTGGAAAAGGAAAGGTGTTTCATCACCTGGTTATGCCCAAAGTTTTGATACTGTTGACACACATAACAACGCACATGTACATGTGTCAATACATATAGTATAAATAGATAAAGCAGGAGTCAGTCTTCTCTGTGTGGGAATTCATTACTATTAATGTGAATGGGGCCATGTATAAGGACACTAGAGAGTAGAATTATATTTTCTCCCAATTTTCAGTGTGTACTGAGCAGTTAGGTTCTTTTTAAGGTTATTTTTGTGTGCGAACAGCATTTTTGTTCCTTGCTTGCTCTCCCCCATAAAACTCAAAAGAGACAAGGAACTAATTCTTTTGATCATGCTAATTATAGCTTCTCCCTCCCCTCTGAAAAAGAACTTGTTTCTTACATAATCATTTTGATGTCAGACTTGTAATAAAATTTGTTTTCTATAAATACCCATATTTATGGAAATGTATAATTTAAGACTAGATTTTAATTAAACACAACATCTGAATATACTTTTTAAAACAAATTCATAGAAGGATTTTATTCTGGACGAGTCTTAAAATCTTGTTCCTGAACTGTAAAGTTTAATCTCTTTGAAACTACTATTTTTAGGGTAATCAGTGGTTTAGTGTTCAAACAAAGCATAGTTCTTAATCAGTAATCCCACATTATTAGATCTTCAGTATTATTGGATTTCCAGATCACTTCTAGATTAGATTAAAACTCTAGTGTCACCATTATTGGAACTCCAGTACCACTTCTCTTTTTCTAATATATGAAGCTCTTTAGACCAGAAATACCCAGTATTTGGTTCTTCTGGAGACAGAGAGAGAGAGAGAGAAGGGAATTAATTTGGATTCTGAAATATTTGAATTCTGCATTCAACTCTTGCTTATTCAGGACACAGTTGTTTCTGCAAAGTCTGCAAAATAGGGCTGGGTACACTTCAATATTGATTGGGGGGGGGGGGGGAATCATAGCTGTCTCAGGTTTGTTAAAAGAGACTGGTTTTTTTCAGTGTTCTAGGTGAACCTAAAAAAAGTTATGGCTGCTTTATAAGTTGCTTGAACTTCAGTAAGTAGCTTTCCTAAAACATTTGTAGGACCAAATGTCAAACTATTTTAGTGAATAGCATGGAGGTGCTTCATTTGTGTCGCATCAAAGCACAAGCTTTGTTATCTATCATTTTCAAGTCATGTACAGGCTTCTTCGTATTTAGAATAGCAATGTGTCTTTATATGCAATTATCTTCCATTTGATTTTTAAAATGTTATTATTTGTATTTACCCTTGTAGGCTAACACTAGCAGAATATCATGAACAAGAAGAAATTTTCAAGCTTAGATTAGGACATCTCAAAAAGGTATGTAATATAATCAATTTTTCCTAATCCACTCTTAATTTTGATTAGTTTGAAGTGCTATAATCACACAAGAAGCCACCCTATTAAACTTCATCTCCTGTGTCTTTGTTTATTTCTAGAAAAACAGTTGTTCCCTTAATTCCATATTGTGCATGTAATAGTTATTTCATTTTAAATGCTTGTAAAAATGTCATTATTATGTATCAACAAAACACAATTATCATAGGGCTGTGTACAGTGAACATACACAAATAAAAATAAATGTCATCAAACCAACCTACAGTGTTTGATAGATACTTGATTTCATCAAATAATTTAAAAAGCTACATTTTCCTGAAAATATGTGTTCCACAATTCAAATAAAAGATTTGGTTTTGAAATCCATGTTTGATTACACTTCCCTTTTTTTGAATTTATACTAATTCACATTTCTTCCAAAATTCATTTAATAAGTCTTTTATTAATCATAATCTGCCTGAATTAACAAACAAACAAACAAAAACCAGGAATATGCACAAATCAATGAACATGGCCTAATTTTGGATTCATATTCATTTTCTGCTCTCTCTCTGCTGTTTTGTATCACTACACATGGATAAGTATGGTTAATGTGCCTTCAATATTAAAATAAATTATGTACAATTTTGCAGAATTTAATCCAATCAAGCTTTGATATTTTTTGTACCATTGATATGATGATGATTGTACACCTCTCTCCATAATCCCTGATACACAACTACAGTAGTGGCCAAAATTGTGAGACGTTTTGGGAAAAGTGTATTTTTGACGTTTGATGGCTAATAACGTCACTTTTTTTTGCAGTAGTACCATAATATTCTGCGCAGACTGCAGGAATTTGGCCTAAAATCTAGAATTTCATGAAAAAAGCTACTTTTATCTCTCAAAGATTGAAAGGCATTACATTCTTGATTAAATTATCTTTTCATTGATATATAATTTTATGGTACTACTCAAAAAGTGGTGTTATTAGACATCAAACCTCAAAAATACACTTTTCCTAAAAAGTTTCCACAATTTTGACCACTACTGTATATACTATGTTGTTTGTGCTTCAATTTGCATGTTTTCTTTTGGTTTCCTGTCCTCCAACTTGAATGTATATCCCAATTGTGCTATAGATGATACTCTAGGCCTTCAAAGCATATTTGAAATTTTGGATACAGGTAGAGAAGAATAAGGTATCCATCTTAATGGTTGCTATAGTGTTCCATGAGCGGGCAGACAGGATTGGTACAGTCACCTAGGACAGTGTTTCCTAAACTGTTTGTTCTCCTCATAGTCAGAAACGGCAGTCACAAGTGGGAGGTGCTTTTGCGACTGCCGTTTCTTCCTTAGAGAGAACGGACGTATCAGGTAAGACCAACGTCCAATCCAGTTACCGCCTTTCCTGGTCTCAAAAAATGCCAAACAGGCTCTGTTGTTTTATACAAAGATCTCGGTAGCAACAGTCCTACACTGAATCTTCAACTCACAAACAAGAAATTACAAACAATTGCTCCATTACTCCTAGGATATGCCAAAATTACCCTTGGAGATAATTTCCCCACTAACCCACTGATCTTTAATGTTAGAATAACATTTTTGGAATATTCAGAACTTAAGAATGCTCAATAACATAAATCATCCTTAATATGAATATTTTCAAATAGGAGAATCAGTACCTGAATACATGAAATTAGATAAATAAAGGATCGATAGTACGTAGTACATCAACAGTTTGTCATAGGGGTTTACTGTAGTTTCTCACGATTTTATACAAAAGACTCAGAAAAGCAAGGATTTCTTTAGCATTCATTTGTATTTTCTTTTCAATTCCCAATCACATTTCTTAGCAGAGCTGGCATGATTATTTACAGTTGGAGATAGCAGGCTTGGGTGCATCCCTCTCCTTCTTCCCATTCCTAGATAAGGCACAGCTGCTTAAGATTCTAAATTGCAGAGTAACTGAAACTCTTTTCTCTCTACTTAATACAATAGAGCATAAATGTTTTCTGTCTAGATAGGAATGTAGTCTCTATTGTTGACATTAGATATGTGCATTGCTCTACAGATAGTCAGTTAGCAATCACTTGTTCAGCAACTGTTCAAAGTTACAATGGTGCTGAATGAGTGGTACTTATAACCTGTCCTCAAAGTTGTGGCCATCACAGTATCCTTGCTTGTGAAAAGAATAAAAGGTTGCCCACTAATGTTATATTTTTATATCATCTGAGCTTTTTAAGATCAGCAACATCCAAAGAAAACGTAGAACAAAATAGTTAAAAGAGATATATTACTTTTTTCATTGTTTAAAAGTGGTTAATTTTTAGTTTCTCGAAAAAAATCTTGATTAATTTTAAGCAATGAGTGGCACTGTATATCTCCAGTATTATCTGGATTGATATTCAAAGTAGATATTGATTATCTATTGTGTCATACCAAGATTGTAAATGAGAAACATGCTGGGGAAATCGACACATATAGCAATGTATATATTTCCTTGTCATGCCCAATGAGTAGGGCTAATTTTGATTGGTCAGTCAAGGAAATTTTTCACTTACTTAGGTTTGAAACTAGTTGAAATTCAGTTTAATTTATATTCTTGTACTATGAAAAAAGCCACAAAGAATAATTTAAGCTATTCAATACAACTTCTTGTTCAATGCAGCTATCTAAATTAAAATATTCCTGACAGATGCTGTCTGACATCTGCTTGAACACACCCAGTGAACAAGAGCCTACTCTTTCTCTGTAATTTGTTCAAAAGTAAAACTGCTTTTATTATTAGAAAATGTTTTCTAACAATCTGTTGCAATTTAGCTTTCTCTAGAAAAATCCATTACTCCATGTACTCCAAAAATCTTGGGCTTCTTTTATGCAATATCCTATCAGTTATTTAAAAAGTGCTATCATATTCCCTCTCATTCTTTCCTTATCAACATTCTCAGTTTCTTCACTTTATTATCAAGTAGTTTAGCTTCTAGCTCTGTTTGTCTAAATCCTTTTGCAAGTTTCATCCTGAGAACTGAATTGAATATTCAAAGCTCATAGGCAGGGAAGGAGTGATCAAGACAAAATAAAGTAGAACAAGGGTCCCCAACTACTGGGCCGTGGCCTATTTGGAATTGGGCCATTCGAACCCAAAGGCTTCGTGCACACAAGTCTGCCACTCACAGAACCCAGTACCCGTCTCCCTCCCCCCCCCAGCCTGGCCAGCAAACTGCAAAGATTGGGGACCATTGAAGTAGAATGCTTATTTCACTTCCCAGAAATCAGAAACTACAGTTTGCTTCTCTTGATACAACTAAAACTGGTTTTGCCTTTTTTTTATAGTCATGTTTCATTATTCATATTTTTTTGTAATTTACTATTAGGCATCCCCTATTCTGTGCCCATGCATTTGATTTTTGTTTCCTAAATGAATTTTGCATTAGTTGCCATTTACATTTATTTTATTTATAACTCTTATCTTTAATCTATTTTTTTACTGATACTACAATTTTTAATTTTATTTCTGTCTTTTAATAAATTAGTTATTCCACCAAAAATTATGCCATCTGTAAATCAGACCGGAAGTGTTTCAATCACCTCCTCCAAGTAATTAATAAAAATATTAAAGGGTGCCTGACCTAGGATAGAAACTAGTGACACTTCATTCCATTTTTGTTTCAGTTTAATATAAATATGTGACAAATGATTATATGTGTGTGTGTTTATGTCAAATATAAGTATATTTTTCTAAAACGTCTATATCCATTTTATGTCAACCAGCTTCATTAGTTTGCTAATCAGTATGTCATATGCATTTGGCAGACGTTTAGCAATCAGTGAAGGAATTTACTTGATCAAAAATAAGATAAAACAAGGTTTTGTTCCTGACAGAACCATTTTAGTATTATCTACTTCAGAATCTTTCTGAATCTCAGTGCAGATGTGTCTAGTTCCTTTGTCCTACTTTCTCTCACCTTTTTTTGAAGAACATTATCTCTCCTCTAATCCATATTGTTTGTCCTCAAAATTGGTTGAAAGTTGTTAATTGGGATCAATAAAAAAATGGGTCCAACAAATGAAAGTAGTAGTTTGTTGCTTTATGTTATCACTACTGCACTTGAGATGTGGGTAAAATATTGTTGTTTTTTTCCCTTGTAACATATATTTTGCAGGAAGAAGCTGAAATACAAGCAGAACTTGAACGTTTGGAAAGAGTTAGAAATCTTCATATACGAGAACTCAAAAGAATAAACAATGAAGATAATTCTCAGTAAGGTTCTAGATTTTAATGTTCCATATTTATTTTCTCAATGTTTACTGGCTCTGGAAAAATGTGACACAAAAATAAGCAAAAGATACTGTTACCCTACTTAGCCAGTTTTTGGCTTCCTTTTTCACTCTTGTTTTTCTTGAAATAAACATAAAATAACACTATATATATATATATATATATATATATATATATATATATATATATATATATATATATAAATATATAAACTTCCTTAGGTAATTCTGAGAATTTTTTTCTTAAAAAGGCAGAATACACTTATTAATGATGATTTTGAAAAGTGGAAAATGTGCTCTTGTTCATTTGCATTCTTACCATCTTAAAATATCTCTAAATAATGCAGGGAGCAGACTTTTCTTACCTCGCAATCCTCCCTCCTTCAAGATACTTGAAAATTCGCTATTAGGAGATTTAACAAGCCACTTCATTCCTTTTCCCTTTCTAATATCCCTACCCCATTAAATTCTTTATATCCTGAAAGTTTATGTGGTAGTTCATAGTAATTAAAAAAAAGCTCTGAATTTCTTTTTATGCATCTCAAGAGTCCTCTGAAGTAGTAGAAAATAATATCTTATTTTCAGATAGTCCTTCTTTGCTGCCAAACTGATTTGGCATTTGACCATCTGTGTTAGATTTTGGTGCGAATGGCTCCTCCTTTTATATAAGGACTGGATTAAGTTCCTCCAATTTCATGTAGAGCACTCCCAAATGTCATCAGGTATTAGAGGTTGTAAAGGAGACTGGAAAAACTATATTCCACAGATATACATCCTGTTCTTTTTGTAGAAAGGATGACCCATAGCAATGATTATCTGACTTTTTTTTTTAAGAATAAAGAGTCAAACCTACAGGTATTGTACATCTTGATAAACCTTGTGTTATTCTATAATGTGAACATTGTCATTCATGGATCTCTGACTAAAAGTAGAAGCAATTCATGAAGCAGTTATTTGGGGTCCCTTCCATAGTGTCTTAAACATTTCCATTAAAGTCCAGTTAGAAATCTTACTGGCCTGGAAACAAGTCTGAAGTGACTGACTTCTCATTTTAACAAATCTGTGTTTAAAAATACCAAGGACATAGTTAATGACATAATACAGTCTTGGTGGGGTTAGTGAACTCTTCTTCAGTCAAAGTGTTCAAACAGAAGCTGGATAGTCATTCTTCTAAGATCCTTCTTAGCTGAAGATAATTGAAGATAGTACTCTTTCGTCCCACTGCATTTGCTGGGTGGGGGGATGGGGAGCCTTAGTTCCCATTGATTCCCATAATAGTAGTAATATAAGTGCAGATTATATTACGGCAGATTAACCCTCTCGCGTGAAAATTTTGTGTGCTTGAGGGAACGGGCACAATGTGGACATGCATCTTACCCATGGTCCTTTACTAGCAGGAATTGAAATAGTTCAAGGAAAAGAGGAATTTAGAGATGCCAGTCTTCTGGTTGAGCTCACAGCATAATGGCTCTGATCCCCATCTGCCTCTGTAGTAGCCAGATGCAGTGACTCCTGCCAGATGTCATTTTTTGATTAACTTATGATTCCTTCTTATTTTTAAATAGAGGGGCACAGGCAGGTGCATATTAATGTGATCCATCTTAGACTCCCTGCATTATACAGAGATGAAAATAAGTGTTTACATCTGCAAGTAGCTTTCTTCAACTTTTTCTTTCCTCCCCCTTGCTTGTTTAAACACTGTAAATAGCGCTAACTTTAAAGCCCTGTCTTGTTTATAAACCACTTTTGTGCTTAATTTTTTTAAGGTTCAAAGACCATCCAACATTAAATGAGAGATATTTGTTACTTCATTTACTTGGTCGAGGTGGATTTAGTGAAGTATATAAGGTAATATCTTTTTTTGTGTGTTATAAGTATACATTGATTGCCAACACACTTCTAAAGAAATCCTCCTAAGGCATTTGTTAATATGTTTAAAACAATATATTTCTTCTAGCACTATTGTGAGACGCTTAGAAACTTTTTACTTTTATTTGTATTAACAACAGCATGCTGTTTCTGCTACTTATCAATGGTATAGAAGTGTGATTTGTTAAGTTTTGGACCATAGATTATGAAATTACCTTGTTTCAGTAAATTATAGTGAAGATTGTGTATAATCTTGGATGAAACATTCAATTGATGGTAATTAAAACTTATTTTTAATTATATAGTTGTAAAGTCGCCTCTACTCCACCCCGATGCAAGGTATTACAGGATCATTAAAAGGGGAAAAAAATCATAGTTGCAAAGCAGTTTACAAAACCGGGCCTCAGATTGTAAACATGATCAATTTTCCTTTAGAAAAATAGGTGTTTTATGATGAATCATCATAGCACACACAAAAAAAGGGCAAATTGTCAACCTCTTCCCCATTGGAATTACTGGAAGAAAATATCTCCAGAGCTTTTTCAACATTCCAAATTCAACTTTTTATCCCATAATTCCTGACTTTTCAAGTTTTACTTATCTCCATTTTAGATGTTTCAATTAATAAAATCCAGAGACTCACACGGGAGAGGGAAGTGTTAGGAGTTGTTTACTTGAAACTTTAACAGTATTTTTCTGTTTACTAACGTCATCTAATGGGTCTTGCAGGCATTTGATCTTTATGAGCAAAGATATGCTGCTGTTAAGATACATCAACTTAACAAAAGCTGGAGAGATGAGAAAAAGGAAAACTACCACAAGTAAGCATTTTTAAAAACCTTTCTTCTGGTGGCAAGTTAAAATGACACTCCAGTATCCATGATTAATGATTCCCTTTTTTTTCAAAAGACATGCCTGCAGAGAGTACAGAATACACAAAGAGTTGGATCATCCACGGATAGTAAAACTTTATGATTACTTCTCCTTGGATACAGATACGTAAGTATATAAAATAATACCTCTTTGTTTAAGAGCAATTTGAATTATATTAATATTTTTAATAACCAGATAATTTCATATTTTTATTTTATGCTTAAATCAATAGGCTTTTTTTATTATCTGGACTATCTTTGTTTACTCTTGTAGGTTTTGTACAGTGTTAGAATATTGTGAAGGCAATGATTTGGATTTCTATCTCAAACAACATAAACTAATGACAGAGAAGGAAGCTAGGTCCATTGTAATGCAGATTGTAAATGCACTGCGATATCTCAATGAAATTAAACCACCCATTATACATTATGATCTTAAACCAGGTAAGTCAGAAACATTAATATAACTTCCTTTTTATATAGCATTTTTATAAAATATATCATTCACTTCAAAGGGAGTTTTCTATTTTTGTCCTTAAAAACAGATAGCACAGGGTGTTAGACTAGGACAAGAAGAGGCAGATTGAGTCTCACTTGGTCCTCTCATTCTCTCAACCCAATTTACCTTGCAGAAAAATTGGAAGAGGCTGCTAAGTATAACATATTGCTGAAATTATAACCTAATTTGAATTACTTAATGTATATATAGAGTTAATATATTGCTTATTTTATTGTGTAATACACTCAACATTAGAGTTTTTATTCTGGAATATAAAATAACAATAGCCTAATTTGCTTCCACTGCATAGAAACATTATTTTCTGTCTGTTTTTGAATAGGCAGGAAATAATTTTATTTTGTTGTTTTGTTTTTGGATTGCTTCTCAGTGGATACTCAATATAATGTACAAATAGAAGTAACAAAATACAATAGCTACAGAGCTTAGTCAATCAAGAAAAACTGAAATATAACAAAATTATAATGCAAATAATTGCAAGCATTTTTTTCCAGTTTTTGACGCTTTTGTTTTTCCATGAAATGCTTAATACACGAAAACTATAAAATTTAGTACAAATAGCATGACATTGTTACAATACCCAAAAGTGTATTATTTATTTAAAAATCCATAATTTGGATTTCAGTTTATGAAATGAATACCAGTCCTTATATAAAGTTGTTGTAGGCTTAGTTGTAAACAACAAAGTTTGCATGCATTCTGTGACTTGAAATTTAGGAACTTAAGATGTTTGAGATATGGGAACTTTAACTTTTTCCCAGCTGTCAGCCATCTAGCGGTTGTCTGACTGATGAGATGGGCAGCACATAAATTTAATAAATAAATAAAGGAAATACATTGCCGTTCAAAGGTTTCTACATGGGATAGGTCTACGAATAGTTTATTTGTGATTTATAACATGCCTGTTAGATATTTCAGTTCTGTAAAATTTTTAGAGCTGTGCAATGCAATTGAAAGCGGAGTATCTCAGAATAAGAGATTCACTGAAGCTGTAAAGCTCATTGGTTGCTTTGAAAGCTGTGTTCTATTAACTCTGTGGGTCTGTGTAAGCATAGACAATACTTTTCCAGGGTCCACCAATGAAGCAAAGTAGCTAAGCAAATGTGTATATGCATTGAGAATTGGAACAACTTTTGAAGCAGCCACATGAACTCTAAAAGATGTGGGTATTTGAATGATTCAAAGAGAGGTGCTTTGTTCATACTTCTGCAAATCATGAAACACATCTTTAGTCCTTTGTTCAACCCTAAAAACGATTACATTCTCATCATCTGAATGAAATGTTGTTGAGCCATTATAATGGACTAGACTTGCTTTTTATAATGAGATTTTCTTCTTTTGATAGGAAACATCCTTTTGGTTGATGGAACAGCATGTGGAGAAATAAAAATCACAGATTTTGGCCTGTCTAAAATAATGGATGATGATAGCTATGGTGTTGATGGAATGGACCTGACTTCACAAGGAGCTGGGACTTACTGGTATATTATTTTCCATTTCACAAACTATTTTTTTCTTTTATTAAACAAAAAAAAAAATGAAATAAAATTTTTAAAATGACATTTTAGTTATTCTCATGAATAACAAAGTTTATATACATCTGCCCTACAAATATAGTAAAAAGACTGGTATCGTGCCTAATTCAGTTCATACCTTAATGGAACAGAATTTATATTTTATGATGCTGAGCTTAATAAAAACCTGATATGCAAATACAAACAGGAAATATTCACTGAAGACATTCTAATATTGAACGTATACATTCAGACTAAGAAACAGCCGCCTTCTTTTTATATAGAGCGTGGTAGTGCAGTGATTAGAATGCAGTATTGCAGGCTAATTTTGCTGACTGTCAGTAGTTCAATCTTGACTGGCTCAAGGTTGACTCAGCCTTCCATCCTTCCGAGATGGGTAAAATGAGGACCCAGATTGTTGGGGGCAATATGCTGAGTGTGTAAATCGCTTAGAGAGGGCTGTAAAAGCACTATGAAGTGGTATATAAGTCTAAGTGCTATTGCTGTATATCTCTTAAATGTAAAACATTGGTTCTATTGAAAAAGGGAGGCAAACAGATACATTTTATTTCTGAATTGGGATGTTGAAATCATCAAAGTTTCACCAGGATTAGTACTCTGCAGATTATTATTTACTTTGGGAAAAAGGCTTTGCAACAAATGAGAGCATATGAAGGACAGGTTTTTCCCCCCCAGAACCTTAAGGCAGCATTGTATTGGGGCTATAGAACTTTATAAGCTGTACATAAATGACATGTGCAGGCAAAGCCATTTTCCATCATAGGGGGAAAAAAGCATCGTGATTGCAAATGCATGAAGATGTGGCCGTGTTTTGAAAGTACTTGGTCTATAAAGTTGTACTGTACGGTACTGTACTAAAAGAGGGTGGAAATGTTGGTGTGCCTTATACACCGAATACAGCCATTTTTGGCCTCCCAAAACCCCTCCCTGCATGTCCCATTTTTGCCAAAAACAGGCCTGTTTTTGGCAAAAATGGGATGCGCCGAGGGTTTGGGAGGCCTGCAGAGTACTCCTGGGGGTTGGGGAGGGCAAAAACGTGACATGTGGGGGGTTTGGGAAGCCAAAAACGGGCCTGTTTTTTTGCAAAAATGGGGGCGTTTTTGCCCTTTCCGGCCCCCAGGAACACTCTGCAGGCCTCCAAAACCCTTTGCACATCCTGTTTGCACAGAGGGTTTGGGAGGCCTGCAGAGTGCTCCTGGGGGCTGGGGACGGCAAAAACTTTTTTTTTCTTGTTTACCTCTTCGAAATCTTGGTTCATCTTATACTCCGGTGCATCTTATAGTCTGAAAAATACGGTAATTTGTGAGCATTCAGAATGGCTTGTATTCATCTCAGTTGTGTATCTTACCAACTTCCAACCTGGGTTTTGAATTTATCAATTCAATTTCTAGTTTGGTCTACCATGATTTGTTACATTTCAGTAAATTTACTCTCTGAGTAAATGGAGCTTGCGTGCTAGAACTAGAAACCAATGCTCGTAATAAGATATTATGATATATCCTTACTTGTTCTCCCTACACTGAGAGGAGTAAAACAGATGCGTTTTGGCTTTGTACTCTAGAAAGATTAAAAGGACGGGATTTTTGTTGTCCTAAAATAGCTATTGCTGTAATCATATTTCTTACTGATGATATCATTTGTTATCGAGCAGAAATTACTTTGAGGAGAGAGTTAAATAGTTTTACACTATATACAGATATTGAGATGAAGATTAATAATTTAAGATCAGTAGCACTCCTTTTTGTAGAGACCTAAATGTCATCAGCATCACTGGTCTGTAAATGAGCTAGATATTGTACAGGTCCAAAACTTCAAACATCGGGGGAATGTTTTCTTCATTCTAGAGACTGAAATAAACATACCAAATATGTGACTCAAAATGTACAGTACATCAGTGCCCTAGTACTCAATTTCTTTTCACCTAGAGGTGGCTCATACAGTACATTCTGCAATCTTGCTTAGTTCTCTATGGAGCCCAGTGTGGTTTATATTCTAACCTCCCTGTTACAATCTAAATTGTAAGAACTATTTTTAAGATCCTAGATGCTGTCTTAAGTCCAGATTATTGAAAATAGAGCTAAGGATTTGGACTGTTTGCTTATGTTTGTTAAAGTGAAGTCTAGCCATGTGAATTTGATTCCTTAATACTGGCTTTGCTTCATGATGCCACCATTAAGCTCATTCATACCGCTTTTAAACGGGATTACTCTTGTCTTGAGTCAGTGATTCAAAGCACCAAATAGGCCTCTTTGCTTCTGAGTTGCTTTCGAAGAAATAAATTGCTGACATAAACCAACTTAGTATGTTTATCTCTTAACAACTCCTACACATAGAAGAGCACACTCATTAGTAAGATGAAATGCCTGACTCTCTGCAATGCTGCGTAGAAAACAGGAAATTTCCATTTAATTAAGAGAGTCTACTCTTGTGGATCTGGAGCAGCAGAGTTAGTAAACCATGTGCTCCAAAGCTCTGTACTATTAGCTTTGCAAATAATATAGTATTAGTTCCACATTCTAATTGCCACATTTCATAACTTCTTTGGATGACTTGCTTCATTTTACTTGCTTGGATATTGATATATGTATAAATGTAGCACAATTTTATGTAATAGTGTTGTTCACAACTCAGAGAAGAAAGATATAACTGATCCTAAAATGCAGATTTTGAATGCTTTAATTTTAAGACAGTTTGTTTCTTACTAGTATGACAAGCTTATGAGTCAATGATTTAGCATTTTTATATACTAATGACTATGTTTTTGTTTGTTTTTCTATATTCTGATTGAAATAATATTATTTCTACTCCTAATAATAATTGAAATAAAAACTTAAGTGAACAATATCCGGTCCTGAAAGCTTTTAATAAACTTCTGATATAAACATAATAAATAACTAACTTGGTGTTATTATGAATTGCATTAACAACATTACATGCTAATTTTATGTTTGTGCTTAACCATTTTGACTAAGTTTTTTTTTTAAAAATCAGTGTTCTGGTGGACGGCATATGCCTGTTTACACTGAATGGTTTTTTTCCTTTCTTGTTTTCGTTCAGGTATTTGCCTCCAGAGTGCTTTGTTGTAGGAAAAGAACCACCAAAAATTTCTAACAAGGTGGATGTGTGGTCAGTTGGAGTAATCTTTTTCCAGTGTCTATATGGCCGAAAGGTAAGCATGCACAGTAACTGCAATTTTCCATACACAAAAGTTTGACTAGCATAGTTCAATTAATCAAATATGTACAGGCAAGTACACTTATTTTTCTTCTTCTGTTAATTGTGTTAATCAGAGACTGCCTGATCAAATCCCTGGCAAGATTTTTTTGAAGTAATTTCTTATTGCCTCCTTCCTAGAGCTTGAGAGAGTTGGCTGGCCTAAGGCCAGCCAGCTGGCTTTGTGCCCAAGGTGGAACTAGAACTCACAATATCCCAGTTTCTAGCCTAATGCTTGAACCACTACACCAATTAGGCTCTCTTTTCAACTTACACCTGTTTTCATTTCTCGTGGATCTAAAATACTTTAAAATATTTTAAAATGGCATAATTTTTAAAAAATAAGGTTTCTTTTAAAAAACAAATATATGCATGTGGATGTTTGGTATAATGAACTGAATTTTTTTTTACCTCTTTCCAGCCATTTGGCCATAACCAATCACAACAAGATATACTTCAAGAAAACACAATATTAAAAGCCACTGAAGTTCAATTCCCAGTAAAGCCTGTTGTGAGCAATGAAGCCAAGGTAAAGAGTTCAACCATCAATTCTGGTAGAATGATATATTCTGACACAAGAGGTTCAGCCAGACAAAACATTTAAAGCTAACTACAAACAAAATGCATTTAAATTTTTATAACAATTGTTTTTTTTAATTTCACATGGGAATTCATGCATTTAAAAGCAAATTCATAGTTTTCAAACAGTTTCTGTGTTTCCCCAATTTATGTTCCAAAATTGCTTTTTCAAGAAGCAACTGGACTTTCTGTTTTTCTTTGAAGACATTTCGCTTCTCATACAAGAAGCTTCTTCAGACTGGATGGTGGGGAATGGAAGGATTTATACTCCTTGCAGACAGCCGGTCATTTACATTCTTTTAAAGCACGGGTATCTAAACTTGACACATCACGTTCCCATCACGTGACATACTGTGACTTTTTTCCCCTTCACAGAGCTGGGGTGGGTGTGGCCTGTGTGGGATGCATCCGGTTCACGGGCTGCCAGTTTGACACCTCTGTTTTATAGAGTTGTTGAGGCCACGTGGCGGTTTTTCTGTGTCATTAAGGTCACCTGAGTAGTGCAAAATTCGACACCTATTTGCACTACTCAGGTGACCCTGATGACCCAGATGAACCTCTAGGTGGCCTTAACCACTCTCTAAAAGAATGAAAATGGGCAGCTGTCTGCAAGGAGTATAAATCCTTCCATTCCCCACCTGAAGGTCAGAACTGAAGAAGCTTCTTGGATGAGAAGTGAAACGTCGTCAAACAAAAAACAGAAAGTCCAGTTGGCTCTTGAAAAAGCACCTTTGGGACAACCACGACCTGGATGACTGAGAATCTCCATAGACATTCCCTAATTTATGTAAATCTATTATCAGATGCTGGACAAAATTATCAGATGCTGGACAAAATTATCAGATACTGAAAATGATTCTCTAGAATTTTGAAACATTGATCTTGTTGAATAGAAAATAAGTGTAACTAAAGATGGGTGACATTAAATATACTTTGAACATCAATAATTGCAGAAGTCTTAACTAGATAAACCAATTTACTGTATTTTCTGGCGTATAAGACTACTTTTTAACACAGGAAAATCCTCTCAAAAGTCGGGGGTCGTCTTATATGCCGGGTATAAGCCTACTGATGCTCCGACTTCCCCAGCTGACCCCCAGTGATGGCGAGCCCCAGCCATCTGGGGAAGTCGGAGCGTCGGTAATATCCACCTGGATGCCTGGGACGGTGGGGGAATCTCTGCACAGCAACCAGCTGGGTCCAGCATTCAGCGGCATGCAGCCTTGACGAGATTGGCACAGCTTCCCGAATCTGAGTTGCCAGCTCTGACTGATGACGCTACAGGAGTGCCGACAACATTGAGGGGTAGTCTTATACGGCGAGCATAGCCCAAACCCTATATTTTAATAGGAAAAGTAGGGGGTCGTCTTATACGCCCAGTCATCTTTTACGCCGGAAAATACGGTATTTTGTTCTGTAATTTTCAATTCTAGAAGAAAATCCTAAAGTACAGTTACATTGTCCTAAATCCTAAAGTACAGTATCACTGTCATCTGTTTTAAAATTATATTTGCTATTGTCAACTATGCATCATGTAATGCTAAATCAAACGTGGTTTAAAATGAACACTACTCCTTTCCCGACAAGCCAGCTTCAAGCAGTGCATTATAAACTTTAATTTAATTTAAAATTTAATCATAGATTATTTCAAACATCTCTGATTTAAAAGAAATTACAAATCTCCTGAAACATAAAGAAGGGATTATCCAACCTAAATCTTTGTTTTACCTGATTGGGGTGTTTATGTAAATCGTTCTGGGCAAGTTTTATCTACCGTATTTTTCAGAGTATAAGACACACTTTTTTCCCTCGAGCCGCTAGTGAGTGAAGTAATCTCTATGCTAAGCTTTTTTTCAGTGAAGCTTTGCCTACTCCCTCAGACTCTCAGCTGTGAAGCTTTTTTTCAACCCTAAGGAGGTGCTAGCAAGTGAAACAATCTCCGTGGTTTGCCTGCTTTTCTCATTGCTGTCCCCTCTCAGCTGTGCTTTAGAAGCTGTTTTTTATCTCCAAACGGGAAATAAAAAATAGCAAACTAATGTGCTGAAGCTGACCAGACTAAGGACCCTAGCCAGATGAATACCTGGTTGACAGATTTCCCCCCCCCCCTTTTCCCAAAAACTAATCTGGGTCTTATACTCTGGTGTGTCTTATACTCCAAAAAATATGGTATTTCTTCCAAACTAATGAACTGGCATGTTTTAATGGTGTTTGTTGGGGGAAAAAATCAGCCACGGTATTCTGGTTGGTTTAGCCATAATTTCTGACTAAATAGCAATAGTTTGTTTCGGCTTGTTTAACCATTAGTCCTTGTGTGGAGGCAAGTGAAAACTTATTCATAGAATTCCTCCATACTTAGCTTAATTTTCCATGTTAATGGCCTCTTTATCTTCTTCACATGAAGGGAGAATATTGCATTTTCTCTCTACTTTCCACAGAAGAATGTCTTCAGGTACACTATTTTTGTTTGTAGTCCCATCCAAGTTAAACAAGTTTTGTGAGCTTAGCAAGACTGGGCTTGCCTGGTGCTTCTAGGCTTGGATTAAATATTTGTATATTGTATAGTGTTGCTTCTTTCCAACTATGTCATCCTTTTCACCATAGCTTATTATCTACCTTAATCCATACTTCCATTCTTTCCCTCTATAGTTTCTTTGCTCCTGACAAAATTGGTAATACTCTATTACCAACAACCTTCCACATCTAAGAACACATAAAGTATTGTGAATGCTAAATTTGGAAATTTACTAGTCCAGAATGATCATAATCTAAAGTAAAGACAGGCTGATATCTGGAGTTGTGTTTACCACACACTTACATTATCCCATCTCAACAAGCAAAGTGTTATATGTATACTACAGGTGTGCAAATCGCTGAATAGTTGTACTTATTGGATAGATTTTTGGAGCAGAGGAACTCTGAAGGTAGCATTAGTACATATAAAAGAGAGCACAATACAGAACCTCTTAATGAATCAAACCTTTCAGTTTTAGAAGAAATAAAGTAGTGGCCAAAATTGTGGAAACTTTTTGGGAAAAGTGTATTTTTGAAGTTTGATGGCTAATAACACCACTTTTTTTGGAGTAGTACCATAAAATTATATATCAATAGAAAGATAACTTAATCAAGAACGTAATGCTTTTCAACCTTTCTTTGAGAGATAAAAGTGGCTTTTTTCGTGGAATTCTAGATTTAAGGCCAAATTCCTGCAGCTGAGCCGAACGGTCCTTGCACTCAACTTCACATTGCATTGCACCATTTCATCTTGTATACACCCAGATGATTTTCTTCTGTCACGTAGGCACAGTCTCTTAATATCATCACTTGATGTTGTGCACTTTTTCCTGACTTTACCAATGTGGTTTTGTAGTAATTGAATCTCCTTATACCTCTTCAAAAACTTAGACATGCCACCTTTGGTTAAGTTTCCACCAATTTTTCTTCTAATTTCTTTATAACTGTAGCCTTGTTCACTTAATAATACTATTTTACATTGCTTTCTGAGTGACCAGTCAACTCTTCGCACCATTACCATATTTTTCGGAGTATAAGACATACCTTTCCCCTCCCTAAAAGAGACTGAAAATTTGAGTGCGTCTTATACTCTGAATGTAGCTTTTTCAAAGCTTTTTTTTTCAGCCCTACTGAGGCGCTAGTGAATGAAGTGACTCCCTCTGACTTTCAGTTGTGTTTTAGAAGCTTTTTTTCAGCCCTAACGAGGGGCTAGCAAGTGAAGTGATCTCTGTGCTTTGCCTGCTTTTCTCATTGCTGCTCCCACTCAGCTGTGCTTTAGAAGCTGTTTTTTATCCCCAAGCAGGGGATAAAAAGCGCATGTGCGTGCTCAAAACCAGCAAACTAATGTGCTGAAGCTGACCAGACTACCCGATTGGCTTTCTAAACACTCATGCTCATTGGCTACAATCAGATGAAGGAAAGCTACCCGATATCAACCTAAGCAAGTTGTGCTTCCTTTTTCTGATCATTTGGCTATAATTTTTCATAGAATACAGATAATTGAACAAACTTAATTGCATTACAATTCTTGATTCAATTATCTTTCCATTGATATATAATTTTATGGTACTACTCCAAAAAAAGAGAGAAGGGGGTGTTATTAGCCATCAAACCTCAAAATACACTTTTCCCAAAAGGTTTCCACAATTTTGGACGCTACTGTAGGGTTTTTGATCCAAGAAAATGAGTTCTTAATCAATCACTACAGCAGATTTGCATGTAATAAAACAGTCTGCTGATGGAATACAGGGACTTTTTGAAAAACAAAAACTTGAAAGATTTTACATTGGTAATAAGTACATTCAAAGAAAGCAAAATATAGTAAAGTATAGTAAATGTGAAGATGGAAAATGAACTATGAAAAAAAGGAGATAGAAACAGAAAACACGAGAAGAAAATATTTATTTATTTATTTAATTATTTATTTAATTAAATTTTTATACCGCCCTTCTCCCGTGGGACTCAGGGCGGTGCACAGCCAAGATAAAAAACATAACATACAAAATTTAAGAACAATTTAAAAACATTAAACAATTTCGGCCCAATAATTTAAAACAACCCAATTAAAACCAAATTCAAATAAAACTGGGAGGAAGGGATCAAGCCAGCCCTGCTAGATGGAATAGATGCGTTTTCAGGGCCCGACGAAAAGTCCGGAGGTCTGTTATCGTGCGTATTTCAGGGGGTAGGTCGTTCCAGAGGGCAGGCGCTGCCACAGAGAAGGCTCTCCCCCTGGGGGTCACCAGCTGACATTGTCTGGCCGACGGCACCCTGAGGAGGCCCTCTCTGTGCGAGTGAACCGGCCGGTGGGAGGCTATTGGCGGCAGAAGGCGGTCTCGCAAGTACCCCGGCCCTAAGCTAAGGAGCGCTTTAAAGGTGGTTACAACACCTTGAAGTGCACCCGAAAGACAACAGGAAGCCAGTGCAGCTCACGCAGGAGAGGTGTCACATGGGAGCGCCCCGTCGTTCCCATAATCCCCTGCGCGGCCGCATTCTGGACTAACTGCAGCCTCCGAGTGCACCCCAGGGGGAGCCCCATGTAGGGAGCGTTGCATATAGATAAATGGCTTCCAATCTTCCTCTTGGCAGCTGTACTGGAATTCTAATCAAACCTATCTAAGATTACATCATGATTCTCTTTTTTTCTATAACTTGTATCTCTTGCCTCCCAGCTGCTCAGCTAGCAAACAAAATGCAAAAATTGTTCCTCCCACTGATTACCTATGAGGAGCAGTTGTGAGATAACAAGTGGGTTATCTCACAATCTCTCCTTTATTCAGAGATATTTCATTGATCAGTGTTGGCCTTCTGGGTGTCTATTTCTGCCACAATGCCATATCCACTTGAAGATTAACACTATAAAATCACACCAGAAACACACACACACACACCCAAAAAATTCTTTTTTTTACATAGTATTCTAATTGGAATTTCCTTACATACATCTGTGTTGTCATTCTCAATCTTCATTCAAGTATTATAATATTACTGCAAAACATGATCACTAGTCATCTTCATGACAACATACACATTCCTTGGAACATTACTTAATTTTGCAAATCATATATTGATCCTGTAAACCTTATCAATCTCTGTTTCTGTGTCATCTGCATCTCAATCTAAAAAGTCAGAAATGTAAAAAATTTTCCCCCTGATATCTTCCCCCGATCTTCTTGAATTACCGCGGGTCTTATAGAAACAATCAAAAGACCAGATGTGGTTTGTGGGCCATAGAATGGCCAGATCTGCTCTAAAGCTTAAACAAAAATAGTTTTCTCTCAGTTTCAGTTGTGCCAAGTTGTCTAAATCTTTCTCCACCTCTCTAGTTATAACTTCTGTCTTACTTTCCAGAACTTCTACTTTGTCATTAATTTTTTTACATTTTCAGCCAGTTGTCCTACAGATTTATCAGTCTTCTTAGCTTCTTCTTTCATATCCTTTTTTAATCTCTGTAAATCCTTCTTCCGCTACTATTTCAAAAGCATCCAAACTATTGACAGTTTTGCTAAACTTGTTGCTTTTAAGTCAAAATACTTTAAGGTGTTTTTAAATTACAAAAAGGTGACTTATCAAGTGCCTTTGTTCTTTCCTACCATTCCCAAGATCCCACTAAAGTTTGCTTGTTTATTGTTTTATATTCCCCGTTCATTATTTTTATAAGTAATTCAAGGTGGTGAACATATCCAACAAACCTTTCTCCTATTTTCCCCATAACAACAACCCTGTGAGGTGAATTGGGCTGAGAGAGAATGACTTGTCCAAGGTCAAATGAATTGTACCCAGAAGGGTTTAAGAAAGTGAGACTTTTGCTGGTTAAAGGTAAAGGTTCCCCTTGCACATATGTGCTAGTTGTTCCTGACTCTAGGGGGCGGTGCTCATCTCTGTTTCAAAGCTGAAGAGCCAGCGCTGTCCGAAGACGTCTCCGTGGTCATGTGGCCGGCATGACTAAACGCCAAAGGCTCACGGAACGCTGTTTGTTACCTTCCCTATTTTTCTACTTGCATTTTTTACATGCTTTTGAACCGCTAGGTTGGCAGAAGCTGGGACAAATAACGGGAGCTCAGTCCGTTACGCAGTGCTAGGGATTCGAACTGCCGGCCTTTTGATAGACAAGCTCATCATCTTAGCCACGTCCCTGTTTTGCTGGTTATATGTCCATAAAGACTACACAATAGTTTTGAACACAGTGTTGATTTCTCAGCTCCTAAGCCACTAAACTCATGAGTGACTACAGCTGGGCTGTCAAATTCAAGGCCCAGGGCTGGATCCGGCCTGCAGGGTGCTTAGATCTGGCCCACAGGACCACCCTGGAAACAGCGGATTGGCACACAGAACCTCCGCCAGCGAAAATGGAGCTCATGTGGCCCTTGCGATCTCTGTTTTCACTGGCAGAGGGTTACAGAATGCCATCCCAGCCAAAAATGGAGCTCGCGAGGGCCACGTGTGGCCCCCCTGAGCTCCATTTTTGCTGGCAGAGGGTTTCAGGAGGCCGTCACAGCCGAAAATAGAGCTCGGGAGCCCGTTTTGGCTGGCAAGAGTGCTTGAGCCACCACATGCGCCTCCTGACAAGTGATGTCATGCTGACCACGCCCACCCTGGCCCTCCGAAGTCAAACACAACCCTGATGTGGCCCTCGATGAAATGGAGTTTGACAGCCCTGGACTACAGGAAAGTCAATTTCTGTGATCTATTTGTGAGGAGCAGTTATCCGGACTATAACTGCGTAATCGCCCGATATCTCCTTTCAGAGAGGGAATTTTGTTCATCAGAACTTGCTGTCTGGTTGCAAGCTTGGCCATAGTGCTGTCCTTGCTTATAGGGATGTCTAATCCGCCATAGGTCCTCATGCAGAAAACAAGAACGTTTATTAACAGAACAGGAAGAACAGAGTTGTTTTGGTATCAAGTAGCCCCAACATCTAAATAAATGTTATTTTCATCCATTCGTCTTTTCTTTTGCATCTCCATATTTGTTCCCAAGGATTGGGAAATCTCTTCAGTCATCATAGGAAGGAGGTGAGGTTCTCCAGCGAGGACAGTGAATCAGCAAATTCACTTTTCTCCCTGGTATATTGATGGAAGCCCCTCCTGAATCAAAGAGATTTCTGTAAATTAGAAATCTAGTTAAATTTCTAATTTAGATGCACACTAATATACGCATTTTTCTTACAATCCTTACTGCTATTCTGAATTTGCTTTCTATATTTTTATTGAAGATTATTATGTAAATGATGATTGGGAGAAGTAAGTAATTTCTGCCTTGTTGAGCATTATCCACGTATTTCCAATAACAAGATTAAAACATTTAAAAGGAAAAAACAGGGAGAAATAGCACAGAATTAAAAAAATTTAAAAATTAATTGGCAATACAATATTATATACATCAGTAACTGATTTTGTTTCCCATCCTTTACAATGATTTACTCTAAAATTAGAACTCAGTAGATTTTAGAACAATGCTACTCCCAATATTGTAATGTGGCTATTAAAAATACCTAATACAACATTGTTGAGCAATTCATTTATGGCCTGCTTGTATTTTCTTAATAATACTTTAGAAGGAAAATGTTATTTATAATTAGCATCTCTGATTACTTAACATGGCTTGTTGAAAACATCTGCTAAATTCAATGTAAACCGAAATTTGAATCAGAGATTTCAGATTTGATATTATGCTACTTCAACATTTACATGAATGGGTTTCCATTAGAATAGTGGGATTTTCACCTACATATTCTTCAAATTGAGGTCTCTGAGCCTCTAGGACACATTTGGGAGACAGAAGAAAAAGGAGGAATACATTCTGTTGGTTGACATTCCATCAGCAAACCGCATTTAATTCCACACCATGTTGTCTGTCTCTCTCCCCCCCCCCCGCCCTTTTCTAGGCCTTCATCAGGCGTTGCTTGGCATACCGTAAGGAGGATCGGTTTGATGTCCATCAGCTGGCTAATGATGCTTACCTACTTCCACACATGAGAAGATCAAACTCTTCAGGAAACTTGCATATGACTGGACTGGCAGCCTCTCCCACACCACCTATATCAAGCATTATTCCTTACTGAAGCTTCTTCACCAAGATGGTTTGCTTGACACCTTCATGATATTTAGCTGCAGTGGACTTTCATTTGAAAGCATCCTGTTAGCGTTGTTTACACAGCAGGACAAATTTAACGATGGTGTCTTTATACTGTGGCCCTTCAAAGAAAAGCCGTTTCTCTGAGGAGACTGGATCATGACCTGAGAAGGGTACCTTTACTTTAGATGTTCACTTTGAAAACTTGGAAGGATAGCATTGCCCGCTGCCTCCCAACCAGATGTACTGTGTTATTAAGACTGAAGAAAATGTGTGTTTGGACTTCTAGGGAGGGAATACTGTAAATATTCTTTTTACTTTAAAAAAAACCTTTTGGTTGATACTGGAGAGTTCTTATAAAGAGGGGTAGTTTTCATTATTTCAATAAAGAAGAAAATGGAGCACAGAACAACAACTCAGTGCCTGGACAAGATAAAGAAAAAAGCTAAATAAAAGAATCTTTCTTCCCAAGAAGTCAACATTTCAAAAACCAAAGTCAAGTTGAGTGACACAGCTTTGTTTCTTAATTTCAGTGGATAGAAGGGATTTAATATCGGGGTTGGGTGGGGGTAGGGCTGGTGCGAAGTTTTTAAACATGTGTTTGTTGATTGAATGACTGTATTTTCAAAGGGATAAAAATAACAGTTCCAGTGAGGGAGCAAAATCTAGTTTGAAACTAGCTCAACTATTTAAGTGGCATTTTGATACTTAGCAGAATTGTCAACTGATTATCTGCTATCCAGGCTTTTTGTGGAGGATTTACAAGGCCGTGTATGTAACCAAAAGCAAATTGGTCATGTTTAATGTTTCTATGCAGGATAATGACAAATTCCCTTCTAATTTTATTGTAAATGTATTGTACAGATGTCATATTTTCAGTTTAAAAAAAAATTCAGCAACTTATTTCTGTACAAATGTTTAAAAGTATGGCTTTTTCTAATTGGATATTGTATTTTTTTTAAGTCTCATTGAAGGCGCTTTTAATTGCTGCTAAATGATGTTGCTTTTGCTTTTGCAAAAAACAAAAACAAAACAAAAAAAATCAAAACAACCTCCTTAAGGTGCAAGTCAGCTGAAAGTCCTAGAGAGACTGAAAGTAGATAATTCATTAACAATCAAGGCATGTCAAACCGATCTGTGTTGGAACTATACAGTACAGTTCAAGTCAGTTTCCTGAACTGGAGCACGTGGATACTAGATGTAGAAGTTGTTTATGGTTATTCTCGGTTTCTGGAAGTACTGTCTACAAGGTGGGAAGATGTTCCTCTAAAGAGATGTCTCTTGTGGCTTGTACAGATATTTTAAAATGTGAAACATTTTCTAACTGCCTTGTATGGTAAGGTTTTTTTTTCCTTTTTCCAAATGCAGTATCTCTCTTCCATACAAGATTCCTCTTGTCATATTCATAATGCTGAATACTTGTATGTAACTTTGTCCATGTCGCAGAAAGGGAGGCTGTATTACCACAGGTTTTTCATTTAATATTGTACAGTTAAAATGTGGCTCTTGTTTCTGATGTTGCAAGCCATTTTGTTTTTGTTGTACATAAGGATACATTAACTGTCTCTTCAAAATGCTGCTGAAATTGTAGAGAATGTAGCCAAAACAGTAATAAAATAATGAGAGTTGAAATTTAAGCTGGTTTTCAAGGTCTTATTTTGGAATATAAAAGACAGTTTACAATGTTTTTTATTCTTAATACAAGGAGTAGTTTCTCTAAGTCCCTCAGTATAAAACCAATTGTTTTCTGTCCAATTGCATTTGATCAGACTTCTACATTCTGTCTTGGAGCCAGTCCACCTATTATGTAGGATAATGCACCAAATTTAGAATTGCCTAATCACAAATAGAAGGATTCTTTCTGTTGATGGAGAAAAAAAAATAAATTAGTAAAAACATCCTATTGGATGAGAAAGCAGTCTGCTATGTTTTGTGTATTTATTTCCTTATCTCTACAGCTCCGCACCCTATTTTAGAGGGCCTGCAGTCCTCACAGTGCAGTTCTGTGAGGATTGGGGGATTTAAGAAAAAGCATCTGCTTTTGTCCTCCAGGATCATATGAAGATTTTTCTTTACTGTGACACTGTCTGTAGAAGATGACCAGGCTGAGCCCAAGGGAGAGATTAAATGCATCATAAGTCACGAGTCCCTACGGGCTTGCAAGAGATCTAAGTCCAGCCCACCTTGAATGCCTTTCTTATCTCCCGCTCATTTCCCTTGACCAGCCCACCTTGAATGCCTTTCTTATCTCCCGCTCATTTCCCTTGACTGACAGTTGGTCAGATTCTTGTAGAGAATTTAAGCTTGGAATAAATCTTCATACTCATTTGAACTGCCTGAATCTCCTGATTGCCCCAGTACTTGACATTATCCAACCCAATCAGAGCAACAGTCCAGGCGATTATTAACTTCTGCAATGGCACATGAAGGGAAGATTTTACAATTTTTACAAGTTCTAAACGCTTCAGTGTACAATAGGAGAAATGAATATGCACTTTGTCGTACAAAGTGATACGTGGTTACATCTCCTGTAAATCTGTTGTGAAATGATTCCTGTTATTCAAGAACTTTGAAAACTGTCTGGTTTGTGACTGGAGTTCTGTTTTTCGGCGTTTGTATTATTCTTAACCTACCTCGCTTTTCACAACTTGTTCCACATTTCCTCATTTTAATTTTTCTGTGGAAATTAAAATGAACATCGGCACAAAAGAGCACAGTGCCTATGCTGAGGTGTGGGGGAAGTATTAAGAAACAATAGTTAGGCTATTTGGCCAGCATAATAAATTGTAAATAGTATGTACCTAGCCATCATGTCTTATAAAGCATGTTTTTTCAGCTTTTTAGTTTTAGTGTGAACCAGGCTAAATTCAATTTCTTCAACAGCTCACAGCTAAAACATACCATAGTTTACTTTTTCAGGTTTTGCATACAGGCCTCATTTGTAACTGTATGGGTATCTTCATTATTTTAGCAAATTCTTGAGAGAGAAAGCAACCTAGAGATAATATTTGCTCATCTCGAGTCATCTGGCACTTCATCTGTTCTCAAAGACTTCTCAAAAATAACATGTAAGAGTTCAGCTATACATTACTACCTTCTAATTCCTTCAGTCCCTTAGGATGCAATTAATCTGCGCCTGGAGACATAAATTCCTTCTACTGTAAGTAAATACCGTAGTCCCTGATTGCATTTCTATAAATCTCCAGGTTCAATCAGTCATCCTATTCTTCTCTAGTTCCTTAAGTAAAATGCCTGGGTTTTTTTTCTATACATTATGCGATTTTGTTTATTGTCATATGTGTGCATGTCTTTGTTGTGAATGTGTGTTTTTGAACACTGCATACCCCAGACAATATTTGGAAGTTGTAACTTTGATGACAGAAACTTCTCACTCTTTCGACTCTTTAATTACTGCACCAATGAGAAACCATGAAAAAAAAAATTCTCTAAACAGAGTGGTTTTGATTGCTTTTCTGCTCGCCTATGCAACTTTTCTGTCTATATTTGTCACTCTGTTTGTTCCATAATTTCTGGTGGATCCACCCTGTCCAATGCCTAAATCAGCAAGATCTCATGAGACTTGACTCTTCTGCAAGATTTTGGTTATTCAAATGTGGTTATTTGGTTATTTACCTGACAGTGATGCCCAACTGTATATGAAGTTGCCAATTTTTGCCTTAAATGTTGCGGTCCTATGCACCACAATCTATAGTGTCCCCACTGTTGACTTTGCAGGATACTTTGCTGTTATTTCCATGCACAGTCATCGCTTTATGAAAGTAAGCAAAGCATCTTTTGCACTGAGAACAGGTTCCTAGCCAATATTGTAGCAAAAAAAAAACCTTTTCACAGAGGTAAACATGCAAGTCCAAGACTCCTGATGTCCTTTAATTAGTCCAGACACTCCATGCAAGCAATACTATCTCAGCCATACTCTTCCAATGTTTTCTCACCTTTAATGCGATCACCAACTGGATACTATCAGTGTGGCATTTATGCTGTCATAATACATTGTCACCCTTGAGTGTCTTTAGCTTGGGATCTAGTGAGGGCATACGAGAGTTGCAATGTATCTTCAGCCTCCACATTTTACGGAACAGTATGTTTTGTTGGGAAGACACAAGATGGCAAAGATACAGTTCCAAGGAATCTCCAGGACGAGTATGGAGATCTATTATGATGGATAGGAATACATACCTATTTTATTATTATTATTGTTTATTGGTTCGATTTATATGCCGCCCTTCTCTGGAGACTCAGGGTGGCTTACAATGCGTTAAGCAATAGCCTTCATACTTCTGTATATACCTGCTTAGTAGGGCTTTCGGCCCCCCCTAAGCGGTGTTCTTTTTTATACAAAGTCAGCTTATTGCCCCCACAATCCAGGTCCTCATTTTACCTACCTCGGAAGGATGGAAGGCTGAGTCAACCTTGAGCCTGGTGACATTTGAACTTGCAGTAATTGTAGGCAGCTGGCAGCTAAGTGCTACTTAAGTGCTACTTAAAAGCATTTTAGTCCGCTGCTCCACCAAGACTCCTACTAACTAGAACATCATTTGAAGAACACCCTTCCCATTGATGAAACACGTTTAGGGCCAAGTGCAATTAGAGAATTTAAAATATTTTATGCTTACAGCCTGAAAGGTATCCAACAACTCTTTCACTTTTTCTCTTAATTTGGATTACAATCCAGAGATTATCCCAGCATTAAGTTTCATAGTTGAATATCCTTTTTAGAAGGATCTAAGTGTTCATTTCCCTAACCAAAGTTTGGCTTATCTGTTGCCATAAGATTATTGACAAAGTCAGAACATACAATATGTAATTGACATCATGCATTTTGTTTTTACTTATACTTTACCTTTATTTTTATTTTTTACTTTGATCAGCACAGGATCCTGTCCACTAAATGGCACTTTAGGCCTATAGTTTCAAGTAGCCTCCTTGATGCCTAGTGTTCTGATGATCTTATTCCTACCTGTAACAGGTGAGAAAAATTAGGACACAAAACAGTTTGGAAGAGAAACTAATTTTCATTTTTGGTTGGCCTGATTTAACAGCATGTACTGTAAGCAAGCTTAATCTTATTGCATTCCTTGTATGACAGACTAGAAAAATCTAGCAGACAAACTTAGCTTAACCGTGTCAACCTTGGAATAATTCATATTTCACCATGTTTTGATTCATCACTTCTTTTGCAAGTGACAGGAACTAAGGACAGATTATGCTGTAGGAGAAAGAAATGCTAACCACTTAGGTCTTCTTCGTATGAGCTATAGAATGAGACCAAACCAAATGCAAGCATATGAAAGTTGGATCCAAGGCAAATGCTTGTATACCAAAAGGGAACTGGAGGACAGAAGAATGAATTGCAGAAGAGAAAGCATTTTTATATGATATGAAATTAGGATGCAAGTTATTGAGAAGGAGAATATTGGACTTCCTGCATGCCCTGACTTTGTGTACCTCTAAAAATATTGATAACTAAAGGAAATAGATGTGCAGTTAGTTAGCAGAAGAATTTTGCATTTTTCATTTAAAAGACTTACTTTGTAATTCTTCACATTGAATACTCCTTGCTTGTTATTTAATATTTTCTGTGCTTCCATTGCTTCTTTCTTTCTTCTCACTTATCTTTTTCTTCTGACTCTGATCTCAGATATTTACCTTACTTCTCTTTTTCCACACAGGAAGAGATCACAAAACAGGCTTTTAAATAATTTACCTTAAATTACTTGGATTAACTAAATTAGGCTTTTCTATCATCAGGACATGTCCTAAATTATACCTTATTTTCTTTCACACCTTCATCATTCTCCAATAAATTTTCATACAAAAACTATATTCCTAACTTGAATATTTTCCCCTAAAAGCCTATTTTATGCTGTACAAAGCTACTGGCTGTCCAACAAAAAACCAAACAAACATCAAACTAAAAGCACACCAAAAAAAGATTTATGATACCTTCATTTAACAATAATAGATTTCTACTCTACGTGAAGTAGGTCTTTTTTTTGAAGAGCTATCCAGTCCCAAACTGATTTTTAAGATAAATGATCTTAGGAAAGGACTTTAAAGTTGTCTATTAATGGTTTGCATCTGGACAATATGCTTAATAAATATAGAGGTCCTTGTCACAGGCTGGCTACTATGGTGAGAGGCATTGTATTTCTTTTTCAATTATGGTATTGCATTTCAGCATTTGTATCCTGATATATATAGTATCTTATCCTTAATTTACATCAATCACCATCCTCTTTAATCTTTCTTTTTTTTAGTAGCATTTCCTATTTTTGTCTTAAAGGAGAGGTGCAGAAGAAAGCAACATAAAAAATTAAAAGGTTTAGACTTTTTTTAAAAAGCCAATTAATTGTATGAAATACAATAAACAGCATCTGGGGGCAGAGCATATGAAAAAAATGTGGATATTAGGAGAACTTCCCATAAAACCAATGGGCATTGAAAGAATTCTGTAAATGATCGATGTAAGTAATGTTAACAATTGAAATAATTTTCTCTTTAAAGAGCTGTTGATATAGTTCTACAGAGGAATTAATTGAGTCTGTCATCTGCACCTCTCTAACTGTCTGGTTTGGTTCTGCAACCCATCAAGACAGACACAGACTTCAGAGGATAATTAGAACTGCAGAAAAAACAATTGCTACCAACCTGCCTTCCATTGAGGACCTGTAAACTGCACGAGTCAAAAAGAGGGCTGTGAAAATATCTTCAGACCCCTCACATCCTGGACATAAACTGTTTCAACTCCTACCCTCAAAATGACGCTAAAGAGCACTGCACACCAGAACAACTAGACACAAGAACCGTTTTTTCCCAAACGCCATCACTCTGCTAAACAAATAATTCCCTCAACACTGTCAAACTAGTTACTAAGTCTGCATTACTATTAATCTTCTCACTGTTCCTATCACCCACCTCCTCCCACGTATGACTGTATGACTGTAACCTTATTGCTGGTATCCTTAAGATTTATATTGACTGTTTCCCTATGACTATCATTAAGTGTTCTACCTTATGATTCTTGACAAATGTATCTTTTCTTTTATATACACCGAGAGAGTGTGCACCAAGAGAAATTCCTTGTGTGTCCAATCACACTTGGCCAATAAAGAATTCTATTCCTATTCCTATTCCTATTCCCATTCCCATTCCCATTCTATTCTATTCTATTCTATTCTATTCTATTCTATTCTATTCTATTCTATTCTATTCTATTCTATTCTATTCTATTCTATTCTATTCTATTAAAAGATGGAATCTGGCTGGAAAAAGATTATTTAGAGGTTGTATTTAGAAAGCTCCCATAGCACCATCTCTGTATACATACAGATAGCAACTGAAGATCTTTCTACTGCCCCAGGCTTTTGGAATGTAAAATATTGGATTTTATCTCTTATTTTAATTTGCCCTAATTCCATAAAATTAAGAGTAGTTTTCTTTCAGGACTCCATAATGTTAAAATGATACTGGTAAGCTTTTGTATTCTCTACAGCCACTCTTATAGGCAAATGTCAAATAAATAGAGTGCAGGCAGGAACAGTGGAGGACTGGGAATAAAAAGGTGAGAAGGTGAGTCTTTTTGTTTTGTGTTGTTTTATTTTCCACCAACGCTTGATGCTAGAAAGGTTGGCACCAAGTGTTTTGGCACAGCTGGCTTCCTGTCCAAATGCTGTTGTGAGTGCACTTTATGGGTATAAGTGGACTGCATAACAAATTGAACTTTAGAACAATCCAGGACTTCCCGGTTTCATTAATTATGCAACTTATCTGCTCTGCAATTAAACCCTGATACTATTGGAGCACCAAGGAGCCCATACTTCAACCCTGAGTTGCAAATATCCCCTCCTATTGTCATATCTGACACGATAAAGTTTCCTTTGACTAAAACAAAGGGTTTTTATAAATTAGTGAGTGAGAATGATCAGTTTGTCAACTAAGGAGATCTTTTTAAAATGCAGTGCTAAATACATCATCATTAGTCAGTTCTATAAGGATTCAGGTTAATGTCAGGGTTCCAAGTAACACCCCCAACTAAATAAGACTCCGAGGCTTGAGCGTCCTCAAAGTTCCATTTTATTAGAGATGTCATATTGGCACATCTGGGAAAACCCGAATCTGAAAGCTTCCTCACCCAAAAGAAAGTTCAAGCCCCTGCCCAACACCCCACATGTCCATCACATGATCCAATCAGGCACCATCCAAAATCTGGAGATAACTTCTAGTCACCTCATCACAGCTGCAGGGCAAGGCGGCCTTGACTTTCTACGAAAAAAATGTTATTTTGACTATATATCCTCCACACTCCATACAATCTCCCTTCCCAGTTTCCCACAACAGAAAATGTGGCAGGCCTGAAGTAAAAGATGCAAGAGATGGCTTCCAAGTCTGACAGGAGGTCACACAGAGTTTGGGAAACATAGCCTCTAATTTTAACATTCCATAATGTTAAAATATTTTGTTGTTGAACTGATAAGTTTCTTTCCCAGTTAAACATTCACTATCTCTGGGAATTAGTCAAGATATAGGATGTCCTCCCTATGTTGTTCCCATAATACTATTATTATCTGTTCACAACAATGTGAAGTCTGCCAGTTACCAGTTCATTAGCTGGCAACGTCATACACATTAAATTCTTCCCAGAACCTGGGATGTAATTAACGTATCAGCGTAATATATCTGTGAATCTAAGTAGTGTGGCTTTTTATAATTGACAACTAGAAATTAAGTCAATGTGCAGATTTTCTAAGTGCCATCCAAGACTTTTTAATATGGCACTCTGTGCCAATATCTGGTTAATGCCATAATACTTCAAAAATTTTGATTTTCAGATCTTGAGACTTTGTGATCTCCAATGCTTTACTTTCTCTTCTACTGTCCCCTGATATTGCCGCATCAAAAAAACCACAGTTTCTTCTTTTCAATCCAGTTACACCTGGTATATTATGAGCCAAGACTTTAACAGTTTGTGCTTGGAAATCACACCATATTTTAACCAGCTCAATTTTTCAACTCTGTGTTTCCACTATTAATTTATTAGAGTCACATAATTTTTACACATGTTCCAGAGAATTGTTTTGGTAACTGTATACATCATTGTTTATAATCAGTTTGCATTGTTTTCTTGCAAGAGGTATGATTTACTATTCCTTCTGCTGCTTTGCACAATATACACTTTGAATCATTTGATGATTTTTTTTCCAATTCTGGTCTTGATTCTGGCATTAGTTTGAATAACTTGCCCTTGAGCAGCCAAAATTAAACCTTTAGTTCCCAAAAATAACTCTAACCCTAATCGTGACCCAACCCAAACACAAACTCAAACCCTAAACCCTAACGCCTAAGCCTAAACCTAAGCCTAAGCCTAAGCCTAAGCCTAAACCTAAGCCTAACCTAAGAATAACCATAACTCTAGCCCTAACTCTAACCCTAACTCTAATTTAACCCTAACTCTAACCCTAACCCAAATTTAACCCTACCCTACCTCTAACTGTAACCCTAATCTAATCCTAATCCTAACCCTAATTCTAACCCTAATTTAATCCTAACTCTAACTCTAACCCTAACCCTAACAGTTACCCTAATCTAACACTAACCTTAACCCTAACTCTAATCCTGACCCTGACCCTGACACTAATCTAACCCTAACCCTAACCCTAACCGTAACCCTAATCTAATCCTAACCCTAACCGTTACCCTAATCTAACATGAACCCTAACCCTAACCCTGATGCTAACACTAATCTAACCCTTACCCTAAGCCTAACCCTAACCCTAACCTAAGAATAACCCTAACTCTAATTTAACCCTAACCCTAATTAACCCTAACCCTAACCCAAATTTAACCCTACTCTACCTCTAACTGTAGCCCTAACCTAATCCTAATCCTAACCCTAACTCTAACCCTAATTTAATCCTAACCCTAACCCTAACCCTAATCCTAACAGTTACCCTAATCTAACACTAACCTTAACCCTAACCTTAACTCTAATCCTGACCCTGACCCTGACCCTAACACTAATCTAACCCTAACCCTAACCTAAACCCAAACCCTAAGCCAATCCCTAACCCTAACCCAAATTTAACCCTACCCCTACCTCTACCCGTAACCCTAATTTAATCCTAACGTAACCCTTATCCTAATCTAACCCTAACCTTAACCCTAACCCTGATCCTGACCCTGACCCTGACCCTGACTCTAACACTAATCTAACCCTTACCCTAACCCTAACCCAAACCCAAACCCTAACCCAAACCCTAACCCTAACCCTAACCCTGATCTAAGCCTAATCTAACACTAACATTTACTCTAACCCTAACCCTAACTTAACCCTAACCCTAGCTTTAGTCCTAACCCAAACCCGAACCCTAATTTAACCTGAACCCGAACCTTACCCTAACCCTAACTCTAACCCAAACATAACCCTATCCGTAACCCTAACGCTAACCCTAACCCTAACTTAACACTAACAGTAACCCTAACACTAACCCTAAATGTAACCCTAACGCTAAATGTAACTGTAATCACAAACGTGCCTACCATCCCTGTCCTACTGTCCCCATTTATTGGTATCCTTATCTTGTATTCATAATCATACTTATATCTGTTATCTTATATGTATTTGACAAATAAATAAAAAAATTAAAATAAATAAAAGTAACCCTAACCCTAAATGTA
This sequence comes from Ptyas mucosa, assembly GCA_012654045.1. NCBI lineage: Eukaryota > Metazoa > Chordata > Lepidosauria > Squamata > Colubridae > Ptyas > Ptyas mucosa. The sequence continues at coordinate 30,043,584 of WNWU01000006.1, read as the reverse complement.
ACCCCAACCCTAATTCAACCCCAACTCCAATCCCAGTCCCAGTCCCAATCCAATCCAATCCAATCCAATCCTAACCCTAACCCTAACCCTAACCCTAACCCTAACCCCCACCCCCACCCCAACCCCATCCTTATTCTAACGCTAATCTTTTTCTCTTACCCTAATCTTTTTATTTCAGTTGTAAGCCACTAATCGGTATATGGTTTGTTAGTTCTGATTTATAATATCAGGTCATAATGATGTGATTTTCAAACATGGTATATTCGTGTCTTTTCTATCATTTTTGTTCTTCCTCTAATCTTACAGAGCTAAGCCCTGGTTGCCCAGCCATAGCTCCTGAATCCCATTACCCATTTGTTACCCATGCTTAAGAATTTTAACCACTGATATGGTCCTTTTGACCAATCCAATATAGGATTCTTTTTCTGTTTTCTTACCATAATAAATGGGTTGATGGATGCAATTATTCTGATTCTTCTGATAAATCCTGTGTGGTGTGGGTGACCCTTCTGGTAGACATGCCACTGACTTCAACAGAGCATCACAACTCACAAGCCTCTCCCTCATGACAAGAGGGCATCCATGGATGGATTGTAATTGTTGTTATTATTTATTCAATTCGTAAAGGCACCCATCCCATCTAAGCAACTCTGAGAGGCTCACAAAATAAAAATTCAATTGAAAACAAATAGGAAATCAATATGGAAACATGAAAATATCCATAATCAGTGGAAGATATTTTATCATCAAATACCAAATCGTAACTGTTCTACTTCCTAAAGCTATATTTATTATTTTGAGAACTTTCTAGTCTTAATTGTTTTTAATGTTTCATTTTAATCAGAATTATTTTTATTCCATGCTGCTGCTGAAACATTTTTCTTTAAAAACCTCTCAGTAAATAAATTTAACTCTGAATACAAGTAAATTAATTATTACAGTATGGTTGCTGGATCAAGGTTCATTTAGTCAGGAAAGAATTCCAACTGTGAAATATCCCTTTGTGGGAAGAAGGGGTGGGGGGTGAAACAAGATACTATGTGTTCTTAAGTTAACCTCATAGTAAGCTTGCTTTTTTAAAAAAAAATAATTAAGTTCTATTTTACCAATTAATTTTCTAACTATGATTCAGGAAGAAATCTAATCTTTTTTTAAAAAAATTCTCTGTTCATGTCAGTTTTTGTTTATTATTCAGGTCCTATAATCTCATTTATAGTCATTGAAAGTTTCATGACTTATTTACTGAAATTCAGCAACTGGGCAAGATTTAGGACTACCATAATATGCTACAAAGATTGCAATGACTGCTGAGCGATACAGTTAATTGAGTTTCTTCTGACTCTTCCAATTGCTATCATCTTCCAGTCATTCACAATTTTGCAACCCAGATTTGGTAGCCTTACTTAGTACTCTGCCATACTGGTTCAGAAGACATAGATTAGCATTAGATAGCTCAACTGAGAATTTGGCGTCTGCTTTCAATGGATTAAGTCCAGTGGTGAAATTCAAATTTTTTTACTATGGGTTCTGTGGGTGTGGTGTGGCTTGGTGGGCGTGGCTTGGTGGGTGTGGCTTGGTGGGTGTGGCAGGGGAAGGATATTGCAAAATCTCCATTCCCACCCCACTCTGGGGCCAACCAGAAGTTGTATTTGCCGGTTCTCGGAACTACTCAAAATTTCCGCTACCAGTTCTCTGAACTATTCAAAATTTCCGCTAGCAGTTCTCTCTGTCAGAACCTGCTGGATTTCACCCCTGATTAAGTCCCACCTCCACAAATAGCAATATCATTTAGCAATAGCAGTTAGACTTATATACTACTGCATAGTGCTTTGCAGCCCTTTCTAAGTTTACAGAGTCTGCATATTGCCCCTCCAACAATTTGGGTCTTCGTTTTACTGACCTTGAAAGGATGAAAAGCTGAGTCAACCTTGAGCTGGTGAGAATCGAACTGCTGAACTGCTGGCAGTCAGCAGAATTAGCCTGCAATACTGCATTCTAATCACTGCGCCACCATGACTACAAATTAAAGTTTTATAATTTCAGGGCATCATAGCCTGGATATTCCAATAGAATGACTAGGTATAGGAATAGGTTAAATACACACATTGCCATAAATAATTTGCAGATGGGATGTTTCATCCGAAGTGATATTTACACAGCACCAACATTTTTCTGATAGTTTTATTTTTTTATTAAACTTATATGCCACCCATCTTACTACCAGAAAACTCTGGGCAGCTAACAACGTAATAAAAACACAATATTAAGCCATAAAAAACATTTAAAATGGTCAGGAATAAGAATTAAAACATTAAACTTGATGGTTGTGAAATGTTTAACAATACATAGAGAATATCATCCTACCCAGCAGTGCAATTTTCCTTTTAAGGTAAATGGACTTGAGCAACTCGGGCTTCATGAATGGGGCAATAATCCGCTTGAATGGCAGGACAATTAATCAGCAGAATTGGTTGTGAAATCTCTGATAATTAAATGCTTAACAAATTTAATACTGAAACGATGCCTTTTAAACTAATGCTTTCCCACTCAGCGGGTCTTGGTTTGTAATTAGACTTGTCTTAATATAATTGGAAATGAAAAGCTGCTATAGAATTTATCTTTGTGAAAATATGATAATAACTGAGAGTCAAAGCTCTGATTTGCGAAGATTTTTTTTCCCCAAATACCTTTCAGATGAGACTTTTTTCTTTTCTTTCTGCAGGTCGGATGGAGAGAAATGACCCTAAGCATGGCCTGATCTCCTTTTTCCTCATCACTTAATTTTCAAATCAATCAGCCCAAAAGTAGGAGGAATAGAAAAGACTTCGGGCTTTAAAAAAGTGATTTCCAGCCATTTTAAGCCCCAGAACCTTTTTCCTACCTAGAGCCAATTCTGCACCGACAGCTGTACTTGAAATCGCTACAGAAATTTTTATTTTATTTTATTTTATTTACAGGTAGTAAATCAACTTACAATTCATTTAGTGACCGCTCAAAGTTACCTCACTGAAAAAAAGTGACTTATGAACATTTTTTTCACACTTATGACCATTGCAGCATCCCCTTGGTCACATGATCAAAATTAAGACATTTGGCAACTGATTCATATTTATGATGGTTGCATGTGATCGATCACCTTTTCTGACTTTCTGACAAGCAAAGTCAATGGGAAAACCAGATTCACTTAGCAACCATGTCACTAGTTTAACAACTGCAATGATTCACTTAACAACTGTGGAAAGAAAGGTTGTAAAATGGGGCAAAATTCACTTAACAAATGGCTTGCTAAGCAACATAAAATTTGGGGTCAATTGTGGTCGTAAGTCAAGGACTACCTGTATTAAATTTATCTGCCACCCCCCTCACTGATTAAGGCATGATATCTATCTACAGAATTCATCTAAAGAAAATTGCCGGCTTCTGTACAAAGATTAAGACCCTGAGCTATTCCATTGGTTATTTCTGGCTGAGTGGTTGGGTGGGAAGGAAGCTCAAGGTCTGCAAAGACCCTGTGTCATAGTTCCAAGTAATGGTCCCAATCAATACAGGACTCAGGCTGTAGCTTTTCTCAAAGATCCATTTTATTGGGTGCATTATACCGGCACGTTCATGTGAAACCAACTCTAAATATTTCCCGCAGTTCGTTAGAATAAAAGAAATAGACACCCCCCCCACCAGGGGTGGGTTCTAAATTTTTTTACTACCGGTTCTGTGGGCATGGCTTATTTTGTGGGCGTGGCTTAATGGTCATGTGACAATTATTTAGGATTTAGCAGAGGTACTGGTCTACCAGGCTTTTAACTGCTTGCAGAGCTGTACCGATCTACCCATTTATTTTTGCAGGCACTGGTCTACCCATTTATTTTTGCAGGTGCCGGTCTACTCATGTATTTTTGCAGGCACTGGTCTACCCATTTATTTTTTGCAGGCACTGATCTACTCATGTATTTTTGCAGGCACTGGTCTACTCATTTGTTTTCTTTTAATACTGATCAGCTGTAGGGCGGCCCTTTGAAGCCCCACGGCAAGAGTTTAAACAGTTTTTTCCCTCTAGCCATCAGCTGGGACTCAGGAGGCAGCAATAGATTGGGGGTGGGGCCAAATAAAAGTTAAGAATAACGTGGGGGTGGGGGGCATGGGGGGTGGGGGGGCGCAGGGGTCAAAACCAGTTTGGTGATGTCATATCGTCACCACTACCGGCTCGGGAGAACTGGGCCGAACTGGGAGGAACCCACCACTGCCCCCCACCCCCCACCCACCCTAGTGTCACAGGTCACATTAGCTAACCAGGTAGATGCAGTCTGCTCAGCTACTCCCTCCACAAGGAGGGTTACGAGCTTTCATTGAAGCAACTTTGATTCCCACGGGCCTTATCGCTGTTACGTCTGGCACATGGGAGGAAAACATCCCACACCCCGTAGCCCCCCCCTCCATGTATGGCAACCTAAAAACAAAGTAAAAAATAATATAGCTTCAGTTAAAGTCATTTTGAGAGTCAACACCCGGTGGAATGGGAAACAGAGTATGGGAGGCTTCAGGTAGTGACAGAAGCCTTGGGGTGCCCTGGACAGCTTAACCTGGGCCTGCGCTAGGCTTCCCAGACCTTCTCTTAACCCCGAGATACTCCATGCCGCACTTAGTGTCCCAATTACTTAAAAAACGCATCGGGGAGAAAAGGGTTGGGGGTCATTAAGCACGGCAAACAAGTGGGTGCCTCACTTAACAACCATTATGACTTGTAACTGTAATGGGCAGGCTCCATTATGGTCATAACTCGAGGACTGCCTGTAGTATATTTTTCTAATGTGTCTTTAATCTTTCGTTCTTGCCCTCACCCACGAGCAAGCCAGGCCTACATTTTCCTTAATTATACCAGCTTCTAACACCTTCCATGCTGTGTAAAACCTCTGTTATCCATTACTTGGGGAGCAGTTTGGGGACAGCATTGACTTGAAATAGAGGCAATAGACACCAACTCAGCGGGACCTTCAGGCTATTCATTATCTAGTCTCTACCAAGGTGTTGAGCCACACACGTTCTTCAGCTTTCTCTAATTTCTACTGTTTCTTTGCAACAGTAATGCAAGCAGAAATAGCTAATAATTGCTCTGTTAAAGACATCTGGGCATTCAGTTCTCCCTTCTCTCTTCTCGTACATCTTGTGATGATCTTGAAATTAGGCCATGGATTCCTGTGGCTTATTTCCAGGACTTGTTGTATGTTTCTCTTTTTCACTTTTCTTATACTTTCAGGGATAGACAGCATGTATGTATATGTATGTTTATATGGTATGTATGTTTGTATGGATTGATTGATTGTGTGGCACATTCATATCACATTTTGATTTAAAAAAAACAAGGAACAAAAATATAAACTATGAAATCTAAAATATTATAAATGTACGTTTAGATTATAGATATAATTTTTTTGCTTCATTTGTCACAGCCAGGAAGTCAGCAAAGTCTAGATTATAGGCTCTGTTTCGGCACTGTCTCACTATATGTTGGATAGTTTATTTTTGTGCCCCACTGTCACAATTCAACTATGATGCTTTGCGCCACTTATAGAGGGTGTCAGCACATATACCATGGCCAGTAGTTAATAAAAGCACTCAAGTAGATTTTAACTTTTACAAAATTTATTATACTACTTCTCATATGGTGAGCTGGAGAAGCATCACAAATTAGATATGTTTGGGTTTCATTCCTATTACTTAAGAGATAGTTCTCCTTTTAATGAATGTGTCTTCTTTTAGATTTCCTTGAATTCCATCCTTGTCAAATCCCCCTCATAATAAATGGGGGATGCTGTATAGAGTTTCAGTTTCCAATTGTCTTCTCTAAAGTTCCCTCTGATCAGACAACCTTAGACAGATTAAACAAAGACCTACCTTTCTTGGTAAGTTTAAAAAGTTGGGGGAAATGGGAGGAAGGAGAAAAAGAAGACAACCAGCAGCCAGGTGGATAGTTTCAGGGGTTGCATTCTTTGAAGACCTGAAGGGCCAGGTCAGGAACAGATCATCCATTAGAAGCTCTATCTATATGGTTGCTGAGAGTTGACAACAACTTGGTGCCACATAAACAACCACAATCAATCTGTTTCTTAGCAAAATGTTCGTTGTTTAGGAAAGTTATTTCTCATCCTGTGTCCTTTATCCACTGAAATTTTAAAGCCATCCTTTTAATTTCCTTTCTCGATACTCCTGCTAGAAAGCCCAACTATTTGTTTCTTGATCTCAGAAGTAAAAGATCACTACTAGAGAACAATTTCTTATAAAAGCAAAATTCTTATAAAAGCAAAATACATTCTTTCTGCAAAATATACCTATCTGGTATATTTGCTATCTGTAGATTTATGTCAGCTGATTTTTAACTATAAATATACATTTCACCCCATTAGGAGCTATGACCCTAAAAGCCTGTTCTTATGTTGCAATACCTGACCTGCACTATGCACAATCTTAGCTTCGTTGTGTCCTGAAAAAGCCTAACCCAGGGGTCGGCAACCTTAAACACTCAAAGAGTCACAAAGGTCCTAACTGGGAGTCCCCCATTCAATTCTGGAGCCAACCGGAAGTCTGGTTCTCCTGCCATAGAGTCTCCTCCTAGTGTGGCATCCTTTTTCCTCTGCTGACCAGAAGTCCGGTTCCCCCACCATAGTGTTTCCTCCTAGTGTGGCATCCTTTTTCCTCTACCTATCCTAACCAAAAGCCCTATCAATTGTGGAGCCGACCGGTGACAGGGAGCCGCAGCAGAGGAATGAAAGAGCCACATGCAGCTCCAGCGGGTTGCTGGCCCCTGGCCTAACCCATTAATTCCTTTCTTACCCTATGTTCTAAAACTGGGGCTGGGGGAGAGGAGACTTCCTATTTTCTTTTAGATTTGGGACTTTACTTTTACATAGAACTGTAAGGACATTATGATAACTCTATTCATGCCAGGGGTGTCAAACCGGTGGCCCACGGACTGGATGTGTCACACACAGCCCGTGCCTGCCCCAGCTTTACGAAGGGGAAAAAAACCATTGTGATACATCATGTGATGGCAACGTCATGCGGAGAGTTTGACACCCGTGATGTAGATTCTTCATGTGTTTAAAAATTCTAGATTTTAATTAGATACGGTTTTGTGGCTTCCCAGTGTGTGGACAGTGCAAAGGGACGGAGATGAATGTGCTGTACCCAGTGGTGGTTTTTTTTTTTAAAATTTGATTTATATGCTGCCCTTCTCTGGAGACTCAGGGCGGCTTTATTTATTTATTTTTTATTTATTTTTAGATTTCTATACCGCCCTTCTCCCTGGGGACTCAGGGCGGTGTACAGCCAAGTAAAAACACATAATATAAACAATTAAAAACCAATTAAAAAGAATATCTAAATTTGGCCCAGAAATTTAAAAAACACCCCACTTTAAAATCATTTAAAAGGCTTCGCTTAGGCCAGCCCGGCTTGTTGGAAGAAAAATGTTTTAAGGGCCCGGCGGAAGGCACGGAGGTCATGGATTTTTCTTATTTCAGGGGGAAGCTGATTCCAGAGGGTAGGAGCTCCCACAGAGAAGGCCCTCCCCCTGGGGGTCACCAGCCTACATTGCTTGGCTGATGGCACCCCGAGGAGACCCTCTCTGTGGGAGCGCACGGGTCGATGGGAGGTTGTCGGTGGCAGAAGGCGGTCTCGTAGATAACTGGGCCCTATGCCATGGAGCGCTTTAAAGGTGGTAACCAACACCTTGAAGCGCACCCGGAAGACCACTGGGAGCACTGGGAGGCTTACAATGTGTTAAGCAATAGCCTTCATACTTGCCTCTGGTTCAGACCGGTTGCCTCTGGTTCAGACCGGTTCGCGTGAACCGGTAGTAAAACTGGTGGGAAGCTCCACCCACTGACCCAGATGTCATCATAGGTGATCTGCGCGTGTGCGGGGACAAGGCGAACCGGTAGTAAAGGTAAGTAGAACCCACCCCTGGCTGTACCGCACCATATCCCGTGAATGGCTATACAGCCTCAATACCTCTTGTAGTGCCAATAAAATTTTCAAGGTTTTATTGTTGAACTCTCAACAGCATGCTTATACTGGACAGTTTTGACTGGACAACAAGGCAATCACACAACCCTGCTCTCTTGCATACCGACAATTATTTTTCTCCAGAAGTTGTTGTTTCCATTCATCTCTATTTTACTAATATGAATCCACTTTCTCTTCTCTTATATTGTGTACCCCATATAGCTTATGGCTTATGAATTCCGGATTTCATATTTTCAGAGTGCAAAGGGCATGTTAGCTTTTTTATTTATCGCAGCTACTCCAGCTGTAACTTGAGTTTCACGTCATAATTAAGAACATAATGGTCAGTGGTGGGTTGCTACTGGTTCACCCCGGATTGGGTGAACCGGTAGCGGTGGAGGCGGAGGCTCCACCCACCCACCCAAAAGCTTCTGCGCAGAAGCGTTGCGCGCATGCGCATGCACAGAAGTGTTGCGTGCGAGCATGCGTGCATGCACGAGTGAACCGGTAGCAAACTAAATTGAAACCCACTACTGATAATGAGTTGGGGTTCTTGAGAATTTGCTCACTATTTGGGGAAATTTGAATGGTCCTAAAAGAAAATATTGCCTAATTGGGAGCTTTATTTTCCCTGGCAGCATGTTAAAATTAAAAAGATCTGTCCATTATAATATCTTCCATTTTGCTATTCTTCTTTTGTCAAGTTTATTTTGATTTGTTTTTATATCTGTGATTATTCCTTAGACCGCATAACAATTTCACATCAATTACTTCAAGACTTTTGTTAATACTGGTAAAGGAGATTTCACATTTTCTGTGTGTGAGCCTTCATCTAATATGAATATTTTTTTTGTTTACTACTTTTCATTTATTAAATTTATATGTCACTCATCTTGCTGTCTGAGGTGACTCTGGAAAATGGCAATAGAGAATGATTGTCCTTTCTTTTAATTTTAGTTTACATTCATATGAAAACAGCATAAATTTCACCCTATCTCCGCCTGTTCCTTTTATGTCAGTTTTGGGTAATAATTTTTCAATCCTGGAGGGCAAATCAAACATCTGACAAATCATCTGACATAATCCTCAGAGTAAAAGATTTGGAACAAATCCAAGCAACTGATTGATTTACCCAGTTGGACAAGAAGCATCTAAACAGGCATGTGCATAGAAACCTTGTGATGACATTATTGGAATCTCAGGGAAGAGAGAGCCCCCACCCCCCAAATTTAAGCTTGGAGGCAAGAGAATGGTCCTTTTAGTGTAAGTCTGATGGACGGTGCGCTCCTTTGATCAAAGAAGCCACAGATGGGATGTGATAATGGGCCAGTCTCTAAGAAAGTTGCTTTACATAATTGGCCAAGATGCTTAAGATAAATGGTTCCTGTTCTCTCAAGTCAAAATGTATAGAGCCAAAATGTATGGCACCACTGGTATATAAATAAGAACATTTCTCAATTTCTTCCTCCATCCTTAGATGGAAATCATCTCTACACACACACACACACACACACACACACACACACACACACAGAGAGAGAGAGAGAGAGAGAGAGAGAGAGAGAGAGAGAGAGAGAGA
>WNWU01000006.1:30012364-30032681 GCA_012654045.1 Ptyas mucosa | reverse complement strand
TCCTCTCCTCTCCTCTCCTCTCCTCTCCTCTCCTCTCCTCTCCTCTCTGTTTTTTCTATTGCTCATCTAGCTTTTTTGCAGCCCAGTTTTGGATATCTGAATCAGGATGCTTCTCAGCTGGCAAAAAAAGGAGATCTTGTCAATCTTTACACATTAATGCTGATTGAGCATTTTTCAGATGTTTGGTAAATCCTCTGTCCCTTACAACTTTAAGTTGGTGGCGCAGTGGACTAAGTGCTGTTAAAAGTACCACTTAAGTTTCCATCTGCCTGCAATTACTGCAAGTTCATATCCCACCAGGCTCAAGGTTGACTCAGCCTTCCATTTTTTCTAAGGTAGGTAAAATGAGGACCCAGATTGTGGGGGCAATAAGCTGACTTTGTATAAATATACAAAAGTATGAAGGCTATTGCTTAACGCATTGTAAGCCACCCTGAGTCTCTGGAGAAGGGTGGCATATAAATCAATTTTTTTAAAAGGAGAATGGCAGGTCATTAAGAGAGATTTTTCTCTTTCTCATACAATTTAGCTTGTATGCTTCATTCAAAAGTAACATGACGATGTTACTTCATTTAATGGGAGGAATGTTTCAGAGGTGTGACTCTGGATCTGCAATCACTTTCTGATCAATGAGAACCCATAAAGCAGCTGTATCAGATGGTTAGGCCTCTTCCCATTCAGCCTAAACATTCTGATAGCTCAATTTTGCAATGCAGGGCATAGCAAGGAGCCATCAACCACCCACATCAAACATGTCTTGCATGTAGTTCACTTAGCAAATGCCTTCCTCCAATGATAACGATTCACAAGGAGAATCACTCAATAGGAGCCAGTTGTGTTCTATTGCTTTTTGAATGGATGGACAGCAATGTCAGCAGAAAGAAAAATCCGCTTTCCTCATGGGTAAGGATGAAGATGGGAGCTGAATGTATCTATGGAGCTGTCTTGAGATTCCCATCTCCTCTTGTCCTTGTTGAATATCAAGTGATAAGGTAGGCAATATTAGCCAATCATAAGAAAGGTTTGGATCCCCTGGCCCAGTATGGCTCTAGCTCCTTTGATCTCTGTTTTGCAATGTGATGCATTTTGATTTCTTGTTGCGTTTGAATGTTGATCTTTATTTCATGTCAATGCCTTAAACATAATTTCAATTTGCTCTATATTTAAACCCACCAGAGATCCTCTGTTACTAGGCTACTAAAGAGTAGGCTGCATAGATTAATGGGATTTAAGAAATCATTGACTCAAGATGCCCTGCTATAAAAATATTTTAAATTGACTAACAGGGAGCATTAAAAAAAAATCATTGTCTGGCATGGGGTTTGGGTCCATTTTCTGTGGGTTCTTGGAGGTAGAAGAAACAACTGGGATCACTGGCCACCCTCCAATCTTATAATTAAAAAACAAGATAACATCTCTATCTGCCTTTTGATAAATATATCCCAAAGGTAATTTTTTCAAGAGACAACTGGACTTTCTGGTACCAGAAAGTCACCTGGATGACAGAATCTCCATAGACACTTGATAAGAATACTTTTGCTAATGTTTCTAATTTTTTTCAGGATATGGAGTGAAGCTTGGGATGGGATTTGTCAGTGAAACAATTTTCCTCCTCCATTACACTGGTACTTTGGTACTCATTGTTAATTGGTACTGGATGAGTACCAAACAAAGTTTTCCCATAAAGAATAATATAGCGAGTAATAAGGCAGCCGATACTGACAAGCTCTAGCGTGTGCATTAGTACTAAACAAACAATGAGTACTAGGATAAAATGTTCATGTCAAAATGCATTGAGTACCAAATTTGATGAGTTTCAAAGCATTTGAGTATGAAGGTACCACTGTATTATTTCTTTGGGCGATGTGTTTTTCAGAGTTGTAGATGTGTAGCTTTTCAGTTTGTATAACCAACATACAACTGATTTAAAAAAAAAAAACATTTGAGAAGCATAAGCTAAAGACAATAAGCGGAATTCTGGCCTATAATGAGGTTAAGGCAGGAAAAGCAAAAACCACTTAAAAACTTATAGCAGTTACCAATTGCACACGAAAAACAGGGATATTCCCCACTTTAAACATCTATCCTTGGAAACATTCCAAGTTTCTCTGATCCAAAAACCCAACTGATATAAATCCTGGTTCTGAACAGTCAAGAAAAACATCGGTGAGATCCTGAATGCAATATGTTTGGTGTACACATGTGCACTCACACCTACATATTTTCTTTTTTCCTTTCCTAATTTCATTCTAATGGCAAATTAGACCTATGCGTCCAGGAAGCCATTTAAATGATTCCATTTGCTTTTTTGTTTTTTTTTTTTTTTAATATAGCAGAATGCTAGATAAGAATTGCCTTTATGTATGTTTTGGTAGACATAGCCATAATAATACAGTAGTGCAGCATTTTAAAAATTAATATATATATATTATTTATTTATTTATTTATATATTGGATTGATTACCCACTGCGTTCTCAAGACTCTTGGCGGTTTCTCGTAATGAGAACATAAAAAATAAAACACCCATGGTAAAGATAAAAATTACAGATTTGTAAAATCATAAAACCATAGTTACAATTATCCATTGTCGATGCTATGCATCACTATAATCTCCCAGAACGATTCTGTTTTCAGTAGTTCTTGGAATGCTAAAACTGTAGGGAAAATATGCCTTCCAGAAACTCCAAAGTGTAGACACTGCCACAGAAATGTAGCAGGAGCTTATTGAAATGGTGACCATTGAGTTGAAATTTCTCCTAGTATAAATATATTAGATTGATTTTATTGGAGTACATGGCTCTGGAGATACTTTAGTATTAAGCTATATAGGCTTTAACAACTAACACTCTGAATTACATTCAGAAGCTAACTGAAAACCAGGGCAGGATTCAAAACACTGATATATTTTCATGGTGACAAGTGCCAGCTACCACCCTATAGGAGCCATTATATTTTAGATTAATTAAAACTTCCAGGTGGCCCTCTAGGACAGATCCATGGGTAGCATAGCAGTAATCCAGCCACAATATTTAAAAACATGAACTACTATTGTGGAATCCTACCACCCCAGGTAAAATTACAACTACTGTACCAGATAGAGCTGGGGGAAGGCATTCTGACCATATGCTCCACATGCCCATAAAGTGATAGTCATTAGCCCAGGAGAATCCCAAAGCATGGACTAGGTTAACCATTCAAGAGACAGCATTGGAGTTGTAAGATCCAATAAACAAACAGCAGCTCTATTTTACTGAGGTTCAATTTCATTCCCATTGAGTCCTTGTGAGAGGAAATCTCTGGCACTGGGTGTAAAAATGGATGTTTCCAAAACATTACAAAAAAAAAGAACAGAGGGGCATTTTATGGGATCAAAAAAGTAATCCTTTCCTACTATCTAACGCTCAATTAGAAAGAAGATGAAAAGCAACAGGGAAGCTCTATCTTAATGCGGTCATTATTAAACGAGAGAAAAGAGACTCATATCCATTTCCCCAAATTCCATAACCTGACCCCTTTGTTAATATTTTTTGTCAAAAAGAGCTGCTGATCCAGTTCTACAGAGGAATTATTGAGTCTGTCATCTGCACCTCCATAACTGTCTGGTTTGGCTCTGCAACCAAACAAGACAAACACAGACTTCAGCGGATAATTAGAACTGCAGAAAAAACAATTGCTACCAAACTGCCTTCCATTGAGGAGCTGTATACTACACAAGTCAAAAAGGGGGTTGTGAAAATATCTTCAGACCAGAGGGGGTATTCAGCAGGTTCTGATCAGTTCTGGAGAACCGGTAGCGGAAATTTTGAATAGTTCGGAGAAACGGTAAATACCACCTCTGACTGGCCCCGCCCCCATCTATTCTCTGCCTCCTGAGTCCCAGCTGATCTGGAAGAAATGAGGATTTTGCAGTAACCTTCCCCTGGAGTGGAGAGGGAATGGAGTTTTTACAGTATCCTTCCCCTGCCACGCCCACTAAGCCACGCCCACCAAGCCATGCCACGCCCACCAAGCCAAGCCCACAGAACTGGTAGTAAATTATTTTGAATCTCACCACTGCTACAGACCCCTCACATCCTGGACATAAATTGTTTCAACTTCTACCCTCAAAATGACGCTATAGGGCACTGCACACCAGAACAATTAGACACAAGGACAGTTTTTTCCCAAATGCCATCACTCTGCTTAACAACTAATTCCTATAACACTGTCAAATAATTTACTAAGACTGTATCACTATTATTCTTCTCTTCCTTACTAGTATCTATCTCTTCCCACTTATTACTATAACCATATTGCTTGTATCTTTCAGTTTATACTGTTTTTATTTGTTTCCTAATATGATTTGATAGCTTACCTATTAGTAATCTTGACTATTACTAGGTGTTGTATCTTTTTATTCTTGATGAATGTATTTTATTCTCCTTATGTACACTGAGAGCATATATGCCAAAGACAAATTCCTTGTATGTCCAATCACACTTGGCCAATAGAGAATTCTATGCCTATGCCTGTGCCTGTGCCTATATAATAACCTGCCTAGTCTGAACCTGTGAAAACCATGCGGTCTTTGTATGAGGAGTGTGAAGGGTTTGACATTTAGTAGCCTCCAGGCACTAAAGCAATATGTGGGCAGCATATTCAGCCTGCCCTGGTCTGGGGGCATAAAGTTGAGGAACATCAGCTGCCCCTCAAACTGACCTCTACTATGGGGTTTGTGTAGATATTAGATAGCAAGATGGATGGAAGCAAACCTGTGACAACCCATGTAGTAGTGACTGACTAGTTAATGTCTCTAGTCCAACAATCCTGCATTTCTCTGTCCACTAAAGAAGGAACAGAACTATTGTAGAACAGTGTCTTTAATCTCCAGGTCCAAAAAGAGTCCATGATCATGAAATAAAAGGCTGCTGGGACAAGGACAAGATGGGATACACTACCTCCATTCAGGTCCTAACAAAGCTAATGAACAATGCTCAAACCTAAACTCTGAGTGAAATATATGTATTTTTCTAAGTTGCTCTATAACTGCCCAGTTATCAGAATTTCAATAAAACTTTTTTTTTAAAAAAGGAGGTTAGAGAGGGAATAAGTTTCTTAAGTGGGGAGGATACCACAGGAACTCCACTCCTGAGGTGTGGATTAATACTCTCCTGAAAGTAGTCCAACAAACAATACTCTGAGGATGGAGATTTGTTCTCTGAGCTTGTGGGTTGATTTCCAAATGTTTCATTACCAGGCTAGGTAATATCTTCAGCGAAATTTGGGGCATGTTAGTGTTGGTGTTCAGACCCTCATCTGATGTGACCCACACTTGACGCCTCACAACATCATCACCTGACGTGACCCACACCTGACCCATTACACCACCCTCACCTGATGTGACCCTCCCATCACAAGACCTACTGACCATACGAAGCCCTTATAAGCAGAAGAACACCAACAATGACACTCCCCAAATTCCATTGAAGATGTTACCTAGTCTGGTAACGAAACGTTTAGAAACCAACTCACAAGAGTTGTGAGAACGCACCTCCACTTTCATCCTACACCCTAGCTACAGCTATTGCAAACAATACTCTCCTCATGAAGAAGCCAGGATCAGTAGAAATCCAAATTAGAGGTATCTTTATATATAGTAGGGAGGTTCATACATTTTTATGTTCATATCCATACATTTCAGAGAGGGTGACACTGCCACCCTTTCCACAAAAATATTTTAAAATTGTTCTATACAATATGTGGTTTCATTTAACAGTAGATTCTATCCCTTCCTGTTATTGTAGATCTGCAGGAAAATATTTCACATTTCTAATAAAATGTTCAATGAGCAGACTGATTAATTGGGTCTTAGGAATAAATTAATTGAGCTATTAATTTATGTAAAGCATTTGGCTTGGCATATATTTAGTGTACAATTAATTTTATTCCTAAGATTTTCTAATTCATGTCTAAGGGTGTTTATTGCTTTTTTAAAATTAATAATATTAAATGTTGTGGGGCACATCATAAGTTACACAAAAGGAAAGTAATTATTGTTCATGTTTTTCAGAAAATTGTTGTTGCTTAGAAATAGTTAAGGGATGTGGCAAGTCCAACAAAATGCCCTTTGAAAGCAATATCAGGGATCAGATTGAGTTATGCGGTATGACATTTTCATTGTGAATTAGATATTTGCCATTATAATAGTTGTTAAGGTAGACATGGTTACTAGAGAGCTTAATTATGGATGTTTGCTTTTTTAAAATATATATTTTTAATTCAAACAGTTATTTAGTGCAGCTACATTTAACCTGCCCATAATTATTAATACAACTCTTATCAAGATGCTTACCTCTTATATAAATAATGAAATCTTACCATTCCTTGTAGAACAATAATTTACTTCCTTGGTTTGTATTCTAGTGGATTTATTCAAGAGTTTTTATCATGTCATCTCTATTGAGATTTTATCGAATTATTTCCATTAAGTAACAATTAATTTGAGTGCAAAAAATATAAAATTATTATTTTTATCATTTTGCAATTAATTGTTCTAACTGGAAAATATGTAGAGAAAGTCTAATTTTGGAGATAGTTCAATCTTCTAGCTAGTTTTATGTGGTTTAATACCTCCTCCCAAGAATCTAAAACTTTATCGCATTCCCATTAGAGACGAAAGTTCCCCTTCAATTTGCCAGACTATTTAATATTTAGAAGATATATATGATATTCTTACCAGGATTTTATGCTACCAATATACAATAATTAAAATGTATTTGCTAATAAGAATGGTCCTGCTTTCATAGAGATTGCCAAGTATTATCACCAAATTCTTTTTCCTCTGAATCTTAAGTCCAGAACTTCTTTTAGCTCTGAGATAGATTCATCATAATGTATTGCAAATAGTACAGTGGTGGGATTCAATTTTTTTAACAACCGGTTCTGTGGGCGTGGCTTAGTTGGGGGCGTGGCTTGGTTGTCATGTGACTTGGTGGGCGTGGCTAGCCAGTCATGTGACCGGGTGGGCGTGGCTATGTGCATAGGGACTACTCAGAGGGCTGAAAAAAGTCATTTCTGACTGGTCCGCACACTTTTGACTGGTCCTCGCACTTATGACCATCCTCACATTCTTAACAACCGTGTCAGTCATTTCACCACTACTTCTCTTCACCACGGTGACAAGATAGGGCACAAAACGTAAAATGTGAGGACAATCGTAAGTTCAAGGACTGGTCAAAAGTGCGAGGACCGATCAAAAATAACTTTTTCAGCCTTCTGATTGGTCCATATGCATATAGGGACTACTCAGAGGGCTGAAAAAAGTCATTTCTGACAGGTCCTCACATTTTTGACCGGTCTTCGCATTTATGACTGGTCATCATTTATGCCCATTGTAGCATTCTTAACAACTGTGTCACTCGTTTCACAACTGCTTCTCTTCACCATGGTGACAAGATAGGACAAAAACATAAAATGTGAGGACAGATGTAAGTTCGAGGACTGGTCAAAAGTGTGAGGACCAGTCAAAAATAACTTTTTCAGCCCTCTGAGTAGTCCATATGCATAAAAGAATACAGCAAGAGAGGGATGAAGGAAGGGAAGGGAAAGTAGAGTAGGAATGAGGGTAAGAGAGGGAGGAAGAGAGTGTTATGGAATGATGGGACCAAATAACATTCCGGGTCAACCAGAGCCAGTTTAGTGTTGCGCAGGTTCAGAGCAAATTCATACCTGAAAGTCTGAACAACTTATGAATTTGAGATCACAGTTTTTATACATTTTCAAACAAAGGATTCTGCTAACACCGCAGTTTTACATTTGTTACATTTAATTGACATTTCCTAATTACTAGAGTTTTACATTATCCTTGCCAAACAATCATAATTCTTCTGTAAATTATTGGAGCATAGATTCAAATTATCTTCTGTTGATAGAAGGACTCCTAGCTCATGTGGATACCCATGACCTAACCAACCTTAAGCTGTATGTCACCAGAATGTTACTATCTTCTGACATTTAGGGGCCTCCTTACAAGGTATGTCCTATCCAAAAGGAATTTGGCTGAGTTTGTACTTTTTCCAACTGGATACATTTCCTGCTTTTAGAATACAGTGAATAGAAATGAATAGAAAGTTGTCCAGTGATCATCTAGCAGATCCCATATTAATCATATTATTAATATTAGTTATAATAAGAGGAGGAGAAGGAGAAAGGAAGAGGAAGTAGGGAGGAGAAGGGGGGGAGAGAAAGTAAGAAGGAAAGAAAAGAGAGAGGTGGTAGGTTGGAGGAGAAAGATTGGTATACAATAAAAAAGATGAAAGGGAAGAAAGCCAAACCCAAACAAATATAAAAATATTAAGATAAAGAATGAATTGTTAAACTTTAAAGAATAAAAGAGAACAAATATGAATAAATAGCAATAATTAGAAACACACATACAAACATACAATGTATTTTCTTTGAACAGAGTATTTGGCCGGTTCACAAATTTAAACAGTGTTTAGTCATTTCAATTAAATTTACAATTTCTATATTTCCTTTTTGCCATATTTATTCCTCATCTATTTTTAAAAAAAACCAATATTACCCTTCATCCTCATCTCTAATCTTAATCAAATTCAATTTTTCCCTTCTATTCTATATTATACCCCTTTCCATTGTCATCTATTTTTATATCCATCCTCACATTGGTTAATTATGTAATATTGCAGTTGTTTAATAGAAATTCAACATTTTAATATAAATCAATTAGTTATATAACTATCTTTTTTTTATATTAATCAATATGAACATGAATATTCCAATTATTTCCATGCAATCCAATTTCTTACAAATCAATTAATTATATTGACCAATAATAATAAACCAAATAGTTTCCACCATATATTCCTCCAAACCACAACTTAACCATTTCTGCTTTCAATACAATATACAATTAATAGTATCTCAATTATTACAATTCCCTAGTTAAATAGAGCTTTTTTTCTTTTGTGTTTTAAAATCTTGAACACTCCTCTTTTGAACTAAATTTCCCATTGTTTGCACCTATCTTTTTTGGTGAGCAAAGAGAAAAAAAAATCTCTCTCCCTGCCTCATTTTGTCACATTGCAGCAGAGCCTGCTTTACTTTCAGTTTCCTTTTAGCTAGGGAAAAAAAATCACTTTGCAGCTAGCAAAGAGTGAGCCTGCGCAAAACAGCTGAGAGTGAATCAGCTGAGAGTCGGGAGGCAGTTCTAATCAAGCCTAAGCTAAAGCTGAAAGGAGTTGTTTTTTCCTGCTGTTTGCTTGCAAGGAGGTAACTACTGCGAGGCACAGGCCAAAGGGTGGGGGCCACCCTCCTTGCCACTTAGCCCCCCCGTCACCCCCTTTTGCCTCTAGTGCCCCCCTGCCGCCCCGCCCCCCCCAAGGCATCCCACCGCCCCCGGTACCACTCCTTCGGCAACCACTGGCTTAACTATTTAACTCCTTAACAATCGGCTCTACCGAAGTAGAATCCCACCACTGTGTCTACCCATTTATTTTTGCAGGCAGGGGTCTACTCATTTCTTTTGACACTGATCAGCTGTAGGGCGGCCCTTTGAAGCCACAGGCTAATAAAATTACAAAAAAACACCGAACCATTTGTTAAATTGCTGGCTCGCCCACCCCTCGCCCAGTGGTGTGGAGGGGCGGGGTGAGCCAGCAATTTAACAAACAGTTCGGCCGAACCTCCTAGAACCGGCAGAATCCCACCACTGAAATAGTATATTTTTGGAAGTAAAACTATATTAGTGAAGTCATTAATTTTTCAAAAAGAGAGAGAGAGAGGTCTATTTGTAATCTCTATCACCTTTTGATTTTGTAATGCTGCACTCTGCACCACGAAAACCACAGCACTTTTTGTTCAACTTGCTCTAAATTGCAAGATGCTGAGTTTTTATTAAAGAATCTTTTTTATTCTGTAAAGATATTTCTTTCTCTATGGCTTGAATTCTATGGTTTTAACCTTTATTGAAATCTGGATATGTTGTCAATGGCTTTAAAGAGAAATGTATGGAATACATCTTGAATACTTTTTCTCCATATTTGGCATATTACTTATGGCAATAGCTATCATGATCATTTGTATGAAGGTCTGCTTGGAAGAGAAAGGATAAATTTAAATTCTTACCAGAATCTGAACATTTTTCAGCTCAATCTACTGTTTTCTTGAGTCTTCTATTATAAAAGGAATAATATAAAGGGGAGACATGATAGCAGTCTTCCAATATCTCAGGGGCTGCCACAAAGAAGAGGGAGTCAAACTATTTTCCGAAGCACCTGAGGGTAGGACAAGAAGCAATGGGTGGAAACTAATCAAGGAGAGAAGCAACTTAGAACTAAGGAGAAATTTCCTGACAGTTAGAACAATTAATCAGTGGAACAACTTGCTTCCAGAAGTCGTGAATACTCCAACACTGGAAATTTTTAAGAAGATGTTGGATAACCAACATCTGAATGGTGTAGAGTTTCCTGCCTCAGTAGGGTTTGGACTAGAAGAACTCCAAGGTCCCTTCCAACTCTGTTTCGTTTCTGATTCTGTTCTGTTCTATTCTATTCAGTATGCTGACTGAATTACTTGATATATTTTTAAGCATGGTACACACTATCCTCTTTTATTTTGCAGCAAATATAGAATATTTGTTTTATTCTATTGTATGTTGAATAAAACAATAAAATTTGCTTTGGCCAATTTTATCAAGACTTCTAAATAAAATTTGCACTATTATAAAGGACATGAAGTTATGTCAGAAGAAAAACACAATGGATTTGCTCAGTGGTGGGATTCAATTTTTTTTACTACCGGTTCTGGTGGGTGTGGCCTGGCTTGGTGGGCATGGCTTGCTGGGAGTGGCAGGGGAAGAATACTGTAAAATCTCCATTCCCTCCCCACTCCAGGAGAAGGTTACTGCAAAATCCCCATTTCTTCCTGATCAGCTGGGACTCAGGAGGCAGAGAATAGATGGGGGCGGGACCAGTCAGAGGTTGTATTTACCGGTTCTCCGAACTTCTCAAAATTTCCGCTACTGGTTCTCCAGAATTTGTCAGAACGTGCTGAATACCACCTCTAGGTTTGCTGGAACATAGTAATCTAGAGCAAACAGAGTAGTAACATTCACGTGTAATGATAGCATATGCGTGCTTTGAGGAGGATGAATGCTGTGCCAGTGGCTCAGCCATCCTGGACATATCATTTCAAAGGAACCAAAGAGTTTTTCTCTCATAAAAAATATGATGAAATGTATCTTATGAAAATCTATACCAGATCAGCCATCACTCAAGTCAACAAAGACTGGACTAGGTGTTGGAGTTCTTGGACAAGTAGGTTACAGGACTATGGACTGTTGGCTGAGCAATCCAAGCCAGCAGCTGTAAAACTACTGGAAAAATAATTGTTTACTGTTGCAAATACACCAAGACTGAAAACAAAGAAATAATGATCTATTACTACAAATCCAATCCAATGTGAAGAGGATATGTAAAAAGAATGCTCCATCTCTGGAAAAAGCAACATCCCAAATGAGAAATAACAGAACAGAGGCTAGCAGCTCAACATTGATTTATGATATGAAATAAAGTATTTGTATTCCAATAAAGAATTGGAAGAATCATAAAGGGGAAAGAAGTTGAAGCCTTGCCAGAAGTAGCTCAGACTGCAGAGACAACAAGAAAAAAAGGCCAAACATTGCATCACCAAAATGGAAGATCAAGTTGGAAAATAAGATCAGCATGCTCAGACCAAATGGGGAGAAAAAAAACCAAGAAAAGATGAAAAAAAAAAAAGAATCCGAAGAACAAGAAAACCAAAGAATCTTCAATTTCAGTCAAATCAGAAACATTTCCACTAATCCACCGATGAAAAGACTGTAGTGAACCGGTTAATGCTGGACAAAGAAGGCGCAGTGCAATTCTGGGTGTGGCTACGGAGCAACCCAAAGGAATAAAACAAGAATGCAGCTTGGATCAAGGAGGTGGCTAAGAATAAAAGAGAAAATGAAATGGAATATAATAACAGTGTAAATGGAGAAAAAGACAAGGAAGATCAAGAATTGGTCAGCAACAGGTAAGATGAATTATATGGATTTTGATTGAAACATCTGACTGGTCCATCGCACTCATTGCCAAGCAGTTTAACAAACCACAAGAAAGTGAAATTGAAGATTAGTTAACATCTGATAGAATCTACCTGATAATGAAAAATCCAATAAAAGAGACAACTGCAGGCCAATTACCTGCTAACCAACAACGTTCAAATTACTAGCTGATGTGGTAGCTGATACCATCCAACAACATCTAGTATAGGGGTCTGCAACCTTAAATACTCAAAGAGCCATTTGGACCCGTTTCCCACAGAAAAGAAAACACCAGGAGCCACAAAACCTGGGTGGGCGTGGTCAACTAGATGTCACTCACTTCCACCAGTCACATGATCCCCCCCAGCCATGCCTACCCAGCCGGTCATTAGGGCAGAGAACCAGCGGTTAAAAAACACCAAGAACCACAAAATCCTTTTGGCATCTCTCTCTCTCCCCTCCCTTCCTCTCCCCCCTCCCTCTCTCTCTGTATCTCTCTATGTCTCTCTCTCTCCCCCTCTCTCTGTATCTCCCTGTCTCTGCCCTGGCCACTTCTCCATCCCCCATGGTCACCCTTACCTTCTCAGGCCAGGCAAGGAGTGATTGGGAAGGGAGGGCGAGGGGTGGGGCAGCCAGTGGTGGGATCACCTAACAGGGAGCCACAGCAGAGGGCCCAAAGAGCCACATGCAGCTCTGGAACCGCAGGTTGCTGACCCCTGATCCAGTATAATAAAAAATAAAGCTAGTAAAATAAATAAAAGCACAAAGGAAGGAGTCATCAGCCACCCACACCAAACATCCCTTTCATATGGTTCACTGAGCAAGTGGCTTCCTCCAATGATGACATTCACAAGGAGAATCATTCAGCAGGAATCAATTGTGTTTTGTTACTTTTTGAATGGATGGACAGCAATGTCAGCAGAAAAATAATCCACTTCCCCATGGGTAAGGCTGAAGATGAAAGCTGTATCTATCTAGGAAGCTCTTTTGAAGAATTCCACCTCCTCTTGTTCTTGTAGAACAGAGGTGGGGAACTATGGCCCCTTTATTTATTTATTTATTTATTTATTTATTAATTATTTATTAATTATATTTATATACTTATATTAATTATATTTATGACTTGTGGGCTTCAACTCCCAGAATTCCTGAGCCAGCCAATGATGATAACTCAGGAATTCTGGGAGTTGAAGTCCACAGATCATAAAAAGGCCATAGTTCCTCACCCGTTGTAGAATATCAAGTGATAAGGCAGGCAATATTAGCCAACCATCAGTCTAAGAAAGGATTGGATTCCCAGGCAAAATTACTATTGTATCTATACTCCCAGGCAATAATTGCATATATATTCCCAGGCAAAACCCAAAACTATTGTTCTAGTTTTATTTTTTATTCATTAATTACCATCAAGGCAATTGACACCTAGACAATTGCAATCATTACATACACGGCTGAAATAGTGGATTTATATGACAATGAATCATGCCCTTCATCCACACAGTGACACTGACAGTTTCTACTTAGTAAGGAACATTGGTGGGTGTAGACAAGACAGAAAGTACACAAGGCAGTTGAAGAAGAAGAAAAGGTCATTGGAAGAATTTCTGAAGGAACAATCTAGTATGCCAGAAAAGCTTACTGAGTTTTGGAGAGACCTAACTGGTCTACAAGAAAGTCCAAATGAAGAGACATGGAAAGGCAAAATGTTACACAGCCAGTACCTTAAAAAATAGCAGGCAAAACAGATAACAAGATCCGGCAATGGCTGAGAAGCAGAAAAGTTAAAGAAAGAGACTGAGAGGCTAATTTTGGCTTAGATCAAGATCAAGGCTTAAGAACAAATGGATATTAACTCAGAATTGAGAAGACAGCTACAGACAGCAAGTGCTGCCTCTGCAAAGAACCTGAAGAAACAGTGGATCTCTTAGTTAGCTGCTGCAAGAAGATTGCACAGACCAATTGCAAACAATAGCATGGCAAACTGGCAACAACAGAAAATGGAATATTTGCAAGAAATACCCTCTGCCTGCAAGCAAGAAGTGGTGGGACCACAAAATAGATAAGTGTAATAGAAAATGAACAAGCTAAAGTGCTCTGGGACTTTAAAATTCAAACCTGTCATGTAATTCCCCAGACTTAACAGCTATTGATAAGAAAGACAAAAAAAAAAAAAGGGTTGGATAGCGGATGTTGCTGTACCTCGAGATAACAGAATGGAAGAGAAAGACTCAGAGAAAATAACAAAATACGGTCAATTGCCCAAATAAGTCTGGATACCAACAGAAAGAAATGTCAGCCCAACATGAATGGAAGAGTCTCCCTGGCTGATAAAGTAAAAGTAAGGGGATTTGGATGGGTGACCACAATATTGTAACGGGTTTATTGATTTATTAATTTCTTTTGCAAAGAGTGTTCTTTGTTTATTGCCAACAACATTATTTCAGGCGATATAAATGCAGATTCTACACATGCATCAGAATTACAATACTGTAATCAAATGCATTGTAAAATAAGAAAGGGCAAATAAAATATCCTGTAAAACTATTTAAAACCGCAGAAGAAGAAGAAGCAGTTTTAAGCGTGAACAACTCCATCTCAACAAATATGGAACAGATCTGTGTGGCTTCGAGATCGGAAAAGATGGATGTATACAAGTATTCCCTCTTCCAGAAAGCCTTTCCTGGTCCAAAAGCTAGAAAGTTGTTTTTTTTTAATGTAAATCATAATCTAAATCAATGCTTGTCAGCCTCCGTTCCCAGCCAGCCATGCTGCGGAAACACTGTTTTGGACTGGAATTTCCATTTGCCATTGTCAAAGCTGTATTGCTACCTCTTCACTCTTTTAAGCATGCTGCCCACCTCATCTAAAACACCAAATAGCTATCCTCTTCCTAACATGTTGTCCTTTATGCAAAAATGAATAAATAAAATAAAAATCCTATAGTCAAGTTTAAATCAGCTTTTATGTAATCTACATAGGATCAATATCAGAAAGGAGATGAAAGTGCCCGTATACTTTTTTGAGCCAAGACACTAATTGCTCAGACAAGCAAACTTTTGTTTAAGATCTCAGAAAGAATAGAGCCATTCATGGGAAGAGAAATGCCACAAAAACAAGATCAGACACAAGATCAGATAGCGGACATAATACGAATAAAGCAGAGCACAAATGCTGCTTTTCTAGCTCAGTAAGGCATTTGACTGGTTAAATAATTCCAGAATGTGGAATCTATTAAGTTTAATAATTATGCCATGAAATTGATAATTCTTTTATGGACTCTTTACCATAAAAGAAACTCTGTTAAGAAGAAATATTTAAGAAACAGAGTGCTTCAAAATAGGAAAGGGAAAGAGATAAAAAATGCATTTTGTCCCCATAGTCTGCTTAATCTATAGTGAATATATTATAAAATTGGCAAGATTGAAAGAGATGACA
The DNA here is from genome assembly GCA_012654045.1 of Ptyas mucosa. Classification (NCBI taxonomy): domain Eukaryota; kingdom Metazoa; phylum Chordata; class Lepidosauria; order Squamata; family Colubridae; genus Ptyas; species Ptyas mucosa. Next base: position 30,017,178 of record WNWU01000006.1, on the reverse strand, counting down.
GTTGGAATAAAACTGCCTGAGATAAACAAACAACATCACTTTGTTAGCCAGAAGTAAACAAGACCTAGAAAAGCTCATTACGAAAATAAAAATGGAAACTTATAATGCTGGGTTTATGTTAAATATTAAGGAAAATTTTGAACCGGCATGATCATTACAGCATTATGAACATTAGAGCTAATGTTGAAGAACTGAAGTAGTTCTATTTCCTAGGGTTCAAAATAAATATGGACACCATGCTGAAAAAATAAATAGAAGATGAGTCGTAAAGAAGAAGGCATTGAGAAACAGATATTGCTGTGCACAGAATATCAGATCTTTAGTAAAGCTTGAATACAAAATACCAACAAAATTAAGAGTAGTGTCTCCTAAGTATGGATCTGAAGCAGGAGTGGGTTCTACTTACCTTTACTACCGGTTCGCAACGGGAACTGGTGGTAAAGACTAAACAGACTGTCCAGCAGAGTTTGTGCTAGAAGAAACGGGCAAACCCCATTATAGAACTGGCACCGGTAAGCAATGGATATAGATCAGTGATGGCTAACCTTTTTGCCATCGTGTGCCCAAACTGAGGGGAGCGCAGTGGGGTCACACGCATGCGTGCCCACATCCCTAATTCTATGCACCTCGCCCCCCCCCGTGCTCCCCCCACTTTTGGCATGTGATGGCACGGTAGACTCGTTTTCTGCTCTCCCCAGGCTCCAGAGCCTTTCTAGGAGCCTGGGGAGGGCAAAAATGGCCTCCCCCTTCCCCAGAGGCTCTCTGGAGGCCGGGAACAGTGTGTTTCCTGACTTCTTGTGGGCCCAGAAGGACCGAAAATCAGCCGGCTGGAGCATGCATGCGTGCCGGAGCTGAGCTCGCGTGCCCACCAATATGGCTCCGCGTGCCACCTGTGGCACCCATGCCATAGGTTCGCCATCACGGATATAGATGGAAGGATTAGGGTCAAATGAAAAGCAATGCCATCCCTTTATGTTCTTGAAATATATAACTGAGGCATCTTCTCTCCCCGTTAGCAGGTTGCCTGGAGGAGTCTGCAGAAGGAGAAACTGCAAACCTGTGTAGTCCTTTTTCACTCACTCCACTATATCAGATCTTTCCTGAATGGCTGTCAAGAGAGCTTTGACTTTTTAAGAAAAACATCTGTATCTTAAAAAAAAGGGGGGGGAGGGGGAAATTAATTTACCTGGTAAACTAGTCAGCCTCCTGACCTCTTTATTTTTATGCCAATTGCACAGCTGGGATGAAAGAAAGATCCTTCCGATGCTCAGGAACTAATCATTCCATAAGACAGAGAAGATTTCAACTGCCTGTTTATATAAATACCGCAGCATGGCAAACCTGTTAAATTATTCTAATTAGCAGCTTTTGCGCTTTTAGTCCTTTTGTTGCATTGCATGAGGCATTTTAATCCATTATTTGTTTGTGGAGCAGCTGCGCTTGACATGAAATTCCGGGGAAAACAGTGCATTAGTGACGGCACAAAGCAGCAGGTGAAGAGTCCCTGCTCTTCACCGCAAATCCCCAATTCTTTGTTAAAGCATCTTCTTTTGTGCCGTGGGGGCGGGGGGGGACCTAAATCAGCTCTTTCTGCTTCCTTTTGGGCCCCCTCAAACCATAACATTTGCTTTCTGAGGTGAGAAAACTGTGGAGGTCTTCCTGCTTAGGTTGAACAAATGGCAACTGACCATGCATTACTAACACTTCTGACTGAGGCCTTGTGGTGGTAGTAGGGACACTGGCACAGCACAAGAAGAAGCACAAAACTTGAGCCCCATCTCAGGCACATCTTGCTTATTTCTCCACCATCTTTTTACCCAATCATTTGGAATCATCTTTAGCTCTTGGTACTTCAAAGATTCATTATTTATTAAAATAGTGTTTATATACTTGAGGACCCCTAGTGGCGCAGTGGTTAAAGTGCAATATTGCAGGTAAACTCTGCCCACAGCCTGGAGTTCGATCTTGACAGAGCTGAAGGTTGACTCAGCCTTCCATCCATCCAAGATCGGTAAAATGAGGACCCAGACTGTTGAGGGCAATATGCAAACAATGCTTACATTGTAAACACAGAGGGAACAATGGAAAATATGTGTCTGAAAGGACTGATGTTAGTTAGTTGCTGAGTTAGTTGCCAAGTGGCTGAATTCTGAGAATTCCAGTTGCAACACATTTGTAAGGCATTTGATTGGAGAAGCCTGATAAACAGAAGGCTTATCAAGAAAACAACGGTTGCATTTTAATGTTTTCCACCACCACTGGACAAGTTATAGCAGCCCCTGTGGTGAAATCCTACCTGTTCACACCAGTTCGGGCAAACCGGTACTGATAAAATCTACCGGTTCAGTGAACCAGTAGTAAAAAAAAGCTACCTGTGGTTCTGAACTGGTATTTCCGACAATCAGCTGTGCCGTGCGATTTATATTCGCTAGAAAGCAGGAAATCTGGTTTTCCCCCTCCCACTGTTCTACTTGCCTTCAAACGGCTCATTTTTCTGCACAAAGCACATGTTTGATGTGCACTGTGCATGCACGCATGCAGCATGTGTCTGGCACGCCCCATGCATGCACGGGCAGTGAACTGGTGGTTACCAGCAGAGGATTTCACCACTGCCCTATCCCTATTTTCATTGATGGAACACCCAGTGTTAATTTCACCCTACTCTGCGAAGGATAGGCCACTGAAGAGTTGAAGAGAGGGAGTTGCTCCCTTCTAGGACTGCTGGCAGAAACTGGCCAGCCTTCATTAGGTGGCTGTTGGTAGTCTGTCTCTCGTTCACAATGTTTCCAGTTCTGTCAGCAAGGAAGACATGAACAGTTTCTCCATGGAGCACCCAATCAGGAAGCCACCTGTGGTTTCCCCCACAAGGTTGTAGCTAACGTTTCTTCATCACTTGCTTGCTTCTGCCCTGCCTGGTCTCTTTACCATGGAGCTGGCAGAGGAGCCCATGAGGCTTTTTTGCCAACACCCATAGGCAGCTTTGGGGGAGGGGAGCTGCCACTTCCCCCCCCCTCCTTTCTCTATGGGAAAGGAAGCAGTGAAAATGGCTCTTCTCAAGGTGCAGGGGATAGCCGGCCTGACATAAAAAAAGGTAAAGGTAAAAGTGTCCCATCCAGTCATATTTGACTCTCTCTCTCTCTCTCTCTCTCTCACTCTCTCTGTTGTGTTCATCTCCATTTCCTAGCCAAGGAAGCCAGTGTTGTCTAGAGAGGCTTCCGTGACCATGTGGCTGGCATGCCTATATGCCAAGATGTACAGAACGCTATTATCTTCACACCAAAGTGGTACCTATTTATCTATTTGCATTTGCATGCTTTCAAACTTCTAGGTTGGCAGTAGCTGGGGCAGGAATGGGAGCTCACCCCAACATCAAAAAGGCTCTCTTCCTCACCTTCCCTTCCTGTTGCTGCTGCTGCGGCATTCAGAACAGCCAGAGGAGAACAGAGGAAAGAGAAAAATGGGGGATAACAGATCCTTTGCTGTCAATTCTCTAAACCTAGAGAGGGGGACCAATGGGTGATAGTGGGACTAAAATCAAATTAACTTGGTTAGATTCAATGAACATGACTACTTACTGTATATTTAATATTGCAATTAAAGATATATAATTTAGTGGCAATAAAAGGTCACCAAATGGCTGGGCAAGTGTGGTCTTGGAGGATAAGTGATTATTTATGCCTTTCTCTAATTCATTTAGATTAAAAAACTGATGGTCAATGAATCTTAGATGTGGCACACAGACATTATCTTCAGTGGCTGCAAACCAGAACAGCTACAAATTTAGTAGCTGCATTTGCACAGCATGCTAAGTATCCTTCCTTAGTCGTTTAATCTGATGTGAGATCCCATCCTCATTCATTGGTTCATGATCAAAGGTGTTATACAAACCCAGAAAGTAATTAATCCAGTAATCAGGTTCTGTATGTTGACTGAATGTGCTCTATGTCTTCATTCTTCACACATGTCATGGCTGAAAAATCCTCTTCAGGAAAGTTGATTGAGTGACTGAGTGAGCTGCGGTGGTGCAGTGGTTAGAGTGCAGTACTGCAGGCTACTTCTGCTGATTGCCGGCTGCCTGCAATTTGGCAGCTTGAATTTCACCAGGCTCAAGGTTGACTCAGCCTTCCATCCTTCCGAGGTCAGTAAAATGAGGACCCAGATTGTTGGGGGCAATATGCTGACTCTATAAACCTGTAAACAGGGCTGTAAAAGCACTGTGAAGTGGTATATAAGTCTATGTGCTATTGCTATTGCTATTATGTGGCATTAAGGCATATTGTAGCTTTCCCAAAAAATAACAGCCTCCAAGCAACTAACCAACCAGGAGAAACAAAGATAAATATTTTACAAGCATTTTCTCTACTGTTCGGGGGAAAAAAAGTGATGCCCCTTTTCTGAAAACATCAGAAATATGCTTTAAAATCATTTATTAGTTTGAAATTGAAATGATGGAGTTTTTAAATGGTTTGCAGGCTTGATCTAAGGTCTAATTTAAATACTTTTATATCTCAGTTATTTTAATAGAAGCAAATTATCTATGTTATATTATCTACAGTAAATTGCTGCATTTCCATAGGGGTTTTCGCTTTCTTTGAAATGAGGGAAAGTATGATTAGAGCCATGCAGAGGAATCCTCACTCCTGTAGTAAAATGCTCTGAGGTTGGAATTTCCCAATTGTCCTAGGTATACTGAGAATGGGAAGGAAGGAAAGGAAAGGAAAAAGGAAGGAAGGAAAGAAGGAAGGAAGGAAGGAAAAGAAGGAAGGAAGGAAAGAAAGAAAAAAGGAAGGAAGAAAAGGAAGAAAGATAGGAAG